>LPNX011133603.1:99113-218853 GCA_001517045.1 Pseudotsuga menziesii
GGCATTGCAACATCAAGGCAATGGGAGGTACATCATATGGATGTAAAATGTGCCTTTCTGAATGGTGATCTCACTGAGGAGATATATATGCAGCATCCCCAAGGTTTTTCTACTGACCATTCTCTTGTGTGCAGGTTGAGAAAGTCATTGTATGGGCTAAAGCAAGCCCCCAGGGCTTGGTATGCCAAGATAGATAGCTTCTTGCTATCTCTGAATTTTGTTCGGTGAAAATCAGATTCGAATGTCTATATGAAGGTAATTAATGGTTCATTAATGATCATTGTGTTATATGTTGATGACCTCCTCATTACAGGAAGCTCACAGGCTGAGATTGCTTCCCTAAAAGGAGCTATGAACCAAGCCTTCTCCATGACAGATGTGGGGCTCTTAAGTCAATTTCTGGGGCTTGAGATTTCTCAAACCAAAGCTGGAATCAAGGTGCACCAGTCCAAATATGCCTTGGATTTGCTGATCAAATTCAGAATGCAATATTGCAAAGCAAGCAAAACTCCTTTCCTTTCAGGAGTGAAGCTGGAGGAAGATGATTCTCCACCGATGGTAAACAACACTTTGTATAGACAGTTGATTGGATGTTTATTGTATTTGACACATACTCAACCTGATATTTGTTATGCAGTTAGTGTTGCTTCTAGATTCATGGATCAGCCCCATGAGATCCATTGGAAAGCAGCCAAGAGGATCCTTAGCTTTGTTCAGGGAACAAGGACACATGAGATTTTCTATAAAGCCAATTCTGACCTTGAGTTAATTGGTTTTACTGACAGTGATTGGGCAGGTGATAGCACAGACAGGAAGTCCACTTCAGGTTATGTGTTAATTCTTGCAGAAGGGCCAATTAGCTGGTCAAGCAAGAAACAGAGTGCCATTGCACTCTCATCTACAGAAGCTGAGTACAGAGGAGTTGTCAATGCAGCAACTCAGTTTTTATGGTTGCAGGGTTTACTTGGAGAGTGTGGTTTCGAACCTGAGTACTCAACTACCATCTACTGTGATAACCAGAGTACCATTCGAATCTACAAAGATCCAGTTCAGAAGCAGAGAACCAGACACATTGAGATTCACATGCACTACATCAGAGAGCTTGTGCATGATGGCACCATTCACCTACTCTTCTGTTCATCTTCAGAACAAGTAGCTGATATCTTCACCAAAGCATTTTGTGAAAAGACCTTCAGCAATCTCAAATCACTGCTGGGGATTGCCGATCATGCTGTCAAAGCATGAGTGGAGACAAGATTCTACAATTTTGTTTTACAGTCCATGTTTAAGGTAGGATTTTCCCAAGTTGGTTTTGCCTCTTTCCTTGGTTCATATGGACTTGCAGTATGTAAAAGGGTGACTAAGCCTTGTTGCTAGGCCCTACATTTTTGATTTATTACTCATAAAGTCAGGATTAAGGGGGGGTGTTAGAATAATCAAACCCATAGTATTACCCACTTAAACATTAATTCATTTATTTTTGTCTTATTTGCCTAGTTCATGAGTCCCACCATGTTCAAGTTGCTAATTGCCTATCCATAGAGGTCAAACTTGCTATCTTTGACTCATGTAGCGCTTGGGAAAGCCTTAGGAATCAAATCTACTTTATTCCTAGCCTCCTAGGCACCCTTCTTCTTTTTCTGCTTTGTTGACTGATTTTTCAGTTTTTAAAGCACATAAGGAAAGCAAGACTAGGTGAGGTGAACCTATTTTATTCCCCTTTCATCCTCCACTCTTTCCTCCATGCAAAAGCATGTATGAGCTGCCATTCCACCACTCATTAGCTTGCCCATCTGCCCTTGCCAATTCATGAGCCTCATGACAGATTTGGGAACAGCTTTTTACACCTATGGGGGATTTGCCTATTTTGGGTAAGCCTGCTTTATGCTAGTTTTGGATGCCTCCTTATGCATTTGACCTATTGATGTATTCTATATATTCATAAACCTATGTTATTACAGGGTTGGCTATTGTACACTGAGTTAATATAATTTTGTGTTACAGCTCCATTTTCAGTCTCCATTGTTGACAATTTTGCATGATCAATTGTAATTTGTTATGAGTGAAATTAATCTATTGCTGGTCAGAATTTATACAAACACCGAAGAAGTACAGCATACCATCCTCAGTCGAATGGTGCGATTGAATCTTTCAATAAAACATTAACAAAAGGGTTAACCAAAATATGCAGTACCGACAAGGACTACTGGGACGAGAAAAGCCCCACGGTCTTATGGGCGTACAGGACAGCCTATAAACGGTCGAATGACCAAAACCCCTTTCAACTAGTGTACGGACAAGAAGCAGTCGTCCCCCTACATTTTCAATAGCAGACACCTATTATTGCAGAACTACTACGGACAAGAAGCAGTCGTCCCCCTACATTTTCGATAGCAGACACCTATTATTGCAGAACTACTACACGTCGATGTCAAACATGCAAGAAAGGACCGACTATTTCAACTCAGCAAACTGGAAGAACACAGACTCATGGCTATACAACACCAATAAATTCACAAGAAACAACATAAAGCATGGCACGACCGCAACATCAAGAAACTCCACATAGAGTGGATGGGCCTGTACATTGTCAAAGAGATACACTCAAATGGTTCAATCCGACTAAAAACATTGCAGGGCCCAGTATTTCAGAAACTCGTTAATGGAGCCCGATTAAAACGTTACAAAAAATGAAAAAAAAAAAAATCATATAACGACCGTAACTGGCCACCAAAACCCATAAAAAGCTAAAAATTCAAAAAAATAAACAACGTAATACACCCCACACAACACCATGACAGGGAATCACTACTTCGACCACCGACATCATCCTCTTTGACCATCTTCATCGACTAGCCTGGTCGACCATTCTCAGCACCGACACCGACCGACGACCTCGAAAGTCCCATCGCGCATTTATGACCTCGAGTGCCGAAAGCAATTCATGATTACTCCACACTCACGTATTGCAGCTGGAACGTCAAGTACGCCATTAATACATCCATTCCCACACATAATCACACCATAGCCTATAAATACGGGACCGTCGAAGGTTCATTCACCACACCCTTTACATACAGAGCACTCGCACATTCAGTCGACTAAAAACCCAGAAACCTATATTAACCCTGACCAAAAAGACATAATGGCCCCCAAACAGACCAGAGCAGCGACCAAGGTGAAAGAGCTACAGGCTGAGGATACACCCTTGATCCGCAGATTAAAGAATATCAAAAACGCCAAAGTGAAGGAGGGCCCATGGTAGAAACTCTGGGCCGAGATCCAAGAGTGGGCCTTCGTCGACAAGAATATGACCTAAGTGACCGAAAAAGTTCGACGAAGCACCATCTTTAACTATGCCAATGCACTCCTGATGGCAAGCTTTGGTGGGACAAAAGAAGCTACCGTAAAATTCATCATCAGTCGATACCACAACGGTCGGTTCTACTTCGACCGGCCGATCGACATTACCGGAGATGTCATCTCCAAGCTCGTCGGCCTGTCTAACCAAGGGAACCCTGTACCAATCGGAATCAAGGAAGGGTTGGTCCAAGAGCTTACGGGATCGCCGTCCGGGAAAAATTCCAAAGGGTTGATGATCAGGAAGATTGCAACTTGAATGCCACAGATTGTGGCCAAAATCATCGCCATCACACTTACCTTAGCAGGTCGAAGTAGCGACCTCAAATTGGAAATGCTAGAGGCCGTCGACACAATCACAACTGATGGTCAAATCTAAAGATGGGGAGATTATGTCACCGACATGATCAAAACCATCTGCGAACGATGCCAAGAGACGGGAGTACTCATCAAGTTCCCCTCCCTCATCCTCTGGATCGTCATGTATCACGTCTGTCCAGAAGGAATTCCATTCTTCCGGGAACCGACAAAGTTCGACATGAACAGGTTTAAACCCTTCTCCCAGAAAGGAACTTTGCATGAGCTAGGACAGGGGAAAGTTTTTCTGGAAAACTGGTTCCAACAATTAAAGGTTCGCACAACTAGATGGAGGGTGCCTCAGAACATCCGACGAAATCTACCTGTGAACTTTCACATCTAGCTAGAGCTCAACCATACGTCGGTCTGGTATATGCAGGGCAAGAACCCAAAAGCCAACGTCCTCGATTAATACCCGACTGTCGATCAAATATTCCGTGAATTGAATCGACAAGCGAATACAAGAATACCAGTGCCCGAGGCAGCCAAACAGGTCTACTTCTCAATAGAGGAGCCACTCACCGACCAGGAGAAAGAGGAAGACTACGAGCTCAACCTCTACATCAGTACCTTTGTGTCAGAGGACATACCGGTCGAGCCCACTGGTCGGGTACAAATAACTATCAAGCCTCTGACCACAAAGCAACCTGACCCATAGCTGATAGAACCACAGCCACAACCACAGCAGCAAGCAACCCCTCCGGCTCCAGCAAGCGTCGCCCCATCTCAGGTACCGACAGGTGAAGTCGAGCCTGACAACCCTGAGTATGCTTTATCAAAAGGCATCATTCAAAAATTATCCACTGAGATAGCCACCACCAGAAGGAAACTTAGAGCACAAAAAGTACAACAAGCAAAAGGTAAGCCCAAGCTTATCATTGCTGAGTCGTCTGACGATGAAGAAGAGCTAGTAGCTACGGCACTTGACATAATAGAGGATGTAGCCACAAACAAAGTACCAGTGGAGACTCAGTTCCAACGGTTTCTTGAAGCAGGAGCCCCTGAAGGTCGACCAAAGAAGGCCAAAACAATGACGATGCCCGAAGATGTCATAGATCTTGTGTCAACCCCTCCACCTCCATCACCGACACCCATAGTCAAGAAGCAAGCACCGACACAACAATCGGTCAGCCCCCTCGACTTATACAAAAGAGCGATACCAGAGTTGGTGAAAGAAAAGTTTGACAAGGACACTGAGCTCAAAGCTTTCTTTGAGACGCTATCTGAGCTATTCCAGTCGGCTTAGAAAATTCACACAAGGGCTCCTCTCTATGCCGGCAGCAGTACCCACCCCACAGTCTATGCACACATGATGTCGACCTTCACATGACAAACTGACCAAGAAGGCGATGTGATTGGAGAAACACTATCTACCATGGAACACATCGACCCACCCACCACCCGACCACTGGAAGCAGACATATCCCCCGACGGAAGTCCACAACACACTTCTGCCAAACCTATTACCCTCTACCATTCCCCCACTCCATCACCACCGCCGCCATCATCCCCACCACCTTCGCCACCACCTGATCTACAACTAGACCTATCTCAACTGACTACATCATCACAGCCAGAAGCGACCATACCACCTCCCTAGATAGAAAAACCATCCACTTCCATCCCACAAAGCCAAGGCCCCCCGTCAACTGTTGCAGGTACCCAAGAGACCGAGCTAGAAAAGCACAAAAAGAAGAAAGAGCATCATGAAAAAACTTCCAGCCTACGGATCAGCTTAAAGGATGCAAGCTCCTTGACCGACATAGAGGTCGGCCAACTCCTCAGAACCCTGGCCAAAGAAGCAAAGACAAGGGCTGACAGAAAAACAAAGGAACTAACAAATAAAGATACAGAACATGTCGAGTTTCTCGGAAAATGCAGGACATTATCTCAGTCTGTCATACTAGGCCCTATCGAAGTCGACATAGATAGACCATTGGAAAGAGCATATCAGCTCTTTGAGAGCATGGTGTCGACCATCCAGGCACACCTCCAGGAAACTAAGGAAGAACAGAAGGAAGAGACCGCCTGACTACTACTGGCACAGCACACTACTTTCTCAGAAGCATACAAAGTGCTACAGGAACATATCGAGGAATCTATCATCACTGAAGAAGTCTTAAGGGACTGGCCTACTCACTATGGGCAGGTCTATCAGAAGACATGCTAGACTCACCAAGGCATTTAGACTTTGGAGAGCAGGAAGATGACAGAGGTAGCACTTAGGCAGACACTAGAAGAACAGATAGTGCTGGAAACCAACAAACTGTAGAATCTCGAATGGGAAGCACATCAGTGGGTACAACAAGCTCTTCCCAATCTCGATAAAGTTGACATCATCTGCCCACAGATGAAAAGACTCATCGATACATCAGAAGCCCAGAACCAGTTCCTGGGCCCCAACATGGAGAAGATCGCGGAAGTCCCCCTTTCAGAAAAAATGCCGGTCCTGTCAAGCTTAACTACATTAACTATTGACATCCAAAAAGCTTTGTAGAGCTGGACAGACTTTCAACATAACCTCACCATCACAGCTCCAGCCATTGTTGAGGTTTATGTCCAGAAAAGACCGACCATTCGTCTGCACAGTCCGCCACAATAGCGTTTTTGGAAGGGTCCGACAAACACATATTTTGGTACCTCCTTGCTTCTTCGGGATGAAGAAACGTTTTGTTTGTGGGGGAGATGTAGAAGGAAGCAAGTCGACACAAGTTGACTCGAATGAAGACTGACTTAGTCGATCAACCGACTAAGTCGATGGGCCGACTAAACCAGAAGATTAGGTCGGCTAACTAAAAGTCGTGTCGGTTCACCGAACCGACAGGTAGTTATTTTGTAACTGTTTGTAAATTGTATATATTAGGCTGTTGAGCCAAACGAGAACTCAGTTCAGCTCTCTGCCTTGTATGAACTCATTGGAATAATATAATCTGTTTATCTTACCTGTTCTTGTCTCTTGTCTCTGCTTTATATTTATGTATGTTTTAGTATGTATTATTGGTAACCTTATGTGATCTATGAGATTACAACAACCCTTCATGACAAGTTCAAGAGTTTTATTCCATCCTCAAACTAGACACATATTAGAATATTTTATCTTTTTCTATCCCATTTGGTTGGTGGTCAGCCAAAACCACCACTTTAGATAGAACTCGTACTTAGCAGGAGAATTTATCTTCCGCTAACTTGCTTGGAAATTTGGATTGTCAAGATGGAAATGTTTAGAAAGTTGTAGTTGTCTAGTTCCAATTACTCATCTCTCTTTTTCTTGGACTCATATACCCCCTTCGAATTAAGGAGGGAATTTGGGGGAACATCTCATTCGGTGTTAGGATTATTATGCACCATTCACATACAAGGAAGATCATTAGTCTAGGATAAAACCAAGATTCTATCAGGACTCCAAGGTTCCACTTGGGAAATGAACCCAAGGGACATTCTCATTGTATATATATACATCCAATTAATGATAATAGTGTGCTTCACACCTATCTATATTTGCATTCATGGTCATTATTCTTGTCTATTTTGCTTACATTCATCCAATCATTTATTTCCCATTTGGGGCACCTAACAGTATTGATCATGGATAAAAGGTTCCATGTGCATAAGAGTTCCCAAATCTATAATATTAGTTATGGGTGTCCTTAATAGAATTTCTTCCACCTTGTTTGTAATTCCCTTCTTATACTTGATGATTAGATGGAAGTTTTGTAAGAATCCCATCAACTTATAATGTGTGGTCTGTTGTAGCCTACTTTGGACATGCAAATACTACATCGGCTGGTGACCAATATGAATTATGGTATCCTTTCCCATCATATAGTGATTCTACTTCTTGATAGATTCAACCAAGGCATATATTTCATTATCATATGTAGGGTAGTTCAAGATGCCAACATTAAACATTTGAGAATGATAGTATATTGGTATCCCTCCTTGCATCAAAACTGCTCCCACAGCATACCCAATTGCATTGGTCTCCAATTTGAAAGGCTTCTACAAATTAGGCAATACGAGAACCGGTGCTTTATTAATCTTTTTTTTATTCTCTTTAAAGGATTTATGTTCATTATTCCCCCATTGTAACCGGTTGTTGTTGTTTTTTATGGCATGAAGGGGTGCAACCATTGTTGAAAAGGAAGCTGTGAACTTCTGAAGGTGTTGTGATTCCCTAAAAAAGATCCTAAATTCAGTGACATTTGTAGGAGTATGCCACTTAGTGATGGAATCCTTCTTTGTAGGATCAACCTTAAGTTTTCCTCCACCAATCCCATACCCCAAATGCACCAAGGAAAACTGGAAAAATGCACATTTCTTGAGTTTTTTCAATAGTTTAATTTTTTTTCAAGGGCTCCAACACCTACTTGAGATGTGAGATACTATCTTCCTTGGTGTTAGCACTCAAATTTTATCCCTGGTTTTTAGAGGATAAGTCCAAGGTAACCACACAACCAATATTTAGGAGGAAAGTTGGCTTCTGTTTGTAGGAATTGTTTTGCACCTTCTACGAACAAAAGTTGTTCCTCTGGTCTGAATGGTTTAGACCTAGAACAAATGGTTCACAATAAGGCTGGAATACTTTCCCTGGAAGCTATAAACACCTGAAATGAAAAATTTGATGGAGTGATGTGGTTCTTCTCTTATGACAAAAGGTCTCCAAGGAAACACGTACATAAACACATCAAACACACAAGAGATCAAAGATACCAAAACATCATCTATAGATCTATGCCAATGACTAAAGAATTTGACAATAAACATGCAAGATTATAACATAACAAGTATATGGGAAAGGAACCAACTTTATATTAATAAAATGAAGAAAGAGTTTACAACCTATGCCTTAGTGTTGGTATTCTCTTTCACAAAACTAACATCTTGTCTCTGATAGCTCCAACTTGCTCCCTCAAGCTCTCTAAATGACTTAGGCCATAATATCAAAGAAACAACATTACTTTACTCCCTCCTCAACGATGGAGATTGAGCCTGCTTTTATAGGCTTGGAATGGATAGGGATGGTTGAGAAATTGGTGGGTGAGATGGCTAGGAGATCCTACAAGGATGGATCTTGAGCCCAACTGACCCTAGTGATCAGGGATAAGGGTTCCATGAAGCCTTCTTTCAAGAAGCTTCGTGAGAACCTCTCTTTTTCACTTTTTATGAAGGGCACAACTCCTTTTTTACCATGATAGAGTGGTTTTGGGAAGAACCACACCTTGCTTAAAGGGTAAAGGAGGTTCCACCGCTTACTTCCAACTGAGTTGAGATAGTGCTGAAGAAGGCATCGCTTTTTTACTAGAGGGCAGAGGCGGTGCGGGACTTTCATGTACAAAATTGATATTTGGACCAATGTTCTTGCTTCACAATTTGGGATTGAGGGAAGTACTGAATTTTGGGGTCTTATCATATGCTGATGACGAGATTTAGGTATAATAGAATGCCCCAAAAAGCATGAGGCTAGATGGATACGATAGGCAAGACCTTTGAAAGAGAAAAATATCGATTCGAGGCAAGAATTATCTTGATCAGAGATCATCAACTAGGAATCTGCAATACATCAGTTCTTTTGACTCAAGACCAAAATGTGTCTTCATCATGGCTACATACCAATACAAGGCAGATCCATGAGAGAGATAAACAAACATGGCTATTAGAATATAGTGTAGATCCATGTGATAGAGGACTCAAACTTGGACATAGCTACCAAATATATAGTGTATATCTATATCATACAGATGCAAATTTGAGCATAGCCACAACCATACAAATGTGGATCCATGTTGGTACTTCATACAATATACTCCATCGCAACCTGGGGAGAAAGCTATGAGTTCTTTCAAATTGACACCCAAGGTCTTCATCTTGTCTTCCACAAAGTATGATTCTATCCATGTGATTACAATGATATAAAGTTGAACATGGTAGAAGCCACTTGATTATTGGTCAATGATGTGAACTGTTAACAAGGGCGAGGGAGATCACCATTAATGTCAATGATTGCCAAGGTACCCTAGTACAATCTACTAAGTTCGAATAGATTATTTGATGTCGAACACTCAGTCGAATCTCTTGATCAAAGGTCAATGCTATGAACCTTTGTCGAGAGCGAGCGAATATGTCATTGAGGCATATAGATCTCAAGGTAATAAACTTGTTTCTAAGACTAATCCTTGGATGATGAGCTAATGTCAACAGGAATAGTCTCGTCGAATGAGGGCCATGATGAATCCCACATCGATGACACGAAACTTGGAACAAATTTATGGAATGTTGTAGATAATGTAACCATAGGAATGACTCAAAAGTATCGACCTAAAGGTTGTTTTAACTGCAGAAGTAAACTTATTACTCCCTTTGAACATCAAGCGACACGACAATAGACTTGGAAGCATGACTAGACCATATAGACACACAATATAGAAATGGACAATGCATTCTTTGAAAAACTCAAAGGAGTGACATGACTCATGAAATTGGATCGACTTGTAAGTCAGCTGAATACCCAATTGACTGAATGATATGTAGACAAGTGCCATGTTCAAAGGTGACAAACAACTGCCATTTATTTGCAAAATGAACTGATTCCCTTCCCTTAATTTCCCCATCATGATTGATGAGTGCCTCTTTTCATTTTAACGAGTCCAAAGAGGGTAATGAACACTTGTTTTAGCTCATCCGAAGTCCATTCTCATACGTTTTATGAACCTGAGAAAGGAGGGGTTCGTTCCCAAACAAGGGTCTCTCAGTGTTTAGTTTAACGGGCCCAACGAAAGTAAACTCAGTATTGTTCATGTTTAGAGAGTTTGAAGGAAGACGGAAGAAGACCCCAAAGGGTCCTTTTTCGTATGATTTAGTCTCTAGGGCCCGAAAAAGCATAAAATAATACCCAAGAGAACTCTTCCAGTCATGATTGATTGGAGTGTTCATTTTTCATAAATAGTCTGTCCGAACAAAAAAAGAGATAACCTACCATTGGAGAGACGACTCTTCAAATAATTTTATGAGTATGAAGTAGACAAGTAATCGACAATATTTTCATATTTAGGGAGTCCAAAAAGAGTTTAAAGGAGACTCCATTAGGTCTCTTTTTATGACGAGAAGTTTTTACGAGCCTGAAAAGAAACGAACAAAGACTCAGAACTTTGATACTGAGTTTTAAGAGCATGACCAAAGTATCTAAATAAATGCGTGGGGACCTTTTCTGCTTTCTAGAAGTACGAAAAAGTCAAAAACAAACTCCTCCATACACACTACTGTTTATCTATTCATCCCTGTAAGACTTTAAAAAGTGCATTAGTCTTCTAAACATTCAAATAAATGACTTTATAAACTATATTAAAGGGCGTTTTCGTATCACAATGATTTAAAAATATTAATAATAATGTGAAAAAACCCTAAAAATATATTTGAAACCTAAATGAATAGTAAAAAACAAGTCATTTTACTATTTACCAATTTGTGAGAGCATTTGAGAGACTTTGGAACCAGATATTCAGCCAGAGATTATGGGATCATTCACTGTCCATTTCGAGCACCATCAGAGCCAAGTAGATGCTAGAGCCCTACTATTTCATTCTATCATTTCCATTTTTGTTTTGGTTTAGGTTTCAGGCATATTTGACCAATCCCTAAACCCAATTTATGGGCACCACTCCTGCACCTTACCGGACAAGCGGTGCCCAATAAGAATTGCCTATGATTAGCTTCACTCAGGCGATGCCACCTCTTTGTGTAAATGGAGGATAGGCGATGTTAGATATGAGGTTGAGAAACTAAATGGGAAATCCAAAATAAAAGCTCATTGATGATTTTGATGATCGAATGTGGTTTTAACTAGCCCATTTGTTGTTTTTGGTAGGTTTTATCCAGTAAAAAATGGTTATATGGAAAGAATGACAACATGACAATGATGATGTCCTGGCTGAGGGAAATCTAGGGTGAATTACTGCTTTGAGAGGTTGTGGCCTCTTGATTTTTTTCTGCACTCCGAGTATGATATCCCATGAGCGCCTTCTAGAGCATATTTTGTGCATGTGGAACCCTGAGCAATAGTAATTTGAGGTGGCACCCCATGTACTGAACATAGAAGTAGAGGATATATACTTTTTGACAGAATTTTCTAGGAGGGTGCTCATGTTTTGACTAGTTTAGTAGGAGGGGATGTGACCACTCAGGAGCCGATATCCCCCCACTACACACCAGGTGGAAGTGGTAGATCAGGGTCACCCCTGAAATCAATACCTGCATATGCGTAATCCTCAATCATGAGGATCTAGTCATTCAACTAGTGAAAAAAATCCAGCATCAAACTTCACTTTGACTCTGCCACCTCCAGTATGAGCCATAAGCTCTACCCACCTCAGCATATGAGGGTATTTTTCCCTCAGCTCTGTAAAGACTACTTGGGGCGTCATGAGGGGTACCCGCTAAAAAAAAACAAGCTAAAATAGATCCATAGCCAAACTGTTTCAATTCACCTTGCCGACATTTAGTCAGTTGGTCCTTGAAAACCAGAAGTAGTGCCTCTTCCTAGTTGAAAACAGTGGATGCCATAGCTTCTATGGCATATAGTAAATGTGCTCTAGATTCCTAGTGAGGCTGTTGGATTCCTACCAGCCTCTTCATAGTAAATAGAATAGTGCAAAGTGGATCATCCACCACTGCCTTTATGGGGATCTTCTTCCCTGACATCCTAGTACCAGGCATGCAATGACACTTCACTTCGAGGAAAGAATCAACTTGATCAGAGATCATCAACCACACATCTGTAATACATTAGTACTTTTGACTCATGAGAAAAATGTGTCTTCATCATGGCCGCAGATCAATACAAGATAGATCCATGAGATAGATAAACAAACATGGCTACTAAAATACAGTGTAGATCCATGTGATAGAGGACTCAAACTTGGACATAGCTACCAGACATAAAATGTAGATCTATGTCATACATATGCAAAGTTGAGCATAGCCACGACCATACGAATGTGGATCCATGTTGGTACTTCATACAAAATACTCCATCGCAACATGGGGAGAAAGCTATGAGTGCTTTCAAACAGACACCTAAGGTCTTCGTCTCGTCTTCCACAAAGTACAATTCTATGGCATGTGATTATAATGATCCGAAGTCGAACATGGTAGAAACCACTTGATTACCGGTCAATGATGTGAACCATTAACAAGTGCGAGGGAGATCATCATTAATGTTAATGATTCCCAACGTACCCTAGTACAATATACTAAATGTGAATAGATGATTTGATGTCAAACACTTAGTCAAATATCTTGATCAAAGGTCAATGATGTGAACCTAGGTTGAGGGAGAGAGAGAATTTGTCATTGAGGAATATAGATCTCAAGGTACTAAACTTGTTAATAATACTAATTCCCGGATGATGAGTTGATGTTGACAGGAATAGTCTCATCAAAGGAGGGCCATGATGAATCCCACATCGAAGACACAAAACTCGAAACAAAGTTTTGGAACGTTGTAGATAATGTAACCATAAGACTTAAAAGGTACTGACACAAAATTTGTTTTAACTGGAGAGGTAAACTTCTAACTTCCCTTTGAACATCAGGCGGCATGACATAATACTTGGCAGCATTGACTCGATGAGGCAGAACACAATATGACAATGGACGATGCATTCTTTGAAAGAATCAAAGGGGTGGCATGACTCATGAAAGTGGATCGACTTAGAGACAAGATGATTTTACCCAATTTAATAAATGAAATGCGAACAAGTGCCATGTTCAAAGGTGATGAAAAAACTTCCATATTATTTGTAAAAACGAATTGATTCCCTTCACTTAATTTCCCCATCATGATTCATGAGTGCCTCTTTTTGTTTTTACGAGTCCAAAGAGGGTAACAAACACTCATTTTAGCTTATCTGAAGATAATCCCATTCTCATACATTTTACGAACCTGAGAAAGGAGGGGTTCGTTCCCAAAAAAGGGTCTCTTAGTGTTTAGTTTAACGAGTCCAATGATTCTTGCGAAAATGTTCACCAATGTCACATGCCCCAATTTTGTAAAATAATGTTATTTTATTTTGATTTTATTCGAAGACATTATGTTAAATTTAATGCTAAGTTGAAACTGATGACTCAGCAGAGTCAAAGATGTGGAATGTAATTCTGAATATTTTAATTTTAAGTAAATAAAGGTGAATCCAACAGCTTGGGAGAGCTGTTAAAAAGAATGTACTGGTCAAGTTGGTGGAGGAGACTAGGTGGAGAGCAAGAAGACAAGTGGCAGCATCCTCAAACACTTCCTATGTTGCAGGTGGTAACCTCCCTACATTTGGGGTCATGATCCCCCAAGAAAGTGGGATCAGAGCAGGTGGCTCAATTAATGACAACTAACCCAAAAAGACCTAGGAAATCTTAATAAAAGTGCCCAATGTAGAGAGCTGAGGCTGTTCATTCCAGGAGAAGAATCATTTAGGTGAATTCACTTCAAGGAATTCATTGGGAAGGGAAATTTTGAGGAAGGTGTTTGAGGGGTAAACTACAGGAAGTTGACCTAGTATAGCTTGCAGCTGAATATCTTACTACAGTATGCAGAGTTGGTACTGAGTCTCAGGACTAGTACTTTGTTGTTTTCTCCACCTAGTTCTAGCCAAGGAGACCAGAATAGGCTCAGGGGTCTTCAGAAGTCATTGTTTGAGTGCTCTCCAGGAGTTGGTAGGGAGGAACGACCTCCCATTGTTGTTGTCATCTAGCTTTAAAAAAAAATAGGTTCCATTATCTTTTAATTTCTGTATTATAGTTTATATCTGTGTGTGAACAAACAATGAATGATTATATGTTATGCTGTAAATTGTTAAGTTGAAATCTCTTAGTTATTTCAAGGTTGAATCTGTACTTTGATGAAAGATAAATCCTACCTGTGTTTTTCCCCATCTGGAGTAATCCAGATCGTACTCTAGCACAGGTAGCGTGTTTAATTGAATAAAGTAATGGTAGGAATATGAATGAATAGAATACTTATGTTTTTTTAGAGTATTGAAATTTTTTCTTTTAGTAGATATTTGTTTTCTAGATAGATTATTAATCTGTTTTGTAGAGAAGTTGTCAGAACTAGACTATGTAATTAGAATATCAGAACAGAACAAGAATCATATTAGTTACTGATAGTAGTATGTTTAAGTATATAATTCATTTTCTACATAGTATCTACTTCTATAAATTGTACATTTATACTGAAAGAGAAGAATTAGTATTACTAGATGAAAGTTTGTGTTTATCATCTATGTTAAGAAGAGATGTAAAAATAATACATATATATATATTTTTTTATCCATTAGTACTAACTAATTTTCCTGCAACTATCTGAACTCTAAATAAGAACTTGATAAATACTACAGTATTCTTTTCTTAGTATTAATAACTAAAGGACAGTAGTAACTTAGGCTTAAGTTATTATTAATAAGAAATTGTCCTTATACATTTATAGACAGTATAGATGTAAAGAGTATTGACAGGTAGGAGAGTTCTTATATTCTTTCAGTAAGCTTACAGAAATAATTTGTTTAAATAAACACAATTGTTATAGACTGCTCTCAGTCTTATTTATTATACAAATAAATACCAACATAAACTTAAGAGGATACATTATACATAGATAATAATATTATTAATAAAAATTATATTATTATTAACAATAAACAGTGATGTTTATAAATTAATAATTCATAAAAACAAACTGAAGAAAACTGGGCGACAATAATCAAATTTACAAGATAACAATACTGAAAATAATACTCTATAAAAGTTAAAGGAGGATAAACCCTAGCTCCTATTCTGAGCATAATCTATTTGAATTATTTTTATATGCTGTAATAACCTAGGTTAAACATAAGTTAGTTCTTTTAAAAACTATTAAAGAACCAACTAAAAATATTATGCACAGAAATGAAACATATTACTGATCAACATATACATAATGTGTTTATAAAGAAACTGTGCCCTTTTCTTTTACTAACAACATACATATACAGAAATAAATGTCAGGGTTAAAACCCTTAAAATTATTTACAAGTACCAAAACATTAAAACCTAATTTACATAAATTATGTAACCATTAATAACCAGTTTAATATAATTATTCACAGTCCTTTAAGGACAAATAGAATAAAATAGAAAAACTGTATTATTATAATAACAAGAGTAATATATATCAAAACAAGGGTTTTTACAAGTCAAACCCTAATCTATAACTTCAATTAAAATGAGCAAGATTTAAGTTATAGCTGTGAGTATCAGCCTTAAAATTTTAATTATAAACCCTCACAGAGTACTCATCTGAGTATAAAATTCATTACATTCAAGAAGGGTAAAACCCTAACTTTTTACACAGAGTATAGTATAGACTTCTGTCAACCAAAATGAGTTTCACAACAGTATTGTCAATACAAAGACTACAAACTTAAACCCGTCCATGAAGCCAAAGCTTCGACTAAGTACAATGCTCAATATAAATTGAGTCTACCCTAGCAAGGGTTTGATTTTTAGTATTTTAACAACAGCCTGTAGAAACATTAATACAATGACATAACTCGTGGCGAGACAAGGGAGGGTTTTCCAAAACCCTGGGTGAGTACAATGACCACCCTAACACTAGCAGAGTGAAAATCCATCATTTGGACCACGGGGCTTACCCGAAAGTGAACCATGAGCCACGAATTTCGTAGGGGACTGTCTTTTCTTCATTGAAAAAGTTTTACAGGGGCGAGTACCTGTAAGCAAGTAACAAAATACTATTAGTTAAACATACTAATATAAACCATGGTAACAACAAAGTGAATTTGACAACGAAGTAATTGAAGTTAAGTATTATTTACCTATCAGAAGAGAATGACGAGCAGCGTCAACGAAGCACTGTCACCTACAAGCTTCAACTTCTTAAAAACTTAACAACATGCAAGGGTATCTCTCACACAATGGTGAGCCATGAGAACAGTAACCAAATACTGAAGCACACTGAAAGCTACAAAGACAACGAAAGTAGATTGCACAGGCGACGAGCCAAGAGTATCGAACATCTCCACTATGTGGAGAATGAGAACCTAGCCATGGACAATGGATTTCAAAATCACATACTAGCAACACTTGTAGCATTACATCAAGGCTCAAGACAACCAGAGCGAGGAAGAATGATGACCACCATGGAAAGGCCAAGAGGAGCAGCCTCAAGGGCTAGCGAAAACTACGGAGAAACAATGATAAGGGTTAGGTCACAAGCTATGTTTTATATTCCCGACACTTGGTCAGGAGATGACCATGTGGTCTCCAATAATCAAACACGTAATGGGTCAAAGATGCCTGCGTAGAGCAACACCAATTATTAAATCATTGGGACGAGTATTCTAAACTATATTATAATCCCAAATAATTTGCCATGACATCGTTAATAATTTTCACCATATCATTTGCTAGTGTAAGGTTGAAATATCAACATTATTGGGTACGTTGGTCCATAGTGATGACACTTAAACCTTTATGGAAACCCGATAATCATTCTTGCATAAAACTCATTTCCATTATAAACCATATGATATTACAATATCACAATTTACGATTTGAATGGTGTCATAACTTCTTGCTAAATGATGTTGTTTTTATAAATTAGAAATCAATTAATGCATGTTTATTTATATATATAAATAATCAAGGTTTTCTTTACTATAGATAAGAGATCTATGTTGTATAGAAGAGTTCATGCTGAATCACTCATCAACCATAGTCTCCTTTTGTACAAAGATTTTAATTTACGCATGGGAAATCCTATATACAAGGACTCCACAAATTATAAATAACATAATAGCTGAAGAGAAATATAAACTCTATTTTGATTACGTTTATGATCATAAACCAAGTAGAGACTAAATGTCTATCAAACAACAGTTTATGCATTTCTATGGGACTCACAAAATCTAACAACTCAATAATAACAGAACTTCGAAGTGATAAGAAAAACTTATCGTAAGAGTACTGCTATGGAATTTTGCTACACAGTTCATAGCAACATTACGTTGATGAATCTTGAGTTACGACTCAAATTGGAATTTACTAAAAGATTCACCAGGACAATTGAGTAAAAAATAGTTATAAAAATAAACAAGATAACTAGAATAGGAATGAATCTTTTGAGTCCAAAACTTATTAGAACCTCAGGGTTTAATATGAAAATTAAAGTATAGGTAAAACAATGATCTTATGAAGGAAGGCTTGATGGATTGTAGCTTATACAATCAAATTGATACGGTCCAAGTTTATCAGACTGTAATTTTTATTGCAGAAGCGAATCGTGGGATAATTGTTACTCAGTCAAGATAATGTACTATTACTTAAACACTGATAAAAATGATCATTATAACATTACAAATTACATAGACAAAAGTAGAAATACTTTGTAACTGAGATTCTAAAGCTTAAAGTTGCAAACACACTTTACTGTCATTATTTTACTTCCAAACTTGTCTACTTGAAAAATTGAAGGAAGCCAAATGGTTTTACCTTATAGGAGCTGTCTAGAGTTTAGCAGCTTAATTACTAAGATTTTAAATTGCAAATAAAATACCGTTGACACTTTAAATATATTTTAATATATACTCATTCGATCATACCTGTAAACCTATAAGAATCAGTATTCATCTGCGTTAGCACGATTGTTAAGCCCCCATGAGCTAGGTTTTAGCATTTATTGTTATCTCAAAATTTTTAAATTTTTGTGAAAATTTTGGGTTTTGACAACCAAGGGGGTAGGAAGAACAAGAATCAGGTAGATGAAAAGAAGTTTCAAGTTCTAACACTAAAGGTAAGACTTGACTCAAGGGAAGGGGATCTATTTCATTTTTACACAAGCTTGAAATAGAAGGTAACTATGCTTGGAGAAATCTAACATGATGGTCAAAACCTAACATGATAAAGTGTTGTTTCATATTTTAATGAGATTGACATAGGAGAATAACTATTCTCTCAGACATGGTTTAATCATTTTTATGCAAGCTTGAAACCAAAAGGGTAAACTTTGCTTGAAACAACCTATTTCATTTTTTAACGAGCTTGAAACAGAATATAAACTATGCTCAAGAATGGTTTCATTTTTATGCAAGCTTGAAACCAAAAGGTAAACTATGCTTAATGAAACCTACTTCATTTTTTAACGAGATTGAAATAGAAAATGAGCTATGATCAGGGGAATCTATTTCATTTTTTAACGAGCTTGACATAGAATGGGGAATATGCTCACAAAATTGCTCCTACCCAACATAAAAGGTAGAAAATTAATTCCAGTATGATGTCCATAGGCTGGAACCATGCCCCCCCATTTTACCTATGATGGGAAGAAGCTAACTAGAAGAAGGGGAAGTAATCACAAGAACATGTGGAACATTTAGGGCAGTCTGGTTACTAGGAAGCATGCAATGGTTAGGTGTAACAAAAAAAAGATGATCAATGGTCACAATCTTCCCATCATGGGGAAAATGCATCACTCTAAAAAGTATGGACACTAAAACTTTCATGGCGTAAAGATAATTATGTCCAAGGAGTAGATTGAAATCTAAAGGACCTTGGACAACCATAACATCAATACAGACAGTTTTCCCTCCTAATGTAATAGGTAAATGAGGAAGCATCCCTAAAGGTGCGGTAGGCCTGCGATTAAAAGCCAGTATCTAATCGGTGGCTGGCACAAGCTGAGGAGAGCCTAAAGCTTTCCAAGCAGTTGAGGATAGAATACTAATAGAATCCCCTTCATCAACAATAATGCGAAGCATCCTCCTAGTGGTAATGTTCAAAACCATCTAGAAAGGAACAATCGAATGAACATGAGACTCTGTTAGGTTAGTCCAGTCAAAGGAAATAGCCTCATTACTTGGAGTGGGTTCTGTCGAAAGAGACAAAATTTCCTCTTATCGATAACAATCAGAATGAAGCATAAAAACTTCAACAGGTTTCAGTTCATTCTCTACTAGAAGAGAAGAAAAAGATGAAGATTTGGTCAAAGCGACTACTTCAGTATTAACACTCTATAATGAAAGAGTGGAATCGATTGGAAATGACATCGATTCGACCACTTCACTCTTAGAAGGAAGAGTGGGATCAATCACAGATGAAACTGAATTGATCACTGGATCAACCAGCGGGAAATCGAGGGATAATTTACTATCACTTGTTGGAATCACTTGTTGATGATCAGTAATATTTTCCAACCGATGCAAAGGTTCATCCATGCTTGGACAAAGAAAATTACGATGCATATCCTTGCATATCAAACAAGGATACAAGACTTTACCCTTCTGACCTTTTACCAATGGGTCACTGGTTGAGGGAGTATCATCAACATGATGATCAGAGGTTGATGGCACAGATGGTTTGGAATTTTTAGACCACTCTTCTTGTACACAAGAGAGATCAAGACATTCCTTAAGGAGGTGGCCCCCCTTGCAAAGCTTACAAGGGAAATTTTGTTTCCCGGGCATTCTCTTAGAATGAACAACATCAATAGCAGCCGGTTGTTTCTTTTCTCTTTCTTATCCTTCTTCTTCTTACCCTTCCCTTTCTTCTTCTTCTTATCTACCCAACTACTAACCGTAGATATTTGGTCAAGCGAAGAAGAATAAAGGGATGAAGCCACAAACAACAAAGAAAGGGTAGGATTAGGTTGAGGTCGATCCTCTCTTAGATGAGAGGTGACATTTGAGACATTAGGTGTAACAGGAATTATGAGACTAAATAGCCAAACCGGTAATCCTATATTTAACCCAAGAATATTTAGAGTGGAAATAAAGGGAGGACCAATACCTTCACTTGGAAGGAATACAAAAGGTACACCTTGGAAAGGGACCTCCAGTAGAGTCACCATATTTGTTTATAGGAATTTTGTTGCACCTTCTACGGACAGAAGCTGTTCCTATGGTCTGAATGGTTTAGATCCAGAACAAATGGTTCACAATAAGGCTGGAAGACTTTCCCTAGAAGCTATAAACTCCTGGAATGCAATCTTTCATGGAGTGATGTGGTTCTTCTCTTATGAAAAAAGGTCTCCAAGGAAACACCTGCATAAACACATCAAACACATAAGAGATCAAAGATACCAGAACATAATCTATAGCTCTATGCCAATGACTAAGGAATTCGACAATAAACATGCAATATTATAACATAACAAGTATATGGGAAAGGAACCAACTTTATATTAATAAAATGAAGAAATAGTTTACAACCTATGCCTTAGTGTTGGTATGCTCTTTCACAAAAATAACATCTTGTCTCTGATAGCTCCAACTTGCTCCCTCAAGCTCTTTAAATGACTTAGGCCAGAATATCAAAGCAACAGCATAACATTACTCCCTCCTCAACCATGGAGATTGAGCCTGCTTTTATAGGCTTGGAATGGATAGGGATGGTTGAGAAATTGGTGGGTGAGGTGGCTAGGAGATCCTACAGGGATGGTTATCGATCCCAACTGACCCTAGTGATCAGGGAAAATGGTTCCACGAAGCCTTCTTTCGAGAAGCTTCATGAGAACCTCTCTTTTTCACTTTTTACCAAGGGCATCGCTCCTTGTTTACCATGACAGAGCAGTTATGGGAAGAACCGCACCTTTATTAAAGGGTGAAGGAGGTGCAACCGCTTACTCCCAACTGAGTTTAGGCGGTGCTGAAGAAGGTACCACTTTTTTACTAGAGGGAAAAGGCGGTGCTGGACTTTCATATACAAAATTGATATTTGGACCAATGTTCTTGCTTCACAATTTGGGATTGAGGGCAATACTAAAGTTTGGGGTCTTATCATATGCTGATGATGAGATTTAGTTTTAACAGCTTCTTTCCTACCAGAGAGGGATCTCTCTATAGATAAATACAAAGGCCATATATATTTAAAAATAAACATTTTTTAATGGTAATAATGGCTGAAACAAATGGTCATTGGGCATGGAGTCAAATATGAATACTAATTATTGAAAGTGCTTTGCAATGGAATTATTAATAGAGGTAGGAAAGTCACTCTTTTATAGTCAAAATGTTGGTTTTCTAGCAATAAGGAATAATAAGAAACAGTCCAATAACATGGGCATCAAAAGATAAATCCAGTGTCAACTTTAGAAAAAAAACTGGTGAATGTTTGAAATTAAACAACTAGATCATAAGCCTATGAATTATGATTCAATATACACTTACTCAAGCATAAGAAGATAATAAAATGGAAAATATAAACAAGAAACACATTCACATAAAGGAAATATAGTATATATTGTAAAATGAATAACACAAGAATCTCTGGTAGAAAACCTGCTTGGCTCTGCAATCTTTTTTTAACCTTGAAGATCTTTCTTACAAAATCAGTTCTCTCTCACGGGTTTCAACCATAATTACATTTTAAAATGGTGCTTAAATACATAAAAAATTCTCTTTGATCTTGTTGGAATAACCAAAACCCATTCTCATACGTAGGATAACATAATTAATCTTTTTGATTAATTTCCTAGGTCCTACATTAGCTAGTTTTCATCCCTATCATTTTTCTGGTCAAAATTGCCAAAAATTCCTTTGGGAGTGCTTAAGAAATATTCTGGATAATATTTTTCCAACCCACAAAATTCCCAGTTTAGTAAGTTCCCATTCCTTCCTTATCCATAGTTTCCATCTTTTTCTGCAATTTTAAGGCAAAAGGTATAGCTAGTTTTAAGGTAGTCTGCCTTGTTTTTGTCACACCTCACCCTCTGTCTTTTTCTCACCTAAAATCATGATTAAGTCCAATTTCCTTCACTTATCATCTGTAACAACTCATTCATCGAATTCATGATCCTCTTCACAAATTAGGAAAGTGTTTTATGCACATATAAGGGATTTTGACTAGTTTAGTAAGCCTTCTTTTGTATTGATTTGAATGACATCTTTATGCTTTCAAATCCTTGGAGTATCTACATGATTGAAAATCCAATTACTATATAATGATGGATTTTGTAAAATAATATAACAACAGTTTGTGTTATTCAACTAATTCAGTCTCCTTTCTTAAGTGTTCTTGCATATTTTTCAAGCAATTTTGTGAGTTCAACTGATCTAAGCTTTGTATTAATTTCCACATGGTATTAAATCCTTGGTAGCTCGATTGTTCTCCTCTTTTATTGATTTTGCAGGGTCAAAATCACTCACTGGGAGCGCATTCTATCTGTTCAAGGGTGCAGTTACTAAAGAATGGATCAATCTCAAAATATCATCTTGACTCCATTAAACTATTTTGAATGGAGGAAACGGATAGAGATTCTAATGAGGAGTAAAGGAATCTACATAGTGACCATGGAAATTGAAGATGAGCCTAATGAAAAATAAAAGAAGATCAAGTGGCATAATATGAGAGATGAGACATATGGTTTCTTATGTCTCAGAATTTCCAGGGACCTTCATTTCTATCTTGATGAAGTATGGGAGAAGCTTCAAACTTTATTTGGGAAGAAAGATAAAATGATGGGTTATCAACTGGAGAACAAGCTAATTTCACCAAGTCCAATCAATTTCGAATCCTTGCAAGTCTACTTCTCCAAATTCAAATCCTTGGTTTTGCAGTTGAAGTAGTGTGGTATAGATAAAGAAGATGAACAACTAGTATTGGCCATCCTTTCAAATCTTGGCCCTGACTACTCAATATTTGTTTCGAACTTCCATGCCACCAAGTTGATAGCTCAAAACTAGAAGAGGCCTTCACTAACAGATTTCATGGAATACTTGACTCAGGAGCAAGACAAATTGGTCATGATGGGGACCATAAAACCTTCCAAAGATCAAGCTTTGGTTTCTGGAGATTCCAAGGTTGATTCCAAATGAAAGAAGAAGGATAAGAAGCCTCCAGATAAAAAAGGAGACAAGTTCAAGTCTCAATAGGAGTCCTCAAAATCCAAGAAGAAGAACTCCTAGAAGAAGAAAGGTAAAGGTTGAATGAGCAAGTGCGCATACTGTGGTAAGTGATTTCATCCTGAGAGATTTTGCATGAAGAAGCATATCAATATGTTGATTCAAATCCTGGAGAAACACAATATCTCACTTCCTGAAGGCATAAAGAAGAAGGAAGGAGGATCCAATTTCAAAGACAAGGAGAGAGTACATTCCCTGGTTGCAAGAACTGTAAGATCTCCTTCCTTTATCATTGATTCTGGTGCTTCAAGGAACATGGTTTCATCAATAGAGGCCTTCTCTTCTCTTGATGATTCGAATTGTCCAAATATTTTGCTGGGAGACAACTCATAAACTAAAAGTAAGGGTAAGGATAGTATAGATTTTGACTATGGTTCCTTCAATAATGTTTTGTATGTTCCAGGTATTGTTGCTAATCTAATTTCAGTCTACCATATGACCCACACTATGTCTCCTAACAAGGTTGTATTCTCTCCCAATGATGTTGAAATATTTTATATTGTGAATGGTAGATTCGTTGCTAAAGGTTTTGTGGATCATAGTTCAAAAGTATACAAGTTCTTACAGTTCATGCCTTTCTCTAACTCCTATTCTCTCCTCTCTCATGCTAATGATGCCAAAAATATTTGGAATCAGAGGTTTGTCCATATAAATTATAAATATCTTTCATATTTGTGTGAAAAACACATGGTTTCAGGGATTCCAAAGATAAATTTTTCTAAAGGAGTCTATCAGGTTTGCATCCTTGGAAAACATCTAGAGCATAAGTTTGAGAGAGTCAGTCGTGAACGAACCTATGCACCTCTTGAGCTCATCCATAATAAAATTTATGGTCCTTTCCCTAATATTTCCATGATTCAAGACAAATATTTCCTAACCTTCATACATGAATTTTCTAGGTAATGTTGGGTTTACTTCCTTAAACTCAATTCTGGAGTTTTTTACCATTTCAAGGTTTTTAAAGCCTTGGTTGAGAACCGATATGGGAGGAAACTCAATATCCTCATATATGATAATTTTGGTGAATATATCAAGTATTATCTCATTAAATATTGTGAAGATGTGGGTATCCAAATGCATCAATCTATTCCTTACACACGTCAGCAAATTGGTGTTGCTGAGAGGAATAAAAGATCCCTCAAGGAGATGGCTACTTGTATGATGGAGTATAAGACTTTGCCACCAAAGTTTTGGGTTGAAGCTATAAACTACACATCCTACATCCATCATAGGGTGCCTCACAAGCAACTTGATGGAATGACGCCTTTCGGAACTTGGAGTGGACACAAGCTTGATGTGTCTCATTTCAGTATTTTTGGCTCAAGGGAATGGGATAGAATTCCATTAGATAAGAGGAAGGATTTGGAACCCCAAATTCAAGAGTGCACATTTGTTGGGTATTTTTAATATTCCAAAGGGTATAAGTTGATCAACATGTCCACTAAAAAAAACTTCATAGAAAGGAGTGTTCAGTTTGAAGAAGACCCTATGCCAACAACAGAAATTGGAGAATCTTCTTCAGACCACCACCTTTGACTGTAAGTGAAGAGACTAATTAAATTTATTATTATGATATATCTGATAATTATGATTTAATTGTAGATACTAAAATTCCCACAAGGCCAAATTGAGCAGCAAATACCATTTAAACAGTTGGGGAACTAGCTGGGAATCCTAGTGATTCTATCTCAATTCGAGAGTGCTCTTTCTTTCAAGGACCTTTTATTTGATTAGAATATCCACATACATATTAAGAAGCATCAGAATATCTGATATTGAAAACAACCATGAAGGAGGAAGACCAATCACTCTAGAAGAATAACACATGGGAACTAGTCAATCTTCCCCTGAGGAGAAAGCTAGTCAAGTGTAAGTGAGTATTCAAAACTAATTTTTATGCTGATGGTTATACTATGAACTATAAGGAAAGTTTAGTGGAAAATGGATTCTCCCAAGTCCAAGGCATTGACTATAATGAAACCTTTTCACAAGTGGCAAAGATGGACTCTATAATAGTAGTTTTGGCCATTGCAGCTTCCAAGCAGTGGGAGTTACATCACATGGATGTGAAGAGTTCCTTTATAAATGGAGATATAGAAGAATATATATATATGCATCAGCTATAAGGTTTTTTCACTAATTTATCTCTTGTGTGCAGGTTGAAGAAATCATTGTATGGGATCAAACAAGCTCCCAGAGCTTGGTATGCCAAGGTTGATGGACTTTTGCTATCACAAAACTATTATAGATGCAAGTTTGATACAAATGACTATTTGAAGCTTATTAATGGTCATTTAATCATTAATTTATTGTATTTTGATTATATTGTAATCATAGGAAGTTCCAAGAAATAAATTGTCTTCAAAGAGTGCAATGAACCATGTCGTCTCCATGACATATATGGGATTGTTAAGCCAATTTTTGGGGCTTGAAATTTCTCAATCAGATCTTGGAATCAAGGTACATTAGCTCAAGTATGCTTCAGACCTTTTAATCAAGTTCAACATGAAGGATTGCAATACAAGCAAGATTCCTTTCCTTTCAAGAGTTAATCTCGAAGAAGCACAATCAACC
The DNA here is from genome assembly GCA_001517045.1 of Pseudotsuga menziesii. Taxonomy (NCBI): domain Eukaryota; kingdom Viridiplantae; phylum Streptophyta; class Pinopsida; order Pinales; family Pinaceae; genus Pseudotsuga; species Pseudotsuga menziesii. The sequence continues at coordinate 125,342 of LPNX011133603.1, forward strand.
CCATTGGTAAACACCACCTTGTATGGGAAACTGGTCGCTTGTCTTCTTTATTTGAATAATACTTGACCTAATATTTCTTATGCAGTGAGTGTGGCTTATAGAAACATGGATCAGACTCATGTCATCCATGTTGAATATTGTAACTTCAAAGGATATTCTAAATGTATTTTACTGGTGTAACCCAAGGGAGATGTTATTATTCCTCCGGAGGGTTGTTACTATTGTATTTGGTCATCATAGAGTCATGAGGTAAAGACTCCATTGTAAGTTGGATCATTAGTCCCCTAATGAATAATATAAAATACTGTTTTGAGTCTTCCTAAGTGAATTCGGCCCAGACAGTTTAGTGGGCCTGACTTGTTTAGGGTAAAAGTCAGTTGGATCAATGTGTATAAATAGAAGTGTTGTGCTTCTCATTTGAACACACCAACACTCACTTATGTAGCACATAGGAGAGAGAGAGAGAAAACAACAAGAAGGAGAATAATTGTTTTGGGGTTATGTCTTGTACATCTTATACATAGGAAGTTTTGTTTGGTTTTCTCCCCCTTGAGGGTTTCCCAGGATAAATAATGTGTCTATCTTGTGATTGTGTTTCTATCAGTGATTATGGATATGCTACTACTATGACTTTTAAATGACCATTAATGATATATGGTCTAGCATATGAAATCTTAACATGCTATCAAATCTAGACTAATTAGGATAGCTTTCACAAGGTGAAACTCCCTCTCCTCCCTCTCCTCCCTCTCTGGAAGAAATTAGGTTTCTGCAAATTTTGGAGTTTGGAAGATATTCTTGCATAGAAATTTGTGCCTCTCTGGAGCGCATATATTGAGACTAGGATAAAACTTTTTGGATGGTTGAATCTCTGGGAAATACAAACCCTATATTGGGAGTGAACCTGAAATCTACAAATAACCAGAACTAGAAATTCCGCACTGCTGCAACCTTGCAAGTAGGATTTGAAGGGTGAATATTTGGGATCCCTAGAAAATAGTTGGACGAACCAACTCAACTCATTCAAGCTCACATACCGGTAAGTTCAATTTTTCATTTTGAGAATTTTCAAATTTTAATGGCCTAATTGGATAGGATGGCCCCAAGCACTAAGCTTGAGGAAAAATTGGAAGTCATAGAAAAATTCCTAGCATGGAAGTAGATGATTGGTATCATTCTCAAAGAAAATGGCCTTGAGAAGTACATCAAGGATGAAATTACAGAATTAACAGAAGTTGAAGCTAAGAAGAAGCATGAACAAGACCTAGTTAAGACAGTGAGGATCATTGCTAACTCTATTAAGGATCACTTTATCCCTCAAGTGTCATCTAAGAAGACACCAAAGAAAATGTATGATGCTCTCTCTAGAATGTATGAAGGAAGGAACATCAACATGAAGATGAGTTTGATAACTAAACTGAAGGGAACCAAGATGATCAAAGAAGACTCAGTTCAAGAATACTTCACAAGGGTCGCCCAGTTCAGAGAACAACTAAGTGATATTGGAAACACCCTTGATGGGGATGAACTAGTTATGATTGCTCTCAATGGTATCACTAGACCTTGAGACACATTCATACAAACTCCATGTGCCAAAAAAGAAAGTATGATGTTTGACATAGTATGGAAGACTGCATTCAAGAAGAAGCTAGAGTAGCCAACAGAGAATCTCTACTCAGAGAATATGATCAGGATCTATCCACCCATACTAAACAAAGGAAACAATCAAACTTAAAGAAGAGTAATCATAAACCTTCCAAGAAGAATTTTCAAAATAAGAAGGATTACTCAAAGTATCATTGCTACAAATTCCATAAGATAGGACACCTAGCCAGAGTATGTCCATCACCAAAGAAGAAAAACAACAACAAGAGACATCATTCTCATCTAGCTAAAGATGAGGATGAGGAAGAAAGATCTCGAAAGAGAATAACAAAAGAAGAATATGTAGATAAATATGTACTATTATCTGCACTCTCTGGGTATGTAACACCTAGAGAAGATACATGACTTATTGATAGTGGTGCCTCAAAGCACATGACAGGGAAGAAGCTAACTCTGTCAAGACTTGAAGAAAATAACTCTCCTCGGAAAGTATCATTGGGAAATGACTATAAATATCCCATCAAAGGTATTGGTGAATAAATCTACAAGCTTGACTCTAGGACTTCAATGAAGATGAAGGAAGTGTTATATGAACAAGGTTTGAAAAAGAACTTACTTTCCATCTCAGTTCTAGATAAGAAAGGATTTAGAGTTTCTTTTATAGAAGGAAAAGTACTTATGTGGTCCAAAGGAAAGACACTTGAAGATGCTGTGGTCATTGGAGAATAAGAAGGAGGATTGTATAAACTCAAAGGACATCCAGAGACATCCCTTATCCATGATACTAGAAGCTCAAGCAAACCGTGGCATAAAATGATTGCTCACATCGATTATAAATCATTTCCTTATGTGAGCAAGGTGGTAACAGGGTTACCATATCTGAAGATTGATCATGAGGGCACTTGAAAAGGATGTGAAAGTGGAAACAACAACAAGAATCCCTTTCCTAAAAGTGAAACAAAGACTAAAGGTGCATTAGAATTAATTCATTTTGATGTATGTGGTCATATGTCCTCCATATCCTGGTGGATATGAATATTATGTCACAATTATTGATGATTATTCAAGAAAGACTTGGATATACTTCTTGAATAACAAGAGTGAACTGTTTGGGATATTCAAGGAATTCAAAGCCTCGATAGAGAACCTTTCAGAAAAGAGAATCAAGACACTGAGAACATATAATGGTGGAGAATACACTTCAAAGGAATTTGAATCATTCTGTAAGGAAGAAGGAATCAAGAGGGAACTAACCACTCCCTATAATCCCCAACATAATGGTGTTGCAGAAAGAACGAATAGAACTATTATTGAAGTGGTGAAAACTATGATCCATGACCAATACCTCCCCATGCACCTATGGATTGAAACAACAAGAATAGCAGTATATGTGCAGAATTTATTATCTCACAATGCTCTTGGATTCAATACTCCTGAAGAGATGTATACAGGAAAGAAACCTGATGTGAGCCATCTCAAGATATTTGGCTGCCCAGTATATGTGCATATTTCGAAAGAGAAGAGAACCAAGTTGGATCCTTATGGAAAGAAAATAATATTTGTCGGATACTGTGAAGTATCCAAAGCCTTCAGGATATACATTTCAGTATTCCATCATATCGAGACTAGTAGGGATGTAACATTTGCTGAAGAGACAACTATTAAGAAATCTAGAAGGTGTCATCCTGAAGAAGTGCATGAAGAGGATGTACCTCCCAGAAAGGTAGAAGTTGAACCCTCTCCTGAAATAGTAGCATATGGAGATCATGATACTCTAGAACCTCAGGAACCCCCTAATATGGATATTTCTCAAAAGAGAGAACTTGCTTGGGTAAGATAAATCATACAAGAAGAAGAAATATATGGAGCTCCAGAAGGCTCCACAAGATCTAGAAAAAGATCAAATCCATATTCCAGTTATGTGGTTTTGATGTGTGACCTTGTAGATCAAGAGCCCACCAACTATGAGGAAGCTACTTAGAAGAGAGAATGAGTTGAATTAATCACAGAAGAATACCAGTCAATAATGAAGAATGATGTTTGGGATATAGTACCAAAACTATAAAACAAAAGTGTGGTATATTCGTAATGGATCTACAAGATAAAACATGCTGCTGATGGAAGTATTGAAAAATACAAGGCAAGATTTGTGGCTAGAGGATTCTCTTAGAAAGAGGGGATCGATTATGAAGAGAAATAATCTCCAGTAGCAAGGTACACTTCCATTAGAACCATCATGGCACTTGCTTCCATGATGAGGTGTGACTTACACTAGATGGATGTAAAGACAACCTTCCTTAATGCTGTGATTGAGGAAGAGGTTTACATCCAACAACCACAAGGATTTGAAGTCGAATACAAAGTGACTCATGTATGCAAGTTGAAAAAGGATTTGTACTGACTGAAGCAAGCTCCTATATCTTGGCATGGTAGAATAGATAGCTTCTTGAAAAGCATGTGCTTTACGAAGAGTAAATATGATCCTAACCTTTATATCAAGAGTATTGATGATGAACCAGTCATACTATTACTATATGTGGATGATCTGTTTCTGACTAGAAATGAGAAACAGATCAAATATTGCAAGAAGAATCTAGTTGAAGAATTCGAGATGACATATCTTGGATTGATGCATTATTTCCTAAGGAAGGAAGTGTGGCAGAGCCTAGAAGGAATATTTCTGAATCAGGGAAAGTATGTAGTAGAAATATTGAAAAGTTTTTATATGTTGGATTATAAAGCCATGGCCACACCCATGGAAACCAACTTGAAGCTGTTGTCTGATGAGACATTAGAGTTAGTGGATGTGACTCAGTACAGACATATTATTGGGTCATTAATGTATCTGATGAACATAAGGCCAGATATAAGCTTTGTTGTGAACACCTTGACTCAGTATCTACTTAAACCTAGATAGGTTCACCTGATAGTTGCAAAGCATGCGATGAGGTACCTTAAAGGTACGATAGAATTGGGAATTTACTATGGGAGAGATAACGACTATAGATTATATGGATATACAGATTTAGATTGAGCAGGAAGTGCCACAGAAAGGAAGAGCACCTCCGGAGGATGTTATTGTCTGGGATCCGCCATGATCTCATGGTTTAGTAAGAAACAGACCAACATTGCTCTCAGTACAGTTGAATCAGAGTACATTGCATCTTGGTCTACTTGTTGTGAAGCGATATGGATTTGGAAGATGATGTTAGTATTATTTGACATCGAGTTGGACACCATAGTAATTCTTTGTGACAACCATAGTTGTATAAAGATGACAAATAATTTGGTGTTCCATGACAAATCGAAGCATATAGAAATATGATATTTTTATATAAGGGATATGGTACAAAAGGGAGCTATAAAGCTCTAGTATGTGAGTACCGATGAGCAAGTTGCTGACGTACTGACCAATCTTCTATCTTGAGTAAAGTTTGAATATTTTCATGACAAGCTTGGTGTAGTTCAAAAATACTTTCCTTGCAAAGCGGAACAATGATGGGACTATAGATGATGAAGATATGGACCTTCTTTGAAAAGGAGGAACAAGTCGAAGATATGGACTCTCCTTGGAAAAGAAGAACATGTCAAAAACATGAACCCTCCTTGGACAAAGGGGTAGTAGGTTGATAATATGGATCCTCCCAAAAAAAGGGGAGTGATGATGAGACTGATATTGATTATGGGATGACGATGATGCTCCAACATGAAAGAGGCCAAGTACGCCTGAAGATGATAAAAAGGTATGACATTCACTTGTGGATGATAGTATCCTCTTTTTACTACTGCAACCACCTTCCCAAAAAAATTTAGCATTTTTTAGGGGCCCCCCTTTTCTTTTGGAAGTTTAGTTTTGCTTCTTAGCTCTATTTTGATCTAGCATTTATGGTTTGTTTTATCATTGGGAAATTTCAAGAAGTAAGTTTTATTCTAAGGTAGAAAAGGTCTGTTGGCCCCTGCAGCGGGTGCTTATCAAAGTTTGATCCACTATAGTAGGTGCTCATCAATATTTGATCCTCTACAGTGGATGGTTTTTCAAGTATGGGTCGCTATGCGGGTGTCCCTTTTTCTTACATTTTGTCAGAGCGGTTTTTTGTTCACTATAGTGGAGGTTTGTAGAAATCCACGCTGCATGGGTGGGTGGGGTTTGGATTGATTATTGAGGATGGCCCCATTTCTGTTTGGCCTGCAATGACGGAGAGTTATCCAATTTGGAGCCGCTACAATGGCTCACACTTTTTCTTTTGTGTTGCGTTTGGTTTTGTGGTTCTTCGTTGTTACAGCGGATGGGGACACATTTTGAAAGTTGGGTTTCCTGCCTTTTTTATTTATCTCGCTTTGACCGGTGGTGTTGTGATTTATTTTCCGTAATAGTGGAGATGTTCTCTCTCCATCACCCGATCCTCACTAGCCCACTACAACAGAAGAGGTACTAACCTTAGAGCCACTACAGCGGCTGTTTCCCTTATTTTTTCCTAGCATTGTTCTTACCATCGAGTTGCAAAAGGAGTGCAGGTATGTTATTGATTTTAAACCGCTGGTTGTGGTTGAGTCAAGGTTTATTGAGACATTGGTTTCGGGGCTTTCCCCATTTTGACTTATTAGTAACAACCCGATACGATATGTTCGGCGCCAACGGTGTTTGAGTCTTGCACGTGCAGGTGTAAATTCTTTCACCTACCATCTTAATTGATTTTTAACCTGTGGAATGTCTATTTATATACCATTGGAAGTGGTTTTTGCCACTGTTTGTTTTACGGTAAGCTTTTGTGAGTTATTCCGTTTGAGTTTTCGCGTGATTGGTGCAAATCATCTATGGAGCTCACATGGCACATCCTCACTGAACATCTCTGACTGTGTGTCTAGTCTGTCATCTTCCAGGTATGTTTTCCACTCACCCTGCATTGATTTCACAATTTAATTTGTATTTTCCAAGTGGTGAGTTGTCAGATTGGTACGAAAGGGTGGGTAAGTTTTTGTTTTAGGTTAAAAGAGGATTTTCCATTACATTTTTAGGTTTCATCCTTTCCTTTTAGGTTTTAAACTCACCCTGGCCGCTGTAATAAACATAAAATAAGATAATCATTAAATAATTAGGTTAACTAAGTTAGGTTATGAAATGAGGTGTCTCCTCATTTAAAATGCCCAAGCCATATTTAAGGTAGGGCCACCATTGTAACATATCATCTCTTATCTTATCATTAATATATACTTGCCTTATGGCTTATCTGATTTACCAAGTCTTTTGGTGAATTCATTGTGTGAGCGAATAATTATTCGGCTCATTTGGTATCAAAGCAGACCTTTCCTTGGGCCTCACTGATTTTAGGCTATTAGCCATCATATTGAGAGTTTCTCTCATTTCTGGTCTTTAACCAAACCAAAAGGCCCTTGGCCATATACACGAAGAAAAAAATAATTTAGAAATCCACCATTCTCCCACCCTTCTGGTGCTACATCATTCGCCTGCTCCCTGCTCTACAGCCTGCTCCCTCCATGTGTGCCTGTCCCTTCCATCCAGGTCGCCCCTCTCCATTTTCCATCCCTCCCATCATTGCTTCACCCGCCTGGTCCATCCTCCACCCCCACTTTCGCTCCATTCTCCGAAGTATTCAGGTCCTTGACTAAAATCAGGCCTTTGGCCATTTAAAATTTTCAAAACACTGTAAATTGAAATCACCCAGCTGTAAATCTAAATATATCACATATAAAAGAAAACAAGCAAAGTGAGGAAGAAAATATTCATAAAAAAAATAAAAATAAAAAACAAAGTAAGTTTAGAGTCTGGTCTAAATTGGCCTTCACCATCACTGAGCCGTGAAGAATATCAAGGTGAAAATCGAAGGGTGTGAAGAACCGTTGCAACCTTTCTTAAATTTCGATCACATAAAAAAAAAAGTAGCATAGAGAAGGTCGCGACTACAATTTTACTAGACGAGTTTTATATTAGCATATGGTAAAATAAAATAAATCAGCGAAAGGTTATATAGCTTGGGTTTCTATTCAAAAAATAATCACGTTAAAATTGCCGACATTCAAAGTCTATGCTAATTAAAGATTCTTCATTAAAATCAAAGTGAAATAAAGTGCAAACTAAAAGAAGTGGATGTCAACATATTACTTAAAGGAAGTCCAACATATTAATTAAAGGAAGTTGTGAAGAATTTTAATTGGGCATTTACTTATCACTTTTTATTTTTTATTTTTTTGAAAAGAAAAGGGTGATATATAAAGGAACATCCATTATAATTTTGAATTTGAAAGGATTTATATAAGTTTTAAAAAAAAATTGGAAGGAAAGTCCTACAAAGTTTGAAGTTTATATATATATATGAGAAAGGGACATAATTATTGAAAATATTTTTAAAAAGGAAAACAAAGAAAGTGAAAAAACACTTTAAATAAAGTAAAAAGAAAAAAGAAAAAAAGAAAACAAAGAAATAATATTATTATTTTATTGAAATAATAATTATTTTTGAAAATAAATAAATAAATAAATAAATAAAAGAAACTATTTAACCTAACCAAAAGAAGACAAATCTAAGAAAATAAGTGAAGATCTAACAGAGACTATCCATCGCTGGAGAAGTCAAGTCAAAGGAAAAAAAAAAAACGTCAAGGACTCTCTATCATTGAAAAAGTCGAGGGCTATATATCGTTGAAGAAATCAAAGATAGACCATCTATCACCAAAGAAGTCAAATCATGGAATCTGGTTTGCGACTACAAATAGAGAAATTAGAAGCCAAGTTAAAGTATTATCGAAGAGACAATGAAGAATTACGAGACACAAATATGAACTCGGAAGTAATAATTAAAATACATGAGATGCCAAAAGAGCTCAAGGAACAAAAAATTTCTAATTAGAAAAATCATATAGAAAAATTGTCTGCCCAAATTGAGAAATTAAAAAGTGAAAATGAATTTAATCAGAGATTGAAAAATCAAGATATAAAGAAAGAAATAAATGATTATGAAGTGGAAATAAAACGATTGAACAAAATCGTTAGCGACAAGGATGAAGAACTAACGCATATACAACATAAATTAGAAAATCAAGAGTCAGTGATTGACTAGTATCGACAACAGATAAAATTCTTCAACAACAAAATGACGACTCTAAAAAGATTCATAAGTTGGAGATCACAAAAAGTAATAAAATTCTATCCAACAATTCCGAAGAAATTTTCAGATTAAGGAATCATAACAAAACACTAGTCACAAAAATTAAGAAGTTGAAAATTAGTCGAAAGACAGAACAATCTATGAAAGACATTGAAGGGAAACTTCTAGACAAGCAAGAAGAAAATGATTGCATCAGAAGTCATAACAAAGATATTAAGGAACAACTTAAGAAGTCTAAAGATGACAGAAAAGCGCAAGTAGAAGTGATTAAGAAGTTTCAAAATGATTACGTGCAGTTGGAAAACAAGTTGGAAAAGATACAGAGGGAAACCTTAAAACCTCAAGGGATGAAAATACAACTTACAACTCAAAAGACGACACTCGTAAAAGAAAATGACATTGTGAAAATTCCCTATCGATAGCCCAACCATAAAAACCAAAACTCTAAAAAGTGGGAAATGTCGAAAGATAATGATACTAATATGATCAAAGCTCCTAATGATAGATCAGTCAGAAATCCCAATAGTCAACAACAAATCAATTTAGGATGGATTGACCCATCCACATATCAAAAGTTATTCTCTACACTTAGCAGTTCGTATCGACATGTTTCTTCAGCCACAACATCACAAAGAACGACGCGACAACATTATAAGGCTTTGAGGACAAAGCCTTTCTAAGAGAGTGGCAATGTAACAAACATAAAATAAGATAATCATTAAATAATTAGGTTAACTAAGTTAGGTTATGAAATGAGGTGTCTCCTCATTTCAAATGCCCAAGCCATATTTAAGGCAGGGCCACCATTGTAACATATCATCTCTTATCTTATCATTAATATATACTTTCCTTATGGCTTTTCTGATTTACCAAGTCTTTTGGTGAATTCATTGTGTGAGTGAATAATTATTCAGCTCAGCCGCATTATTCGCTCTTAGAAGCTCACCATTCTGCTCAGAGGCATTTTTACCTTCAGACCAGTTAGATCATGATGAGTCTCCAGAAGCCCGAGATTTTTGTCGACATGGAGCTCACCCGATTCTCACCATTGGGCATGAATAGATGTTGCGTTTTCTCCATACCTAGCAAACCTTTTGGGTTTTGGGTATGGTATAGTATTTCCTCGCTGATGTTGAGATTTGTGTTTTGGGTGTAGGGCAGCGCCGCCTGCAAACTGTAAGCCGTGAAGTTGTGTCTGTGTGTAGAGGGTTTTCCAATGTCTAGGGGTTATTTATTGTTTCATTTGAAAAGCTAAAAGCATCCTAGTCAGGCTCGTCGTTTCTAAAGGTCTCTATTACCAAAGTTTTCCCTCACCATACTAAGTTTATGTTCCCTGTCCCGATGGATGAGAATGGAGGGGTAAGGCAGGTTGCTGGTTATGTTTAAAAGGTAGCGTGCCTAGCATTTCGTGACATGCATAGTTTTGTTAAAAAATGTGAAATGTTGAAAAACAATTTATGTTATTTGCAGTCATAGTTCATGTCGAACAACATGACAAAGAAAGGGAAGAAAAAGGAAAAGATCATAGAGTATGACTTAGATACAGAAGGATCCCCCACACAAAGGGTGGAATTGATCTATGAAGATACCAAGTCAGTAACAAGAGTAGAACCTGAATTTAAATAGGGCCAAATCTACCACATGCTTGTATAAAAAAGGGTTATAGAGGAAGGGTTGGAAGACCTAGTCCTATATGACAATATATTAAGGTCTGGAATCACCAAAGTGGATACTAGGCCATAATTGTTTCCTTGTGCAGAGGTCATCGGATGGATTCTACCCAGAGTGGATCTGGTAGGAAAAATAATGAACAATGTGGAGGACAAAGGAATCACATCCTTCACACCAACTTTTATTGAAAAAGCATACAGCCTACCTACCTCAGACATTAGTATGACAACTGAATGGGTAAAAAATTTAAAATTTGATTACATCGGTACAACCAGGATGACGGTAGCAGAGGGGAAGACATTCAGAAACAAGCAGTCTGGGAAGTACAAGACTACTAATTTGCATACCCCATATAGAATGGTAGTATTGATGTTGAACAAGATTTTGGGCAGGGCTGATGGTAGAACCTACAAGTTTGGATGGATCCCACTGATCTACTATGTGGCCATGGAAGGAATGATTTTCAACTAGGTTGATATAGTGGCCAATAGCCTATCCACTACCATTACTAAAACCCAAGAAGGCTTACACAGAAATAAATCATTATTTTACATGGGATCCTTTTTGATAGATTGCATACTTTGCCTCCACCCATTTGAAAGGATAAAATGCACATGGAAAGGATTGAAAGCCCGTATCTATATAGCTTATAATATACTATGGGGACACAAGTACCACAATCACTATGACTTGGTCTGTGAAGAGATCCTAATACCTTTATCCTAGCTAATTTTCTTAGAAGAGTACAAGTGCTTATCTGAGGGAGACCAGGAGTCGATAAAGGAATTTGGAGATTACTTCTTCTTTGAAGAAGGAACCTATCTCAGGATGTATGGGGGCTCTAAAGCACCTTCATTACTGGCCAGATATGCTACAAACTACATAGTTCATAAGGAAGCTGTAAGACGTATTTTCTTGGATGGCTATGGAAGCCACTTATTTGATCTTAAGAAAGTGGTGTTCCCACCACTTTAATTCTATGTAGGGAGTTATAAATTCATAGGAGTCAAGAATGCTCCAGAATTCATTAAAGAATTGGAAATATTTCATTTAGGAGAAAAAATATTTCACAGGAATGACTCACGAGGCAAAGTTGCAGCCCATCGAGCACTCCTTAAGGTAGAATTTTGAATATACTGACCATGTGGACAAGGAGGAAGAGGTATGCAAAAATTTCTGTAGCATGACAGCTTTAAATAAATGACTAAGAAGGAAAACCCTAATAGTCGGAGTGAAAAGCAGTAGCAACAGTCTCCTAGAATCAAAGGGTCAAGAAGAAGAAGCTACGAGGAAAACAAAAGAAGAGACTGCATGTAGATTGGAATAGGGAGCGAGAAAGCTTTTAGCTAAAGAAGCCCAGAGGGAGAAATAAGAAGAAGAGGCTTCCAAAAAAAAGGGAGAGGAGGCTATCTTGGAAAATATTACTGAGTTAGAAAAATCAATAGATCAGGAAACTCAAAATCAAGGGTAGGAGATACAAGATGAAGAAAATGACACAGAAGAGCAAATAAAGAAAGATCAAGAGGATCTGGATGGTGAAAATTAGGGACAGAGTCCTGTTCAAGACAATCCAAAGAATATCCCATCCACTTCTCGCAATATACTCACTAGAGGGCATCTCCTGATAGTTGAACTTGGATTGGTGCCATATACCCCATCTAAACAACATGAAGTTGCATTCTTGTAAGACGTGTATTTTAGTCCCAAAAGGAAAGCCATAGTATGGAAAACTGAGAAGACTTTAAATATGGAAACTTAGCCTAGGATCACCACAGTGATCGAGAAGACAATCATGAGAAATGTAGAAGAGGATCCCAAGCAAATGGCCTCCATGGGTGTTGCAACTACCACTGCAAATGCTCATAATATTACCAGGCTTACTAAAACCATTGATCAATATAAAGGAAAGATGGCAAAGATGAAAGAAGTTTTGAGAAAGGAGGAAAATTTAGGCCTAGAGTCTAAAAGAAAATACAAGGCCACCATTTCAAATTATGAAAATATTCATAAAGATTAAAAAATACTGGGGGAAGAAAGGGATAATTTGAAATAGGAAAACATGATTATCGAAAGGGAAAATAAGAAGTTAGAGAGAAAGGTAGCAGAAATGGAATTTTAGAAATCAGCAGCTGATCAACAGGTAGAGGAGCACAGAGTTTGAATCACAGAACTTGAAGTGCATAAGAGTTCCTTGGAAGTTATTTTAAAGGTATGCAACGAAATGAAAACATACATAGCACCTCTAAGAGAGCATGCTCTCTTACTTAGAAGGAAGATCCGTCAAGTGCAAGTGAAGCTGGCGGAAGAAGTTGTTTGGGTCAAGCAAGTCGAAGACCAACTGCAAGATATCTCAATAGTGGCTATCAAATTCAAGGAAAGAACCCAGGACATTGTTGAGATCCTACAAGGCCAGCTAACATGGTTATAAACAAATACAGAGCACCCAGAAAACATGCCTGAAAAATGTCTGAAACAATTGCAGATCGAATGTGATATTGTAAATTTTAGTAGTAGAGTTGCTGAGAGGTTGATAGAGGCAATGGAAAAGACAACATACAAATGTGTATGATTCTTCAGGAAGATGCTGATAACTCACAACAAATGTTTGAATCCTTCAACGCAAAGGCTACAAGAATTTTCAAAGCATGAAGAGCACTTAAAACAGCTAATTGATAAGCTACAAGAGGATGAGCTAAATATTCTGCTAGTTAAAGGTTTAGATAAAAAGGTGGTAAAGAGTCTAGTGGCGCAAGCAGCAGTTAGTAATTGTCTACTAGAAGATCTGCTAAGAGTGACTCCTGCAAGAATAACATACTTAAAGGGCTAGATGGCCAAACATGAGGTCAAAGTGACATGTTTAGAACCCATAGAGTTCGAGACAACTACCTCAGATGCTTCAGCCTAGAAACAATTCATAGATAGTTTGACTCGGTCCACTTAAGTTTTTTGTCTTATTCACACATGGAAATATTTGTAATATTTTATATTTACTTTTTTAGCACTAAAGACAAACTTTATGTAACTAAAATTTAAGGAATCCCAAAGGGCAAGGAGACTAAAGGTCATTTTGTAATGTATAAATATAGGTAGATCGAATGAGAAAAGGACTTTTCACTAGCATAGTTACTGAAGCTTGTTGTAAGTAGAATTATTTCCTTTTATAAGAAAGAAGATGGAATTTCGCTGGAGAGAGTATTGCATAAGCCTCAAAGCATGTTGTGTAAAGTTGAATGAAGAACTATTTCTTTTTTAGGGTGATATACAATATGTGAGATCATTCATAACCCTCAGAATTATTTATGTGTTATGACCGATTTTATGTTATGTGATGAATCTTATGCAATAATGAATGATGAATGTTTTAACATCACTGAGCTATCTTTGTGTTAACTTTATGTTGTATGTATGTATCCTATATTTATTAGTTATATGTAGAGTTCTTTATGCAAACAATACAGTACATCATTCAGCTTATTTAATCTCAATGTTTCTCCTTGGGGATAGGCTAGAATTGATTTAGATTACTTGTTTTGTTTCTATTACATGCATTTAACCTAGACACTTGAATTTCATACATAAAAGATAAAACATATAAGTGGTGGATCAGGACGCAACCTGTAAAAGATATTTAAGAATACATTTTAACTCTATGGTAGCCGGACCACGAACCAAATGGATTCCCCATACCAAACGATAAATGATCTATTTGGGAACGGTTATTGGGGAGAATCCCTACTACCGGTACCTGGGATTTTTCTAGGCATCAATTGTTTTTTGGCGCTAGAAGGAGGGCCGCCAGTGCATGAATGGCCGAGGAAATCCATTTTCTCAAGAATTTTCCATTGATGATAGTTCTAAAACCAGTTTTTGCAAGGACTCCAGTCCTAAAAGAAAAGCTAATCCTGAGTTAGAAGTTCCAGAGTACCTTTATCCTGTCTCTCTTGAAGTAGTTAAGGATTTAAGAAGAATCACAAGGTCGTATGCAAAGAATCTTGGAGGATTGTCGAATATCCCTGAATTACCTAGAAGACAAGCTCACAGAGGAGAGCACCCTTACATAGAAGATTCATTGTTAGTGGGAGATTTTGAAGAGCCGGTAAATTTAACCTTGCAAGAAATTGTTCAACCTCTTGACCCGTTGGGACCTAATTCTCATTCTTGTTCACCTTTTCAAACCCCTGTTCAGTCTCCGCCTTAGTCTCCACCCCGAATCATGGCTGGAAATGTGAATGTAAATCAACCTGTGAATCCAAATGCTAATCAGCCACCTCCACCACCAGCTTGGAGGGCCAGAACCCCTCTTAACATGGCTGCTCCATTGCACAATTTACCTTCCCATCCTGAGAAGTCATTACCTAAGTTTGATCCGATAGAAGGAATTGAAGTGGATGATCATTTACAAAGTTTTTTCTTAGCCCTTGAATTCTTATCAGTAGCAGAACACGAAGATGTAGTATGCAAATTGTTTCTGCATACCCTTAAAGGAAAGGCATCATCATGGTATTTTGGCCTACTGGCGAATTCAATCACAAACTGGAATACGTTTGAAAGACTGTTTAAGATCAAGTTTGGACGCCAAAGAACCACAACTACAATGATGAAAGAATTACTTTCTCTAAAGATGGAGAAAAAAGATAAAGTGGTTGATTTAATCATAGGTTCACTCACCATTTGAATAATTTTAGTGCTGCCATAATGCTTGTCGAAGAGCCATTAATAGAATATTATTCTTTGGCACTTTCACCAGATATAGAGATGTTCATGAAGCGGCCGGTAAAACCTTAATTGTTAGAAACCTATGAAGAATCTAAGAAGGTGGAAGAGGAACTAGAGAGTATAAATAAACAGCCTATAGATTCATATACAAAAACTTTTAATAAGAAGCCTTTTTTGTTGACTAAACCCAAAGAGGAACTTTTAAACGGATCAAAAAATGTCGTTAAAATGGTGCAAAAGCTCTCGAACAAGATTGTTGACTTAGAAAAAGATAAATAAGCAAGTTCTTCTAGAAATCTATTTAGACATTTTTTCAAGAAGAAAGAGGAAAATAGTCCACCCCAACCATCCACCGACAACTCTTCTGTGCTGAATCTCACTGAAGTTGGTATGGATAATTTTTGTACTTTTCACCAAGGACCCCACTCTGAGAAAATATTCCCTCAATGGATTAATTCAATGAACCTAGTCTTGAATCAAGTATTAGATGTTCAACTAATAGACCTGAAGTTAAGGAAGAAAAGGAAATTGAAACAGAAACAACTTTGGAAGAAACTACTATGGTTTTGTGGGACTGTATGACCATGCTAGGGTTAGAAGAAGAAGAACCCACTAAATAAATACAACTTTCGGTAGTAAACATCACAACATGAAGTTAGGGACCAATAACATATGAGAATTTATTGCCCAAGATTAAGAAGTTCCAAGAAAGTATGAAAAAGCTTTCTAATAAGACTCAAAACCCACCTATACCTGAAAAGGTCATAGAAAAGAAGAAAGCTCCAACAATAAGTAAACCAAGAAAGGTTGTGTAAAATAAGTCAAACAATAAAAATAAAAGTCCAGTGGAACCAAAAATGGGATATGATATAATAGAAGATATTAAGAAAACTAAGGAAAATGTTTCGTTATTTGAGATGTGTAATTTACCGCAACAAAAGAAGAAAATTTCGGAAGCCTTGGACCCTCAACCTAGTAAAAATATAGATAATGTCCCATTAGATAAAGAGATAAATGAATCCAGTATTGGAGGAAAGTCTAAGTCTCGAACTAAGCCATTCTTATTGACCTTTGAAATTTTTAATCTAAATGTACACAATTTTCTGGTAGATTCTGGAGCATCTTCGAATGTCATGCCCTTGTCAGTTTGTAAAAATAAATGGGAAACCTACTCCCTCTGCTAGTCAAATAATTCAATTGGATAGGACGACACTCAAGGTGTCCGTTGAGATGAACAACATACTGATTCGACTAGCTGCTGACGAAAGGGTTTGTCAGTACATAGATATTATGGTATTAGACATCCCTGAAGCCTATGGTTTAATACTGAGTAGGGATTGGTCTGAAAATCTTAATGGGTATTTTGCAACAGAGTGGTCACACTCGTGGCTACATTACAAAGGCTGTTAGAACCAGATTAAAGTACTAAGAGAACCTCATATGAAATATAATGTGATGCAGCTTCAAGGGAAAAATGAACTTGTAAATTTCTTGCATTCAGTTTTGGGAAATTGTTTTTTAGAACTTGAACCATGAAATTATCAAGCAGAAGAGGCCAATAGTGAGTCATATGAACAGTCTAATCTCCTTCAGTTTTCACAAAATGCCAATATTGATTGTAATATAGTTAATTTAGTTTCTATTTCAGAAAATAGAACTAGTGCTTTAGAAGTAGAAAATCAGGTTTGGTTATTATATTTTGATGGTTTGAAAACTCAAGAAGGATTGGGGGTCAGTTGTGTCCTAATTGATCCAGGGAAAAAAAAAAGACAATTGTTATCTTGTAGATTAGAATTTGAATGCATGAATAATATGGCTGAATATGAAGCACTGATTCAAGGATTAAAAAAGGCAATTGAGTTTAAAGTTAGGAATTTAAAAGTCTTTGGAGACTCTGAAATAATTGTAAAGTAGGTCCGCAATACAATTCATTATTTATCTCCTCATTGAAAAGGGTATCAAAATGAAGTTTTGGGACTCATAACAAATTTTGGTGCTTTTGATATTAATTCTATTCCTAGACTAAAAAATGCAGCAGCTAATTTACTAGCTACCTATGCTGTAAGATTGGTGCCTACGAATAACAAATGTTCAATTGAATTTATTTTCAGGTCATCCATACTTGATAATGTCACCAATTTGAGAGTATTTTATGATGACCAACAGATTTTGGAATTCTTAACCAATGAGGAAACTTTTAAAGATGTAATTATTGATGATGAGGAACACCAAGCGAATCTTCAGAATGGTAATTTCATACCAAAAGGGGTAAGGACATTAGAGGGAATGTTTGATCTAAATAACAAATTTAGAAATCTAGTGAATGTCAAAACACATAGCTCATCAATGCAGTATGAGCTAATCAATATGGGAATAGAAGTTGAACCCAAGTATGTTAACTTGGGGAAATGTTGTTCTCCAGGTGAAAGAAGTTAGTTCATCAATTTATTTCAGCAGTATAAAGATGTATTTTCTTGGACTTATGATGATCTGAAGATGTATGATACTCGCATAATCCAACACATTATTCCTATTAAAGTGGGTGTAAAACCTTTCTAGCAGCAGCTTCGAAAGATGCATCCTAAGCTAGAACCCCTGATTCAAAGTGAAGTGAAGAAATTACTTGATGCTAAGATTATTTTCAAGGTTAGACACTTAGAATGGGTAGCAAACTTGGTACCAGTGAAAAAAAAGTCTGGAGAAATAATACTATGTGTGGATTTTAGAAATTTGAATCGTGCTTCAAACAAAGACAATTATCCAGTCCCTCCAATGGAGCATATTTTGCAGATGGTGTCAGGCTCTGAGTGATTCTCCTTATTGGATGGGTTTTCATGCTACAATCAGGTACTGGTATTAGAACAAGATAGGATGAAAACTACGTTTCGTACAAAGTGGGGAACCTTTTCCTATATGAGAATGCCCTTTGGATTAATTAATGTTGGAGCCACTTTCCAAAGGGCCGTGGATATAGATTCCATGGGAATGATAGGCCATAGTGTGGTGGTATAATTGGATGATGTAACCCTATTTTCAAAGAAAAGAGAAGAACATCCGTATCATTTAAAACATATTTTTTAGCATTGTTGGAATTACAGTATCTCATTGAATCCCAAGAAATGTGTTTTCGCAATGCTAGAAGGAAAGCTATTGGGTCATGTCATTTATAAAAGGGGAATCTCCATAGACCCAGAAATAATTGAAGCTATAGCACAGATCCCCTTTCCCCACAATAAGAAGGGCATGCAATAATTCATGGGGACTATTAATTTTTTTGCGAAGGTTTGTGCCTGGATTTTGCACAAATAGTCAAACCTTTGCAGCAAATGGTTAAGCAGAGTGTGTAGTTCAAATGGAATGACATAGAGAAGGATGCATTTTATAAGATCAAAATAGCAATAGCACATGCACCTTCACTTAGAAGTCCCGATTTTGATAGAGATTTCATATTGTACACTTTCGCTTCTGATAATTCGCTCACAATAGTGCTGGATCAAAAGGAAGAAGGAGGAGATGAATTCCATATTTTATTTATGAACACTGGTCTGAAAGGTGCTGAATTGAACTACCCCACCATTGACAAGCAAGCGTACGCATTATTTAAAGCGGTAAAGCAATTCAGGCCATATATACTTAATATCAGACTAAAGTGGTCGTTCCTCACCCAGCGGTCCGAAGCCTCTTCATGAAAAAAGAGTTGGGCGAGAGAAGAGAAAATTGTTATAATAATCAACCCATAGTTAGCTACCTTAGACATTAGTTAATCCATTTTTGTCTTATTTTCCTAGTTCCCAATATTCCACTTTATGCAAGTTGTCTTCCACATGTCCTAGAAGTCAAAGTTGCTAAAACTGAGTCATGGAGCGCTTGGGAAACCTCCTAGAATCCATATTTAGCATATTTTCTTTATTCCAGATCCTCCCTAGTGCATATCTTCTTTTTTTTCTAAGTTGCCTGCTTTATTGAGATTAATGCCAAAAGGGAAAGTAAGACTAGGTGTAGTTAACTTGTTTTTTCCCCTCATCATCCTCCATTATTTTCTCCTAATAAAAGCATGTATGAGTTGTATTTCCATCACTTATTAGCTTTCCTACTTGACTTTTCCAATTCACGAGCCTTTAGGTAGATTTGGAAACTGCTTTATGCACCTATGGGGGATTTGACTAGATTTAGTAAGCCTGCTTTTTTACTATTTAGAATGGAATCCTTATGCATTTGAATCTCTCATGTAATTATATATTGCAGCAGCCTATGACTTCATAAGGTTGTATGACTTCATAAGGTTGTCTATTGTACACTTATTCAATACAGATTAGTGTTATGCTCCAATTTCAGTCTCCTTTGTGTGTAAATTTGCATGTTTGATTAGCAATTTTGTGAGTGTAATTGTTCTATCACTTGGGTTCAATTTCCATAGAAATTGGGTTATGGATATAAAATAATATGATTTAGAGTTTAAGCTAGCAGCCATTATTAAAGGACAAGGAATTTACAAGCTAATGGCTGAAATTCAAAATGGTGAGGAAAGTGATTCAAAAAATGAGGTCGAAGTTCATATGATCGACATGTGTCCCATTTTTACAGCTTCGGAATCATGGTATAGAGACTTGATACTTTATCTCCAGAAAGGTTATTTGCCAGAACATTGGAGTTCAAAGTAAAGAAGAGCACTATGGTTGAAATCATCATCCTATCAAGTAATCGATGGAGTTCTTTTTAGAAACAACTACGATGGATTTTTTATGAGATGTTTAGAACATGAAGATGCGGCTAAAGTGGTTAAAGAGTTACATGATGGTCTAACGGGAGGGCATTATTCAGGAGATACCACTGCCCAAAATATCTTAAGGGTAGGATACTATTGTCCAACCTTGTTCAAATATGCACATGCATATGTAAGGAAATGGGATACATTTCAGCGAAGTGGAGGAAGACTTGTTAAAGCGGTTGGGCCATTAGTGGTTTCAAAACCATTCGAACAGTGGGGAATTGATATTATTAGAGAGATTAATCCTAATTATTCAATGCAGCACAAATACATCCTTACAGCTACTGATTACTTCACCATATGGGTGGAAGGCATTCCACTACAGAGAGTAAATGAAGATGCAGTCATTGATTTCCTGCAAGAACATATTTTGAGCAGGTTTGGGGTTCCAATTTCCCTGGTTTTTTACAATGCATCTTATTTTTCATCAATTAAACTTACAAAATTCACTAATGATAAGGGAATGAAGTTACATTACTCTGCTAATTATTATCCACAAGGTAATGGATTAGTGGAATCTACCAACAAAAATCTCATTATAATTTTGAAGAAAACGGTCATAGAGAACCAAAGAGGTTGCAATATAGTTTTCCCAAATGCACTCTTGGATGATAGAGTCACACCAAATAATTCCTTAGGTGTATCACCTTACACTCTAGTTTATGGAAAATAATCCTTTTTGCCACCAAACATTTTACTCCTGGCCTCCCAATTAGCCCAAGATTCAAGAGGATCTAGTAGTGAAGCTTTACAAGTCAGAATCAATACCTTCTTAAGTTAGAAGAGTTTAGGCTCAAAGCTAAAGAAAGATTTAAACACCAGCAGGAGATTGTATAGAGATGGTTTGACAAGCATAAGTCTAGATATAAGAGTTTTGAAGTGGGAGATTTAGTCCTCAAATGGGATCACCCACATGATGAAAAGGGTAAGCACAATAAGTTTCAACATATCTGGGTCGACCCATTTCTGATTGCTGCAAAGTTAGGATCCTCAACGTATAAACTTCAGGAGTTGTAGGGGTGGGAAGAGAATCTTCTAGTTAATGGTTTGGTTCTCAAACCTTATTTTACTTGATGCTTTTGATTTTCTTTTCTGTACATAAATAAACTTTTGGTTTTTACTGCATTTGTTCCTTAGTTAGTCTTGCTTTATTTATGATTTTTTTTTTTTGTTTACCTCATTTCAATTTTTTAATAAACCAGCACAACCTTTAGTGTTGGAGAATATTGGAACTTTGGGAAAACCACAAATATTTTAACTGAAAGGCTACTTATTGAAGATACATGTATTATGATAAAGATCCTTTAAGTTGATAGACTATTTGAAGGGGGGTTGTGAAAACATTGAAGTCCTATTTAATCCCGTTAAATAACTGAGGTAAGAAAAGTCTAGAATACTATTTTGGGGCTCCATCCACTCCATATTAAAATATGTCCTAGGGAGATAACAACAATGGACCCTCGAAAAGGAAGCAGGATGGACAGATTTATGGTATTTAAAATGATCCCATGCCAGAAATAAAATCCAAAAGGATTAAAAGAGTAAAAAAAAATATCAGAAAGAAATCAGATATCAAAAGACATACTGATTAAACTAAGTAAATGAATAGGATTTCTTAGAGGTTCCTCTCCGTCCGTGAGCTAAACAAAAAATATCTCTCACACAAGAGGAAAATATGGATGGAGGGAACTAAATCAAGTTTTAAAAGCAAAAGCAATTCGGGAATACTCAAAAGGAAAAAAGTCCAAAAGCATCAAAAGAATGCAAAAGGCATGGGAATGAGGAACAAATGAATATGTCTATCCATACTCTATTACGATCCTGTGGTGTTTGAGCTATAAGCAAATGAATGCAGAAGTAAATGAAACCCATATTTTTTGTCCTTGGAGTAGTTATCGGGACTTTGAGAACCCAGTTAACTTGCCCTAGTGGACTGTAATCAATGATAAAGTTCTAAAAAATCCCAGAAAGGTCTACACCTCTTAAAGAAATATTGAAAATTATGGAATGAAGTGATTGAACAGAATACCATAAAGCAGTTTTTTTTATCTTAAAATTCAGTTTTTTCAGAGATTTGTGTTCTCTAGCTAGTTGCCAATTGTTGTTGCCACAACTAACTCCCCCAAAAAAATTTAGCATTTTTTATTGCCCCCCCTTTTCTTTTGGAAGTTTAGTTTTGCATCTTTAGGCCTATTTTGATCCATCATTTAAGGTTTTTTTTATCATTGGGAAAGTTCAAGAAGTAAGTTTTATTCTAAGGAAGAAAATGTCTGTTGGCCACTGTAGCGGATGATTATCGAAGTTTGATCCACCACAACAGGTTCTCATCAATGTTTGATCTGCTATAGTGGATGGTTGTTCAAGTATGAGCCGCTACGCAGGCATCCCATTTTCTTACATTTTTCCAGAGCGGTTTTCTGTTTGTTGCAGTGGAGGTTTGCAGAAATCCATGCCGCATCGATAGGTGGGGTTTGGTTTGATTATTGATTATGGTCCCATTTTTGTTTGGCCCGCAATGGTGGAGAGTTATCCACTTTGGAGCCGCTACAACAGCTCACCCTTCTTCTTTTGCGTTGCACTTGGTTTTTCTCCACTACGACAGATGGGGTCGTGTTTTGAAAGTCGGGCTTCCTACTTTTTTTATTTATCCCGCTTCGACGAACAGTGTTGTGGTTTCTTTGCCACAATGGAGGATATGTTCTCTCTCCATCACCCGATCCTCACTATCCTACTATGGCAGAAGAGGTCCTAACCTTGGATATGCTATGGCAACTGTCGCCCTTATTTATTCCTGGCATAGTTTTGACCACCGAGCCACAAAAGTAGTGTGGGTATGTTATTTATTTTAAACCACTGGTTGCAGCTGGGTCAAGGTTTGTTAAGCCACCGGTGTCAGGGATGTCAACATTTTGACTTATCGGTAATAGCCTGATACGATATGTTCGGCACCAACATTGTTTGAGTCTTGCACATGCAGGTGTAAATGCTTTCACCTACCGTATTTATTAATTTTTAACCTATGGAATGTCTATTTATACACCATTGGAAGTGGTTTTTACCAGTGTTTGTTTTACGGTAAGCTTTGTGAGTTATTCTATTTGAGTTTTCGCGCGATTGGTGGAAATCACCTGTGGAGCTCACGTGGCGCATCCACACTAAGCATCTCCGACTGCGTGTCCAGTTTGTCATCTACTAGGTAGGTTTTCCACTCACCCTGCATTTATTTTTTGATTCAATTTGTATTTTCCAAGTAGTCAGTTGTCGGATTGGTAAGAAAGGGTGGCTAGGTTTTATTTTTAGGTTAAAAGAGGTGTTTCCCTTGCATTTTTAGGTTTCATCATTTCCTTTTAGTTTTTTAACTCACCTTGGCCACATTACCCTCTCTTAGAAGCTCACCAGTCTACTCAGACATGTTTTTACCTTCATACCAGGTAGATCATGATGAGTCTCCAGAAGCCCGAGTTTTTTACCGGCATGGAGCTCACCTGGTTCTTTCCATTGGGCATGAATAGAAGCTGTGTTTTCTTCATCCCTAACAAACCTTTTAGGTTTTGGGTATGGTATAGTATTTCCCCACTGATGTTGAGCTTTGTGTTTTGGGCCTAAGGTAGCGCCGCCTGCAAACTACAAGCCGCTAAGTTGTGTCTTTAGGCAGAGGATTTTCCCATGCCTAGGGGTTATTTCTTGTTTCATTTGCAAAGCTAAGAGCATCCTAGTCAGGCCCGTTGTGTATAGATGTCTCTATTACCAAATTTTTCCCTCGCTACAATTAGTTTGTGTTCCCTATCCCGATGGATGAGAATGGCAGGGTAAGGCAGGTTGTTGGTTATGTTTCAGAAGTAGTGTGCCAAGCATTTCGTGATATGCATAGTTTTGTTAAAAAATGTGAAGTGCTGAAATTAATTTTATGTTAATTGTAGTCACAGCTCATGTTAGACAACATGACAAAGAAAGGGAATAAAAATGCAAAGATCATAGAGTATGACTCATATACAAAAGGTTCCCCCACACAAAGGGTGGAATTGATCTATGAAGATACCAAGTCAATAACAGGAGCAAAATCTGAATTTAAACAGGGCCAAATCTACCACATGCTTATAGAAAAAAGGGTTCCAGAGGCAGGGTTGGAAGACCTAGCCTTGTACGACAATATACTAAGGTCTGGAATCATTAAAGTGGCTATTAGGACATAAATTTTTCCTTGCATAGAGGTCATCGGATGGATTCTGCCCAGAGTGGATCCGGTAGGAAAAATAATGAACAATGTGGAGGACAAAGGAATTGCATCCTTCACACTAGTGTTTATTGAAAAAGCATACAACCTACCTACCTTAGAGATTAGTATGAAAACCAAATGGGTAAAAAATTTAAATTTTGATTACATCTTTATAACCATGATGATGGTAGCAGAGGGGAAGACATTCAGAAACAAGCAGTCTGGGGAGTATGAGACTACTAATGTGCATACCTCGTATAGAATGGTAGTACTGATGCTGAACAAAATTTTCGACAGGGCTGATGGTAGAACCTACAAGTTTGGATGGATCCCACTGATATACTATGTGGCCATAGAAGGAATGATTTTAAACTGGGTTGATATAGTGGTTAATATCCTATCCACTACCATTACTGCAACCCAAGAAGGTGTTATCCCTAAATTTGAACCTAGACTAATGGGGTTCAAGCTCAGAGAAATATTTAAAGATAATTCAATACTATAAAATCAAAATCAAAATAGAATTGGTATGTAATCAAAAGATATAGGGAAATCAAATAACCATCATAGAGCTGTATGACATAAAATAAAATACAAAATTCAACAACAGGAGGAGTACGAGCATGAATTTATGAAATGAACATGGTTCTGTCACTTAATGTTAAATGGTAGCTGTATTTTATCATAAGAATCATGTAATGGATTTAAATTGGTCATACAAAGGATAAATCATAAAAAATACAATTCATAAAAAAGAATAAGACAAGCTCATAACCATAATCATATCAAAGTAAGTCATGTATTAAAGATGCAAAGAGTTTTATGTCTTACAGTACATATCAAAATTGGATTCCCATCTCCGATTGCCACCCCTTTCACATTTAGCTACTACTCCTTATATACAAAAATTCTGAGTTTTTGTAATAATTATCAGATCCTATTTTTATGGATCGAGTTTCTTCAAAAATAGAAAAGTTGATCTTCTAAAATATACTTAATACAAATGTAATACAAATAAATATAAAAATAGACATCTTTCAAACCCTAATTTCTTTCAAATATAACTATCATCCTAACTCTAAAGACTCTTATAAGCTTCTGCTAAAACAGTCAGATCACTTAAAACCTGGGATCTCTTTTGCAATTTGGAAAATTCAGCATCCTTATTCTCCATTTGAGTGCACGCCTCTTTACTCTGGGTCTTCATGTGTTCATATTACTTCTGGATAGATCTCTTCTCTTTCAAGATGTCTTTAGATATTGAAAGTAGCTTTTGGTAATCAGTTTCTTTATCCTCCAAGTCTTCTCGTAACCTTTTATTTGCAGTCATTAACTTTTCATTGATACTTTGCAAAAAATTGGTTTTCTCCTTATATGTCTGTAGAGACATTTTAATCTGGTTCAATTCTGGAGCTATTTCAATAGCCTTTTCTTTCATAAGAAATTCATATTCTTGTGGAGATTTTGAGACTGAACAGTCTTCAGAATACACCTGTTTACTTGTGAAAAATATTTCAAGTATAGATCCTACAATACCTTGAATATCAACGAAATTTTCATTTTCTAAATAGTATTGATCCTTGGCTGCATGTATAGTTTCCTCACTGAAATAATCATTTACCATTGCAAGCTCTCCACAGTCTTCATTTCTATTCTTTGGAATATGCACTAATTCCATTTCTACCTACATCTTACTCCTTAGCCTAGTCCTAGGCTTTAAACTAATGCCTTCTGGATTCAAAACCTGAACTCGTTCTTCTTTCTTTGAAGTTATATTTTTTAGAAGCATACTCAACGTTTTAGGGTTTTATGCTCTTCTTTTAGCTGTTTATTTGATGTTTCATCTGTAACTAAATCTTCAGGAAATAAGTTATTTACTTGGTTTGTCTTTTCTTAAAAACCCTTTCCTTCTACTGCAATATGCTCAGTCTGTTCTTCATTATTTTTCATTTGCTAGTTCAAGTCTTCTGCTACCTTTTTCCTTTTTCTTTGATCTTTTCTTCAAACCCTAACTCTGACAAAAAACTTTCCCAACTTCGTCCTTCTTTATTCAATTGTGAAATCACCAACAATTTGATTAAACCCTGGTGATATATAGAATGAGCAGTGTGTTCTGGATGGGATTGAACCCATGTGACCATCTTTTGCAGGATTTTGAACAGATAAAATGGAAGATTAAGTTTTAAACTTCCATTGAGATGCATTAACAACCTCAAATGACATTTGAGGATTCTATCATAGCGAACTTCACAAGTGATATAATTTTGAACCATTTCCAAAGGGATTTGCCAATTGGGTTTTATCTTACTTACATGAATACCATTCTTCCAATCCAACTTCTCAAACCCTGGCAACAAGAACTCACCATAGTTTCCCTAAAAATCCTTCTGTTTAAACCACCTTTTTCCTTGTGCTAGAACCCCTATTTCTTTTGCAATAGAATCTTCATTCACCGTAGCTTTCAAGTTCTTGAGCTGAACCACTCCTTCTTTGTAATTTTTTTATGAAGGCCTGAATCACCTGTGTATTATAACCCTGCAAATTTTCATAGAAAGAAAACCAACCTGCATTTCTCATTAACTGAGTTGATCTTGGAAATTGCATTATCCAATGTGTATTATCAGGTTCCAGTCTACAAATCAAACCTCCAGGTCTTATTTTCACCAAAATATATGCATCTTCCTCTATTGCTACCTTCGACATTCTGCAATTTTTTCACAATACAAACTATACAGACCTCATGAAATTCGAAACAGTAACATAAAACAGGTTTAATGTAATATGGATTATGTCATTGTCAACACTGTCAATACTGGTACCATTGTCCATCATATCAAATGCCTCGACTTCATACAAAGAACACTTATGAAAGCAAATGCGTGCCACAATCAACAAGTTCTCTCATCATTTAGACATGCCTTCAAAGAATAATGATAATGCTTTAAACCATAGTACCAACCCTGTCAAATGTACAATCTTTGCCATTTGTTTAATATATCCATATACTTTCATTCCATTATCAAGTTTTAAAATGATATCATGAATAAAAACATCTGGCATCGATGCAATATTTTTCTTTCTAAGAAATGATGCCAGTTTATATAACCCATTTTATACTTGATTTTATCATAAAACCTCTTGCTATAATACAAGCCCATAACTTTAAACAATACATGATTTGATATTTCAAAAAGAAATCACAATGAAACATAGAAATCATGACACACAAGGGTATGAAAAAGGAATCAGGTAATACTAAAGTTATGAACTCAAATAAAGAAAAATATAAAACCCTAGGATAAAAAATGAGAAACAACCATAGAGATAACATCTGGCTCTAGCTAGGGATAAAGCTCTCCCTGTGAAGCTTTAAGAACATCTTGACATGTGCCTTCATAAATCTGCTAAAGTCATAATTTATGTCTTATTGGGCTGGAGTCTTATTCATAAAACTAAAATGATATATATAGTGAATATGTACAATGACCTTCTGCCACTCAATATGTGTGAAAATACTTTAGAAAATGTCCATTCACTGGACCTGCAATCTCTTCACCATTCAAATTCTACAAAACAAAAGTACTATTTCCCAGAATCTTGATCATTGTAAAAGGCCCTATCCATAAATTATTGAACTTTCCATGCTTACCTTTTTCATCCTTTCATGCATCCCACCTGAGAACAAGGTCACCCACTACAAAAACGTCCTTTTTAACTTTCTTATCAAAAATTTCTTTCATCCTTTTTCTATGCATCTCAGCTGTATTTTCAATGGTTTATCTCTCTTGTTGCAATTGGATTATTTGAAAAATTCTTCTTCTTATATCATCAGGTTCTTCTTTTATTTCCTGTAGGAATTTAATTACTGGAGAAGTTAATTGAACCAGAAACAAAGCATCAACTCCATATACCAATTGAAAATGGGATGTCCCAATTAACTTCTTTATAGTTACTCTATCAGCTCAAAGAGCAAATTTTAATTTGGTATCCTAGCTCCTTTTATTTTCAAATAACATTTTCTTGATATTGTTCAGAATATTCTTAAAACTGGATTCTGCTAATCCATTACCCCATGGGTAATATGGCGTGGACTGTTTCAAGCTAATATTATTTTCTTCACAAAATTTCATCATCGTTTTTTATTTAAAAGCAGAAGCATTATCAGTAATTAATTTCCTAGGGCATCCAAATCTACTAAGAATATTTTCCTGAAGGAAATTAATTATGACTTGTTCAGTTTCTCTCCTTGTGGGGATTGCCTCCACCCACTTAGTGAAAAAATCAGTGGCAGTTAAAATCCATTTGTGCTGACCACTAGAAGGAGGATGAATTTCACCTATGAAATCTAAACTCCACTGCTGAAATGGACAGTTTACTGTTATAGGCTTCGAAGGTAATGACTGAAGTTTATGCTTACCTGCAAAATTTTGACACTCCACACATGATCTAACCTGATGATACACATCTGAGAAAAGAGTAGGCCAATAATATCCTACTCTTAGGATTTTAAATGCAGTTTCCTTCCAGTACTTGTGCCCACCACATACTCCGCTGTGCAATTCAGTAGTAACAGCATCAACCTCTGATTTTTCCAAACACTTCAACAATATTCCTCTAGGATATTTCTAGTACAAGACATAATCTATGAAAACATATTTCATTGCTTTAATTTTTAATGATCTGCATTCATTTCTATTCAATTCTAGAGGGAATTGTAAGTATAAAAGGAAATATACAATCTCTTTATACCAAGCAGACTCACCATACCTTCTATAAATCTGTTGCTTACTGTATTATGTTGCCATATCTTGTTCTGAATGTTCTTCCATCAAATGAAGATTTAATACCTGACAAATTGATTCTGTTAGAAGCTTAGCTAATCCCTGGCCTTTCATAAATTTTGTTGGTTTAATATCCACATCATATTTCATAACCTTTGCTATCCATCTACCTCTTTTTCCCTTACTGTCAGGTTATGCTAAAATCTCATTGACTCTTGAACTTGGAACATATGCCAAAATATTGGAATGTAAAACATATATTCTGAAAAAATTGAGAGCTTTAACTAATGTATATGCTTTCTTTTCCATTGTATTATACTTAAGCTTCGAATCTCTTAATTTTTTACTGAAAAAAGAAATTGGTTGTTCCAAGCCATCTGAATTCTTTTGCAATAACACAACAGCTATGGTATCTTCAGATGCAAATGAAAAAATTGCAAAATCCTTTGTATAACCTGGAGCTATCAATACTGGTGCTTCTATCAATGCATGCTTTATTGCTTCAAATGACTGTCTAGCCTGATCTGACCATTTAACTTCCCTATCCTTCTTGAGCATCTCAGTGATATGTTTGATAATTTCTACGAAATTAGGAATAAACCATCTTAAAAAATTGATTTTTCCAATGAAAGATTGAATTTACTTTTTATTTCTAGGAATATTAATGTTTAAGATGGATTTTACTCTCTCTCTGGATCTATTTTGATTCCTTCAGCAAAAATAATATTCCCTAACAACTTACCTTATGTCATAGCAAAGTGAGACTTTTTTGGGTTTAATGATAAACCAAAATTTTGGCACTTAATAAAAATCTGTCTTAAATGTTTCAGATGATCTTCATCAGACTTGGAGAAGATTGTAATATTTTCTTGGTATATTACTACAAATTTTTCATTCTCCCTCACAAAGGTTATATCCATAGCCCTCTGAAAACTAGCACCTACGTTCATAAGACCAAAAGGGATTTTATCATACATAAAAGTCCGCCATGGAGTTGTGAATGTTGTTTTTCCTCTATCTTCAGGCTATATTGCAATCTAGTTATAACCAGAAAAACCATCAATCATCAAAATTCTATGAGATCCTACAACTCTCTGCAAAATCTGATCAATTTTTGGTAATGAATAATTATCTTTCAAACAAGATCTGTTCAAGTTGCAGAAATCAACACAAAGCCTTATTTCTCCATTTTTCTTACGTACAAGCACCAAATTTGCAATCCATGATGAATATCTCAGAGGTACAATAATTTGTGCATCTAATAATTTCTTTACCTCCTTTTCAATTACTGGTAGCAATGCTGGGTTAAGCCTTCTAAGTTTCTGTTTAAAAAGTTTTGTTTTTGGTTTCAAAGGAATTTTATGCTGAATTATGCTAGTGTCATAAGTTCTTAAATCTTGATATGACCAAGCAAAAATGTCCACAAATTCTTTCAGCAAACTAATATATTTTTTTCTTTTCCTTTTTTGACAGTGATTTTGACATTTTGATCATTTTAGGTTAATCTTTAGAACCAATGTTATAATGTATAATATTCTCTTCAGTGGTCTGCAAGGTAGGCTTCAACAACGTATCATCCTTTGAAAACAACCTCTCAAGTGGAACAAGTCCCTTAGGAATGAAATTTACTTTTAATTCAACAATCTTATGATCAACTATTGAATCATTTCTACAAGGTTCATTTTCCATTAATTCAAAATCCTGTTCTTAACCAACTAAGTCATCTGAAAATTCACCTACTAACTCCAGAAATTCTTTTATCTCCTGATCATCATGAAAAAATTTCTAGTGTTTGATGCATCTGGAACAAATGGTATGTATCTCACATCAATTGGATACTTCAGATGTGTTACTTTTGGAACCTTAAAATAGGCTGCTGTTAAGGCTAGGGAATCAACTGTTTCATTATATTCTCTTAGAACAAAAGTTATATTGAAAGCTAGAAATAAAATTTCAATTAAATCCCAAGCCTCATTTCTAAAAACTTTCAATAAATGCTGCTTTACCTGGTAAACACTCTTTATTTGCTGAATTACTAGTTCGGAGTCGCCAAACACAACAAGCTCTTGAATACCCAAGTCTTTTGCTTCTCTTAATCCAAGAATCAAAGCCTCATACTCAGCAGTATTATTGGTTGTTTTAAATTCCAATTTGTACATAAGAGAGATATCCTCACCTTCAGCTGAAATCAATAACACGCCTTCTCCTGATCCATCCTTACTTGATGAACCATCAAAATACATCTGCCATAAGCCATCTGGTTCTTCTTTGTTTATATGAACTGAAATATCTTTATGTACTTGTAAAACTCCTTCAACCTCATCACTTAATTGCAACATACAAGAACCAAGGTTCTCATCAATTGAATAATTTGGATGATTATTAGGGTGTTTACTATCACTTACCAAATATGCCATCTGTACTTCTATGTAAAGTCTTCTGAATTCTCCTCCAAATACTGGAATTGTAGCAAATGAAAGATCCATTTGCAGATTTCCTCCCACTCTCGTTGCCCAAGATCTAGACAATAACATACCAAATTTAGGAGAAATATATGCTACAACTATATCCATCAATACACTCTTCATAGGGACTTGAGTTAAATTCACCACCAGATCTTTAATAACCCCAATACACTTCACTGCCCTAGAATCAAACACATACAAATAATGATATGGTCTAGTAACACTCATCCCTAAAGCTTCCATGACTACTTTTGGCATGAGGTTATGTGAAGCTCCTAAATCTAGAAGACAATTGTGTACTAACTGCTCATGCACTGAAAGAGTCACATAAAAAGGAGGAGGATATTCTGAATTATCATTAGGATGATCAAAGTTTTTGAACCCACAGTGATAGTAGGTTTTTCATCTTGCAAACTGATTTCATCAGATGGAATAGGACTCACTACATTTTTAAAAGTTTTAAAACCCGCTTCCTTGTAAACCTTTTTTTTAATCAACTATGTTAAAGGAACAAGGATCTTAACCTTATTAAGTTCATGCTCCAAATTAAACCCACCTACGGCTTTATTCACTTCCTCCAAACTTACCACTTCATCTCTTTTCTCTTTTACAATTTGTTTATGATTTGAAGGAATATTTTGTTTAAGAGGATGAAATTTCACAATCTTTTTAGC
Organism: Pseudotsuga menziesii; assembly: GCA_001517045.1. Taxonomy (NCBI): domain Eukaryota; kingdom Viridiplantae; phylum Streptophyta; class Pinopsida; order Pinales; family Pinaceae; genus Pseudotsuga; species Pseudotsuga menziesii. The sequence continues at coordinate 157,362 of LPNX011133603.1, forward strand.
TTGTGCTTCATGTTTTACCCCTAATCTAATACCATATGATTTTTGTGGAATTTCCTGACAAATTTCAGGCATGGACATTTGATAATCATTTTCTTCATAATGATCTAGTTCTGTAGCATAATGATAATTAGCTTTAGTCAAAAAATGAGAAGAAGAATCATCATCAAACTGACTAATGTTGTGTTCTTGTTCTTCCAAATCATCTAACTCTCCTTCATATACCTCATATGACTCATCATCTCTCACCTTATTATTTTGAAAAGGAGGTTGAATCCTCCGTTCTTCATTTTCTCACCTCTCCCTTTGAATATCATTATTTCGTCTTTCTCTTGGCAAAAAACTAGGGGCAAAAGGTCTTCTGAACTGGTTTTGATTTCTTTCTCCTTCAGGTATAGGTTTGTTCTGATTTTTATTTCCCAACTTCAACCTATCAATCTTAACAGATAAAATTTTAATGATTTTATTCATTTCATCCATTTTACTATCTAAAGCTGTTCCTGTAGGATTGGATGTAATGATTTCTTTTTTACCTTTTTTATCTACAGTTTGATATTCTGTTTCCTCTTTGAGTTTGTTTGAAGCCAAAATATTAGACTCTACTTCCAATGCTACATCCTGCATATTTAAAAGTGACACAGACTTTCTTTCCCTTAATAACAAAGAAAACCCATGATCAAAATAATTTGCATAAGTTAACTTTGCTGATGTCTCTAAGGGTTTTATTTCAGCTGGTATTCTACTGTACATTTTATTGAACCTTTTAGAAAAATATCCCATAGCTTCATCTTTCTTTCTTTTCAATGATCCAAACTCTGTAATGTAGTATAAATAATCTTTAGTATCTCCCCATTGTCTCATGAATACTTCTTCTAAATCATCTACACCATCTATAGAGTTTGGTGGTAATTCTCTAAACCATTTTCTTACTTCACCATCTAAACTTTGAACAAAAACCCTCATCCAAACATCTTCATTTTCAAAATTATGATTGTCTGCATAACTCAAGTATGTATTCCAGTGCTCTTCTGCTGTAACATCTCCTTGACCATTAAATATTGGAAGATATTTCTTCTAATCTCCTCCTGGAAGAGCATTGAGAGGCTGAGGAAAAACTAGTGGAACATATCTTGCGGTTACCATAGCATCCATCCTATTTTGAGGCTAAGCCATTCTAGGACTAGAAATATTTGAACTTGAATTAGACTGATTGGTGCTTGAATGTTGTGATGAAGGAGGCAAATTACTAGGATTTGGCTGATTCACTGGGATGGTCTTAAGAAAAGATACGTGGGTTGAAAACAGAGAAGAATTTCCTGTCTGCAATGCTTCAATTTTAACCTCCTCAGACAACAAAGAATTTGTGAAGACTTGGAAATTGTTAATTTGAGAAGGGGTAAATAGAAGATCTAATTCTTCTTTTCCTTTCTGAGAACATGGATCAAAAGAAGGAACAGGGAAAAATGAAGATTCAGGAATCTCCAAGGTTGAAGGATGTTTAAATTTTTCTAATGAGGTAGAACTTAACCTTCTCCTAGCCTCTTTTAATATCTGTTCAGGATTTGAGACTCCTGGATTTAAAGGTGATGATGGATTTCCTCAAGTTCCTATCCTTTTTGAAGCCACTGTAAATTTTTTTAGGTGACTGATGTAGTCTATAACAGGTCTCACTGATATTGTTCACCTTCCAAAATCAGATACATAAAGATGTCGAATACCAAGGGAAAATGTTCTTTTGTTTCTCCGTCCCCAGCAATAGCGCCAACATATGTTATCCCTAAAGTTGAACCTAGGCTACCAGGGTTCAAGCTCAGAGAAATATTTATAGATAATTCAATACTATAAAATCAAAATCAAAACAGAATTGGTATGTAATCAAAAGATATAGGGAAATCAAATAACCATCATAGAGCTGTATGACATAAAATAAAATACAAAATTCAATAACAAGAGCAGTACGAGCATGAATTTATGAAATGAACTTGGTTCTATCACTTAATGTTAAATGGTAACTGTATTGTATCATAAGAATCATGTAATGGATTTAAATTGACCATACACAGGATAAATCATAAAAAATACAATTCATAAAAAAGAACAAGACAAGCTCGTAACCATAATCATATCAAAGTAAGTCCTGTATTAGAGATGCAAAGAGTTTTATGTCTTACAGTACATATCAAAATTGGATTCCCATCTCCGATTGCCACCCCTTTCACATTTAGCTACTACTCCTTATATATAAAACTTCTAAGTTTTTGTAATAATTATGAGATCCCATTTTTATGGATTGAGTTTCTTCAAAAATAGAAAAGTCGATCTTCTAAAACAGACTTAATACAAATGTAATACAAATACAAATAAAAATAGACATATGTCAAACCCTAATTGCTTTCAAATCTAACTATCATCCCAAGTCTAAAGACTCTTAGAAGCTTCTGCTAAAATAGTCAAATCACTTGAAACCTGGGATCTCTTTTGCAATATGAAAAATTCAACATCCTTATTCTCCATTTGATTGTGCGCCTCTTTACTCTGGTTCTTCATGTGTTCATATTGCTTCTGGATATCTCTCTTCTATTCCAAGATGTCTTTAGATATTGAAAGTAGCTTTTGGTAATTGGTTTCTTTTTCCTCCAAGTCTTCTCGTAACCTTTTATTTGCAGTGATACTCTACAAAAACTTGGTTTGCTCCTTATATGTCTGTAGAGACCTTTTAATCTGGTTCAATTCTGGAGCTATTTCAATAGCCTTTTCTTTCATAATAAATTCATATTCTTGTGGATATTTTGAGACTGAACAGTGTTCAGAATACGCCTGTTTACTTGTGCAAAATATTTCAGGTATAGATCATGCAACACCTTGAATATCAATGAAATTTTCATTTTCTAAACAGTATTGATCCTTGGTTGCATGTATAGTTTCCTCATTGAAAGAATCATTTACCATTACAAGATCTCCATAGTCTTCATTTCTATTCTTTGGAATATGCACTAATTCCATTTATGCCTGCATCTTACTCCTTAGCCTAGTCCTAGGCTTTAAACTAATGCCTTCTAGATTCAAAACCTGAAATTTTTCTTCTTTCTTTGAAGTTATATTTTTTAGAAGCATACTCAACATTTCAGGGTTTTTATGCTCTTATTTTAGTTGTTTATTTGATGTTTCATCTGTAACTGAATCTTTAGGAAACAAGTTATTTATTTGGTTTGGCTTTTCTAAAAAACCCTTTCCTTCTGTTGCAATATGCTCAGGTCTATTCTTCATGATTTTCCATTTGCTGGTTCAAGTCTTCTACTACCCTTTTTCCTTTTTTTTTGATCTTTTCTTCAAACCCTAACTCTGACAAAAAACTTTCCCAACTTCATCCTTGTTTATTCAATTGTGAAATCACCAACAATTTGATTAAACCCTAGTGATATATAGAACAGGTAGTGTGTTCTGGATGGGATTGAACCCATGTGACCATCTTTTGCAGGCTTTTTAATAGATAAAATGGAAGATTAAGTTTTAAACTTCCATTGAGATTCATTAACAAGCTCAAATGACATTTGAGGATTCTATCATAGCGACCTTCACAAGTGATATAATTTTGAACCATTTACGAAGGGATTTTCCAATTGGGTTTTATCTTACTTACATGAATACCATTCTTCTAGTCCAACTTTTCAAACCCTGGCAACAAGAACTCACCATAAATGCCCTGAAAATCCTGCTGTTTAAACCACATTTCTCCTTGTGTTGGAACCCCTATTGCTTCTGCAATAGATTCTTCATTCACTGTAGCTTTCAATTTCTTGAGCTGAACCACTCCTTCTTTGCAATTTTTTATGAAGGCCTGAGTCACCTGTGTATTATAACCCTGCAACTTTTCACAAAAAGAAAACCAACCCACATTTCTCATTAACTGAGCTGATCTTGGAAATTGCTTATCCATTGTGTATTATCAGGTTCTAGTCTACAAATCAAACCTCCTGGTCTTCTTTTCACCAAAATATATGTGTCTTCCTCTATTTCTACCTTCGACATTCTGCAAATTTTTCACAATACAAACTACACAGACCTAATGAAATTCGAAACAATAGCATAAAATAGGTTTAACATAATATGGATTATGTCACTGTCAATACTGTCAATATTGGTACCATTGTCCATCATATCAAATGCCTCGACGTCATACAAAGAACACTTGTGAAAGCAAATGTGTGCCACGATCAACAAGTTCACTCATCATTTAGACATGCCTTCAAAGAATAATGATAATTCTTTATAGTACCAAACCTGTCAAATGTACAATCTTTGCAATGTGTTTAATATATCCATATACTTTCGTTCCATTATCAAGTTTTAAAATGATATCATGAATAAAACCATCTGGCAGCGATGCAATATGTTTCTTTCTAAGAAATGCTGCCAGTTTATATAACCCATTTTATACTTGATTTTATCATAAAACCTCTTGCTTTAATACAAGCCCATAGCTTTAAAAAATAAATGATTTGAGCTTTCAAAAAGAAATCAAAACAAAACAAGGGTATAAAAAAGGAATAAGGTAATACTAAAGTTATGAACTCAAATAAAGAAAAATATAAAACCCTAGGATAAAAAATGAGAAACAACCATAGAGATAACAGAAGGCTTACACGAAAATAAATCAGAATTTTACATGGGATCCTTTTTGATAGATTGCATACTTTGCCTCCACCCATTTGAAAGGATAAAATGCACATGGAAAGGAGGGAAATACCCTATATATATAGCTTATCAGATATTGTGGGACACAAGTACCACAATCACTATGACTTGGTCTATGAAGAGTTCTTGATACCTTTATACCAGCTAATTTTCTTAGAAGAGTACAAGTGCTTATCTGAGGGATCCCAGGAGTCGATCAAGGAATTCAGAGATTAATTCTTCTCTGAAGAAGGCACGTACCTGAAGATGTATGGGGGCTCTAAAGCACTTACATTGCTTCCCAGATATGCTACAGGCTACATAGTTCATAAGGAAGTTGTAAGACAACTTTTCTTGGATGGCTATGGAAGCCACTTATTTGATCTTAAGAAAGCGGTGTTCCCACCACTTCCGTTTTATGTAGGGATTTATAAGTTCATCGGAGTCAAGAATGCCCCAAAATTCGTTAAAGAACTAGAAATATTTCATTTTGAATAAAAAAGCTTTCACAAGAATGAGTCACAGGGAAACGTTGCAGGCCATCGAGCACTCCTTAAGGTAAATTTTGAATACACTGACCATGTGGACAAAGAGGAAGAGGTATACATAAATGTCTGTAGCATGATAGATTTAAATAAATGACTAAGAAGGAAAACCCTGATAGCCAAAGTGAAAAGGAGTAGCAATAGTCTCCTAGAATCAAAGGGTCAAGAAGAAGGACTTGCGAGGAAAACAAAAGAAGAGACTGCACGCAGATTGGCAGAGGGAGCGAGAAAGATTTTAGCTGAAGAAGCACAGAGGGAGAAAGAAGAAGAAGAGGCTTCCAGAAAAAAGGGAGAGGAGTCTATCCTGGAAAATATTACCGAGTTAGAAAAAACAAAAGATCAGGAAACTCAAAATCCAAGGTAGGAGATACAAGATCAAGGAAAGGACATAAAAGATAAAAGAATGAAAGATCAAGAGGATCTAGATGGTGAAAATCAGGGACAAAGACCTACTCGGGACAATCCAGAGAATATCCCATCCACTTCTAGCAATATAATCACTAGATGAAATCTCCCGATAGTTGAACTTGGATTGGTGCCATATACCCCATCTAAACACCATGAAGTTTCATGCTTGGAAGATGTGTGTTTCGATCCCAAAAGGAAATCCATAGGATGGAAAACTGAGAAGACTTTAAAGATGGGAACTTAGTCTAGGATCACCACAGTGACCAAGAATATGGTCGTGAGAAATGTAGAAGAGGATCCCAATAAAACACCCTCCATGGGTGTTGCAACAGCCACTGCAAATGCTCATAATATTAGCAGGATTACTGAAACTATTGATTAGTATAAAGGAAAGATGGCAGAGATGAAATGAGTTTTGAGAAAGGAGGAAAAGGTAGGCTGAGAGTCTAAAAGAAAATACGAGGCCACCCTTTTAGATTATGGAAAGCTTCAACAAGATTACCAAATCCTGGGGAAGAAAGGGATAATTTGAAATAGGAAAACATGGTGATCGACAGGGAAAAGTAGAAGTTAGAGAGTAAGGTAGTCAAAATGGAATTTCAGAAATCAGCAGTTGATCGGCAGGAAGAGGAGCACAAAGTTCAAATCTCAGAACTTGAAGTGTAGAAGAGTTCCTTGAAATTTCTTTTAAAGGCAGCCAACGAAAGGAAAAAAGACATAGCACCTCTAAGAGAGCATGCTCTATTACTTAGATGGAAGAACTATCAAGTGCAGGTCAAGATGGCGAAAGAAGTTGTTAAAGTCAACCAAGCTGAAGACTGACTGTAGTAGGGATTTCTCCTTGCTATAGATGCAGGAATGGCTCCGTTCTGTCTATAGGACAGAAGGGTAGGTTCCTGCATGTGGAAAATGCAGAAAGAAAAGCGGAACAGAAATAAATCAAGAACAAGAAAGAGTATGGTAGTGAGCCCGTCTGCAAACAAGGTTAGGGCTTCACCTTGGCTACCTGCAAACAAATATTAAACATAAATAAACTTGCAAAACATGTTAGAAATCAAACCCACAAACAATTAATGGTTAGAAAACAACTAAACTAACAAAGCAAACACATAAAGAAGATGATGTTATACCTCTCCTTTGGTGAAATGGGCCACCATGCCCTGGCTGGAAGAAGCACCTCCCTATCTTACTCAGCAATGGAGGAGCCATGGCTCAATGAGGAAGATGAGTGGAAGAGAGGGGGATGTGGGTGGCTTGAGAGGCAAAGAGGTCTCAAGGCATCCACAGGTAGCATAACAATATGCAAGGGAGGATTTGTTTGAGAGTGACCCCCACCCCTCCTTTTATAGATTTTTTGGGGATTTTTAGGGTTTTAAGCCCTTGGTTAGGGATTTAGCCCCTTTTCCCCTAACTTTAGCTCCTTTTAGGGTTTTAGGCTCCTTTGGGGGGTTTTAGCCCCTTTTTGGAGGCTTTATCCCATAGGAGAGTTATTTAGGTTCCTTTTTGGGGTTTTTAAGCCCTTTTACTCATTTTAAAGCCTTTTTGAGGGTGTGGGGGTCTAATGGGGTGATACAAAGTCATGCATGGGTGTCCTTGGGTGGTGTAGACCATGTAGAGCCGAGTGAGGTATTTTTTGGGTTAACATATTTCCCCCTGATGTGTGAGGGAAGGAGCTCATCGTATGGCTGACAGACATCATAGGATTTGCTGCAGAGAGGTGGTGCTTCTGGGGCTGGGGCATGGTGGCTTTTGGTTTTTGTATTAATATGGTTCCCATCAATGGGTGAGATACAAATAATGTGTGACATGTATATGGACGAGGCGGGCATCCCCATGCTCATGAAAAGGTCAAAAGAATAATCTGATCTCTATGCTCTAAAATACAAGAGCCGATCATATACAACTAATAATACATAGTGGTTGCCTCAATGTGAGGATGAATACAATACTGATCTGAAGAACTGCTGCATTGGACCCATGGAATTCTCATGGAATGATATATCTTCATGACTAGCTGCCTACTGGATCTGGGACAGTACATAGCTGTATGGACTTGGTGATTGAGAGTCAGAGTTTCTGTGGTACAAGTATGCTGCATCAATCATAAATCTATATAGAAGCACTGCTGGGGCTTCTGAACACTGTCTCCAATGCAACCCGGAAATCACAAGGGACATAACATGTTTAGATCCCTCGAATAGACTCATCAATGTGCTAGAGTCAAGTGACATATGGGGTCTTTGACCAAATACTGCACGGACCAAACCTTGTACGAATCTCAATGGTGCGATGATGTAGTTGAAGTTGAGCACATGAGAAAAAAACACCCCGAGAGGCACTAAGGACTCCTCTCAAGTGGTCCAAGGAACTCATCAATGGTGTTAATGAAACCAAGGTACAGGGACCTCCGGGTCTATCCTATGGAATATGTGTGTTGTCATCGACAGAGGGAGACCTGTCCCTAGTCAAGGAAATGATGTTTCTTTGACCAGAAGCACGAGGGAGATAACCGAAAGGTGTGAGACAATATGTGGACTGACCCACTAAATGTGGGAGGGGGGGAGGAGAGGGAAAGAATTGAACAAGGGTAGGGGGAATGTGGTAGACTCAAACTTCCTTTTTTCAGAGTATGACAGCAGGGTAGACTAGGTAGCAAATGAAACTGACTCATGGGAATGGGATCATAGCTGTAATATTGGGAATGTCACTACAGATGGGAAATACTTGGAGGAGGTGGACATTTTTGATATTGATGGGATCCAAGGAAGACACATTGTAGAGTACTTTGAACAAAGACAAACCAAAAGGGGAATGATTCCAAACTGTTTTCTGTGGGGTGGTGTCTAGGGACACCGTTATGGTATGATCTCATGGATTTTTGGTGAGCCCAAGAAGGTAAATGCTCGATGGTGCTTTCAATTTTAGAGAGTCTGAAAGCACGAAGAAGACTCTGGTGGGGGATATTTTTCATTGGTAGTCTCTTATGCCCGAAAAAGGATAAAAGTGAACATAGGAGAGCTCACCCATCCTGTAGGGGATGAGAGACTTCTTTACCATTGGTTGTCCAATCAGGCCGAAAAAGGTTAAACCTGTACTAACTGGATGGTCATTCAGATACTTTTACGAGCATGAAAAAAACCAAGTTTGCTCGGTAATATTTTCTTGATGAGAAGGCTGGAAAAGAGCTTAAAGACAACCTGTGCTGAGGTTTTTTGTAAAGTGCGCCCCCTTTGCTTGAGAAAGCATAAAAGTATGCAAAGGGGAACGGTCTTGGCTTGAATATGCCAAGGTGGTCCTTTTCATTTGATGGTCTACATAGTCTACAAAAGGAGGTAAATGAGACGATGTAGATGCCCTTTCCTATACTTTAGTGAGCGGGGAAGGAAGCAGCTATGCTCGGCTATATTTTCATTGTTTTTAGGAGTCAGAAAAGAGTTTAAACGAAACTCCAGTATGGTCAACCAATTGTGGTGGCACAGGCGGTGCCCCATGTCGAGATGGTGTACAGTGGTCCAAATATCATCCACGCAATATGGACAGAGTAGAAGGCTCTCAAACATACCAATACATTCATGGGATAGACTACGACAGAGGATCGTGAGTCGGTGCAACAGAGGCATGCAAAACGAGGTGGCTCTCGGACAGAGGTCAAGAGAGCTGTGTGTGAGTTGTGGTGGACGGACTTAACTACATGCGATGTGAGTGCAAGTCCAGGGGCACTTATATGCTGAATACATGCAAGAAAAATAAATCATTTTGTGGACAATGGTCCAGAGACCTGCGCAAGGTGTGATGGATGGAGAAGGCAACTATGTGTTTAAAATACAAAACAAAAAAGAAAAATGGTAACCCTTAATGGGAAGTGGCCTAAAAACCTGCATGAGTAGTGGTAGGCATGAGAGATACAAGTACAGGTCTATGCAGACTTGTATCGTCATGTTGTGGTTCGTAAATTGAGGTAGCCTCTGGGAAACAATCCTGAAAATTATTTGTTAAACATAAGACAATTGTCTCATAAGGAGATGTAAATTTGAGCCCAGAAGTGTGAGAGGTGTCTCGAACTGATTTCGGGTGACTTTGGATTAGCAGTTGATGGTGTTGCCCCTGATTTGTGGTAAAAATGTTGAAAAATAAGAAAATAAAATGAAGCGACTCATTGGTGATGTTAAGCATAAAATCACTTGAGGTAGAACCTGTTGCGCGAATTCTTCAAGAGTCAACCGTCTGATTCAGCGAAGAGGTATGCCCCCTTGTCAAGAGGAAGGTCATTGGCAAGGAAGGATGATGGAATCTGGTCTTTTATGGGAAGAACAGATTCCACACTATGGTTTAAAGGGAATGGGTTAAAACCGAAGGTAGTCTTACATATATCTTCATCATCGCGTAAGTGGTGCCAGGATAGATCAGGTGGATCTTCCATTACTGACGAGATGGAAGGGCAACTGGTGCTAGAGATCATGTAAATGGTGTTGGTTGTAGCTTTGGTGGCCTTGTCCCCAGTCTCTGTTGGAGGAAGAGGGGCAGGCCTAGAGATAGGAGGAGTCTTTGATGGATCTGGAGGTAGGTGCAACATCATCTCAATTGGATGAAAATGAGTCAACACATCCTGGGGCCACAGAGGTAGGGTAGGTGGTTCAAGGTACCACACAAGACCTCCCAGTGTGAAATCTTGTAGATTGCGGGTTTCTAAGACAGACTTACTCATGATCTCAGATGGTTGGAAAAGGAAAAGGAAAAGAAAAAGGAAAAGTATTATGTTGAGTGGGAATGAACCCCACTGTTTCCCTGGTAACTAAGGTTGCAGCTGTGGCTAGGGAAACAACAAAAGAGACAGGTTTGATGACCATTAGTGATGGTGGAGATAAGAGGATCTACAGAATTGGACATCATGTAAATGGACATGGTGTTCGAAGAAGGAGGTGGGGGGTGAACTTCTTCGATCAAAGTGATCTCAGATTCAAGGGAATGTTGTCGAAGGTTGGCTAAAGCCATTCAGAACTTGGACAAGTCTTAGTAGTGGTGAGAATAGTGTCCATACAATCTGTAGAGGGTGCAAGCATGGTTCGTTCTTAGTGACTTGTTTCTGACTATTGGCATGGTTGGAAGTTCAACCACGGGGAGGTTTTCGGTTGTGTCCATGGCATCCAAATGCACACGCATCATTGGAATTTCAGGGCAATTCTGAGTTGGACGGCCCTATTGTTCGCAGATGGTGCAAGGCATGAATTGCCAAGGTTTTGCAATGGCTTTGGTGTTCTTGCCCCTAGCCTTTTACGGGTGGGGCGGTGTAGGTGCGAGTGCGGTAGCTGGTTTTTGCGGACTGAGTGGAGGATGGGACTCAACTGAAATGGGATGCATAGGTGTTAAGACTACCTGGGGTAATGATGGTTGACCTGGTGGATCAAGATACCACACTAGAATTCCCAATGTAAAGTTGGGCAGGTTGAGGGTGGCCATTACTGGCTTGCTCATGACACTAGGCGGGGGAAAGAGGAAGGGAATTGTATGGACCAATGAGGAGACTAGATAAATCCTTGTTGGTTGTATGTGGGGGTGTAGTTGTGGTTGTGGCTGTGTGAAACATTGCTGCTATGGATGATGTTGCGACTATTGTTGGTGTTGTGACTGTCGACGGTGTTGGGGTTGGGGTTGGGGATGTGGCTGTGCTTGTTGTTTGGGTGCAGCAATGCTGGATGAGACCATGCACAAGTTCGCAGTCTCATTTTGTGTTGGTGGTGGTGACACTAAGGGGAAATGAGCTGTCATGGTGGTATCGACAAACAACCCAAGACCCACATTCAACAATGGGGAGGTTGGTGTGTTGTCAACTATGGTATTGATTGCAGGGACAACATTAGTGTGTGTGGTTCTCCCTTGTGGCTCAATGGTGGTGATGGTAGGGATAGCATTGGAAGGTGCCGTTAACCCTTGCAAATCATGATAAGTGAGTTGATCAACCGTCATGATATTCCCTTTGTGAGGGAACATCATGAGATGGAAGACAGTTGATGCGACTGCTCTCATGGCATACATATAACTTCTTCCAAGGAGAAGGTTATAGTCCAGTTGGGCGTTGACGACCTATATGTCGATCAGCACTATCTTCCTGGATAATGTGATGGGGACATGGGGGAGGATTCCTTGGGCTTTAGTGGGATGGCCATCATAAGCCCACAAAGTTGTGGAGGATGGTTGCAGAATTGGAGACCCAATTTCCTGCCAAACCAGGGTGGACATAATGCACATGGATGGCCCCTCATCCACTATGCACCGGTGCATGACCAAATTATAGATAGACATCGAGATTTGGAAGGAGATGGTGGATGGCATGCGCGGTTCTCCATTCTCTGTGCCAAATGTGATCAACTTAGAGTCGGAGTGGTCTACGACCCTAAGGGAGGCTAGTAATGCTTTCCACTGCGTTGGGCATGTTTTGAGTACCTCCAGAGTGGACATGGCCATTGGTTTTTGGGCCAAATCATCCACAATGCTATAACTGACAGGAGCGCTAGCTGTGGCATTGTTGGCCACTTGGTGTATGGGGGGGTAGGGAAAAGGGGGTAATTGAAGAGGTGCATTGACCGATTTGGACATAGATGCCGCTGATGTGTTAGTGGGTTCAGTGGTGGTACCATACTAATTCCATCTGGTTTGTAGGTTGACCTCTTGAGTCATCATGGCTAGCAGGTGATGGACACCTGTTTCTGCCATGGGAGGTGCCCCCGGATTGTTGGGATTGGCCTAGGGAGGGGGTGCAGTTTCCACTGATCCTTGGACTGGTAGTGGGTTTTGTGGTGTTGGGTTGGGTTGGGCTTGGTTTGTAGCATTGGCGGCCTATTGGGCCTCGTTCTGAATGGATTTCTTAGCATGACCCATGAGGGGACACTCAAATGTGTAGTGCCCATAGATGTTGTAGAGTGTGCAGGGTTGGTTTGTGCGCAACAGAGTGTTGCATCTTGGTGCATTTTGTCGTGGGGGGTTTTGGGTGGGTCGGTTTGCCGTGACATTGTTGGGAGGGTTTGGTTGTTGAATGCCTCCCTGCGGTTGGTTATTGGCTTGGTTTCAGGGCTGATTATTTCTAGCTTGCCCTTGTTGATTGTTGGGGGAAGGTTGGTTGGGACGGTTTTGTTGTGCAAATACTTCTCCCAATGGAGTAGGTGGAGCAGGGGCGGGGGCTTGGACGGCTTGCACTGGTGGTGCATAGTAGATTTGGGTGGGTGGTGGTGCCACAAATGTGGGAATTTGCCTCCCATACTCCTGTGTTGGCCAATCCATGGCTTGATCCTATTACGGTGGTTTAGGTTGTGCGTAGGAAGTTGTTGCTTCAGATTGGGACATCATTCTGGCATATTCTGGAGTTTTTTTTTGGTAAGCAACACTAGCAGTGTTGCTTGGTTGTGGTGTAACGGTAGGTGGTATCGTACAATGCTGGGGCTGTTGGGAGACTGAGCCTATGATGTCATCCGCAGCATGGGATGCTCCCGGTACATCCCGGTAGGAGGTACCCAGGTGAGGAGTGTATGGAATGACGGTGTACAGATATCTAAACTGAGCGTAGATCAGGTGGTGGAGGGATGGTGGTGGGGTTTGTAGATGCATAATGTACCTGCATAGCTGGGGGTGCTGGTGGTGCCATTGTAGATGGGCCAATGCCCCCAAGTGTGATGTGAGAGGTAGTGTGAATGGAAGGGTCACTGTCCCCATGTGTGACAGGAGGGACAGTGTATGTGGACGGGGCACTGCCCCCCTGTGTGATAGGAGGGGCAGTGTATGTGGAAGGTCCACTGCCCGTAAGTGTTGTAGGTGGGACAACCTAAGTGGTTACTATGGGTGGTGGCAGTTGACTAATAACCATTTGCATGACTATGCTGGGGCCACCTGTAGGGTTGTTAGTGACAACTTGTGGTGTGGACATGGGTCCACTAGCTATGGCTATGCCAAAAAATGGAACTGGGTTTGCACCATCCATGGGGCTTGATCGTGCAGTATGGAGGTCTAGTTCAAATTGATATGGGTCTGAATCTAAATCAAAGGTGGTGTGGCCTTTTGATGGTGTGAGAGGTTGTTGAGAGCGGTTTCGACGGTGTCAGTTTAATGTCTCGAATGGTGGTGGTTCACCTCTTAGGCGTGAGGAAGAGCATGGGGGATCAATTGTGTTAGATGTTTATCAAACTGGTGGGAATGATATCTGGACCCCAGTTTCAATGGATTCTTATTGGCTATAGGTGGTCACTCGGCCACCAAGACTATCAGAAGACAGTGCTTGGATTTTTCCTCATAGGCGTTTCTACTCAATTAGTGGGGGTCATTGCCCGTTTCGCTTGGAAATTCCTCTTAGTGTCCAGCTACTTAGGGGTTCCTGTGATACTCCTCACAATGTGTTTTTGGGCTGAGCCCAAGTACTTCCCATGGTTAAGGCAGTCAGGGACTTATGTACTCAAAGAATGCATATTTTTTGAACTTAGTGTAAATTGATCAATTTTAAGGGCTCTCTCAGCATCATGAACTGAGTTGGCTTGATTACATGGTATGGTGTATATTTTTTCTATATTTCTAGTATTAGGTGGCTGCAAATGGTTTATGAATTCATCATATTGTGGTATAATTCATATCATTATGAATACAAGCAGTAAATCATCAGAAAGTTGTAGACAGATATAATTGTTTTTACCCTGAATGTTGATGGCCTAACTAAGTGACTACCTTACACCTATATTCTTCTTTGACCAAGAGAAGGTCCTGAGCTCTCAACACAATGGGACTAATCCCATCTATATATCCATAGGTCACCTCCCGGATGCAAGGTTGGTCAACAAGTAGGACACTTAGCACCACGAGAAGCCCTCCTTATCTACCCCCTCTACCTTCTAGGTCATCCGTTTTTAATGGTTTAGAACAATATTCAGTGAAGGGCCTAGGAATATAAGATTTGTGCCATTTGTCATATCCCAGAATACCCCAAAGGGTGATGACTGGGTAGAGGAGGAAGGGTAAGCAAGACTGTTAATTTTATTTTAATTTTAGTTAAGCTACATTCATTAAGCCATTAAAATTTGTTTTGAATTTACACTTTGTTTGTTGATGCAATTATAGTAAATAGAAACAAAAACAAAAATTGAACTACTGTGTTGGACAGAGGCAACTGAGCCACACTGATAGTCCCTAATAAACTGAAAATTAACTACTAATTGATATACCACCCGTTTCAGGTCAAATTTGGCGAGGGGGTCACAATTTTTTTTCAGAAACAGGTGAGGGGGTCGCACAGATTTCACAGACAGAAGCGGTCTACTATTCTGAGTGAAGTTGCACCTTTCGGGGGGGAAAGGGTGACCTGGTCGCACCTATGAGGCCTAAAAGAGCGACCTCATCCCCTGTTCAGGCTCGATAAGTGTGACCTGCCCTGGATTTGGGGTTTTTCTGATCCTGAGTCAGATCCGGACGACGGTAACCTATACTGTGGCCAAATAGACTTGGATTTTCCTTGCAAAGGATTTGAAAACAATAAAAGCTAAAAATAAACTAGATCTAAGCTATATTTGACAAGAAATTTTAAAAACTAGGGCATAAACTGAAAAAAACTTGAAAAAAAAAAAAACTGAACCAGGGATCCTGTGGGATCGACCTGGTATGGTCGCCAGTTCTGTAGCAGGGATTTATCCTTGCTACAGGGGTAGGAATGGCTCCCTTTTGTCTATAGGACAGAAGGGTAGGTTCCTGTGTGTGGAAAATGCAAAAAGATAAGCAGAACAAAAAGAAAGAAAAGAACAAGAAAGAGTATGGCCGTGAGCCCCTCTGCAAACAAGGTTAGGGATTCACCTTAGCTACCGAAAAACAAATATTAAACAGAAATAAACCTGCAAAACATGTTAGAAATCAAACCTGTAAAAAATTAATGCTTAGAAAACAACTAAACAAACAATGCAAACACATAAACAAGACAATGTTATACCTCTCCTTTGGTGGAATGGGCCACCATGCCCTGGCTGGAAGAAGCACCTCCCTATCTTACTCAACAATGGAGGAGCTATGGCTTGATGGGGAAGATAAGTGGAAGAGAGGGGGATGTGGGTGTTGGAATATATTTCAAAGTGGTGTGTTCAGGACTAGTAGATGGTAGCTAGTGCTCAGTCTTAAAGTTTTAATGTATTGTCATTGATGGCAATCTGCTATAAAGAGAAGGGGAACTGATGTCAAATGGATGTGGCAATCTACTGAAAAAGAGGCAGGCACGCAAGTATCAATGAATAAAATCGAACAGTGGGAGGTGTTAGAGATTCAGACTAAAGTCTATGGAAAATCCACTTACCGAATGGATATCACAAAAATTGCGAAGTATGAACAGTTCCATATGTGAGACATTCCCGCCATGCCAAGGATCTAAACTCCGCTATAATGTTATATATATATGACAGAGCTGTGCCAAAATAGAACCATATGTCAAATGCCAACTGGAAACTCCGCCAAATTTTATCACCAAATGTTAACCGTGCACCCTCACAACTATTTTGAGCGTGCAATAAAGTATTTGCTGTTGGGGCCTTGCCATCGAACGCCTTGCAGAATTTTTAGTCATTTGTGCTTCTGCTGTTGCAGGAGAATGATATACAATGAGCTCCGATATTTTCCTCCGATGAACTCTGGCTCAATCGGCTGAGATTCAAACTAAAGTTTTAGATTCGAGGTTGTTGTATTTTTGCTTCCGCCGTTGCGGCTCCCAAAGTGGTTAAGTATCCGAAGTGTAAAGCGCTCCGACTTTCGATGTGCGTCACATGGCTATAACCTGTTGATCTCCACCATTGTAGCTCTCAAACCAGCTAAGCACCTGAAGTGAAAAGCGCTTCGACTTCCGATGTAGATCATGTGTCCATAGTCTTTTTCTTCCCCCCGTTGCAGCTGTGCGAAGCTTTTGGATTCCAATGTCAAAATCCCTCCGAATTCCGGAAGGAGATGTTGCTTGCAAGCTCCGACGTTGCGGATGGAGATCCTCTTTTGACCTTCGATGTTGCCGAAGGAGATGTTGTTTGTGAGCTCCGACGTTTCACCCACCGCTTCTTTGAACCATTGTACCAGTGTAATCTTTGAAGAGGAATACGAAGAGCCCTGTATAGTTGAGGATTCGAAGAGTATTCGAGCAGGTGGATTAACAGTTATGATGAACCTAAATTGTGAATCGTTTAGTAACTGCCTGTAATGATGATTCGAAAGGAGATGGAATAGGAAGAGTAAGGAACCAAAAAAAAAAGGGAGAGATGGTTTGAATATATATCATTCGATGTGTACATAGGGTTTGTGAGGATGTTGAAGCTGAACCATTTCTGCAACGGTTTGAGGATGTTGAAGCTGAACCGTTTCTGTAACGATTTGAGGATATTGTTTCGATAAAACAGAGAGAGAAATGAACTCAGAAGATGAGATATATATTGAGCAGAAACAGTTGTGAGAGTTAGCTGTTTGAGGAGAGTAATGGTGTGCAGAGTATTAAGAGATCAGTACTGTAAACTGATACTAAATGAGCAGAGCAGAGGAACAGAAGAATGCGTTGAACAGTTGAATAGAACAGAGGAGCAAAGAGTAGATGTTGAACAGAGCAGAGTGGTTTGGTAAGAAGAGACATATCTGTATTGTTGCATTTTGATTCTATTGGAAAGTCTATCAAATAAGGGAGGTAGGGAGGTTCGAGGGGAGACTTTATGTCTATGTCTGCAAGTGGGTGCTTGAAGAAATTGAATATTGGTGTCTTCACCCAGTTGGTACTGGGTTAAACTGGAAGTTGGTGCTTCCACCCAGTTGGTGTTGGGTTACAGTGAGAGTTGGTGCTTGCATTCAGAGGTTGCAGCCTCTTTGAGTTGGTGCTCAAATAAGAAGTAATGTACAGCCATTGAATCCTTTGACATCATAAGAAGAAGAGGTTTTTCCCTTATGGGTTTCCTCATGAAAATATCTGTGTATCATATATGTGATTAAATGTTGTGATTGAATGCTGTGTTTTATGCTATCTGCTCTTATGTTTATAACTCTAAATTCATAGCAAAGATTGACTTCCATAAAGTTTATTGATTCTAAGTTAAAAGAAGTAATTTGGCTAAAAAATCTTAATTAACTGATTCACCCCCCCCTCTCAGTTAATTTATACCTGTAATAGTGGGTGGCTTGAGAGGCAAAGAGGTCTCAAGGCATCCACGGGTAGCATAATAGTATTCAAGGGAGGAGTTGTTTGAGAGCGACCCTCACCCCTCCTTTTATAGATTTTTTGGGGATTTTTAGGGTTTTAAGCCCTTGGTCAGAGCTTTAGCCCCTTTTGGGGGCTTTTCACCCTAACTTTAGCTCCATTTAGGGTTTTAGGCTCCTTTAAGGGGTTTTAGCCCCTTTTTGGACGCTTTAACCCCTAGGAGAGTTATTTAGGCTCATTTTTGGGGTTTTTAAGCCCTTTTACTCATTTAAGCCTTTTATAGGGTGTAGGCGTCTAATGGGGTGATATGAAGGTCGTGCATGGGTGTCCTTGGGTGGTGTAGACTATGTAGAGCTGAGTGAGGGATTTTTTGGGTTAACATTGACTACAAGAAATCTCAATAATGGATACAACTTTCAAGGAAAGAACCTAGGAAATTGCTAAGATCCTACAAGGCCAGCTAACATGGTTAGAAACAAATATAGAGCACCCAAAAAACATGCCTAAAAAATGTCCAAAACAATTGTAGATCAAATGTGATGTTGTAAATTTCAGCAGTAGAGCCGCAGAGAGTTTGACAGAGGCAATGGAAAAGACGACAGACAAATGTGCATAATTCTTCAGTAAGATGTTGATAACTCACACCAAATGTTTGAATCCTTCAACACAAAGGCTACAATCATTTCCAGAGCATGAAGAGCACTTAAAACAAATGAATGATAAGCTACAAGAGGATGAGTTAAATATCCAGTTGGTTAAAGGTTTAGATACAAAGGTGGTAAAGATTCTAGTGGCCCAAGCAGTGGTTAGTAACTGTCTACTAGAATGTCTATTGAGAGTGACTCCTAAAAGAATAGCAGACATAGAGGGACAGCTGGCCAAACATGAGATCACAATCATATTTTTAGAACCCAGAGAGTTCGAGACAATTGCCTTAGATGCTTCAGCCTGGAAACAATTTGTAGATAGTTTGACTAGGTCCACTTAACTTTCTTGTCTTATTCACACATGGACATATTTGTAATATTTTGTATTTACTTTTTTAGCACTAAGTACAAACTTTATGTAACTAAAAGTTAAGGAAGCCCAAAGGGTAGGGAGACCAAAGGTCATTTGTAATGTATAAATATAGGTATATCGAATGAGAAAAGGACTTTTTGGTAGCATAGTTACTGAAGCTTGTTATAAGAAGAACTATTTCCTTTTATAAGAAAGAAGATGGATTTTTTCTGGAGAGAGTATTGCATAAGCCTCAAAGCATGTTGTGTAAATCCGAATGAAGAACTATTTATTTTTTAGTGTGATATACAATCTGTGAGATCATTCCTAACCCTCTGAATTATTTATGTGTTATGACTGATTTTATGTTATGTGATGAGTCTTATGCAATAATCAATGATGAATGTTTTAACATCACTGAGCTATCTATGTGTTAACTTTCTGTTGTATGTATGTATCCTAGATTTATCAGTTATCTATAGATTTATTTATGCAAACAATATAGTACATCATTCATCTTATTTAATCTCAATCTTTCTCCTTGGGGATAGGCTAGAATAGATTTAGATTAGTTGTTTTGTTTCTATTATGTGCATTTAACCTAGGCACTTTCATTTCATACATAAAAGATAAAATATATAAACAATGGATCGGGTCGCAACCAGTAAAAGAGATTTAATTATGCATTTTAACTCTACAGTAGCTAGACCGCAAACCGAATGGATTCCCCATACCAAATGATAAACGATATATTTGGGAACGGTTATTGGGGAGAAACCCTACTATTGGTACCTAGAATTTTTCCAGGCATCAACACCTCTCTTGAGGATGGCAGGTATAAAACTATGTGCATGAGAGTGGTCCTTACTAGCTAAGGATGTCCCTACAGATGTTACTCTCACATGGATAGTACTCACATTCAGTTGTGGACACTGTAGAATAACACTCGCTGAGGAGTGGTACTAACCTTAGTGGTATGGATTCTCTACGATGAGTCCTCATGGATGACGTGACCAACATTTTTGTATGTGGTCAAGATATTCTCTATAGACAATACTCTTGTATGGAAATCATGCCTACATTCATATGTAGATTCCATAGAATAAGACTTGCTTGGAATTGGTCCTAACCTTAGTGGTATGAATGCTCTATGACGAGTTCTCATTGACATTGTAGTATAACATTCAATTGGGAGTGGTCCTAATCTCAGTGGTTTGAATGTTCTACGATGAGGGTCAAAATTTTGTGTGCGGTCGAGATATGATTTGTAGACAATACTCTTTCATTTAAGAACTACCCACATGTGAATGTAGATACCGTAGTATAACACTCACTTGGGAGTGGTCCTAATATTAGTGGTGTGGATGGTCTACAATGAGTCCTCATGGAGGATAGGGCCTACACTGGGTGTGGTCAAGACATACATTCAATTGCAGATGATTCAATTGGTTGATATCATGGACCGGGATGATCGAGGATTACATCATCCTTGGAATTATGTCCTAAAGTGATAGGGATTGATCATCCCTTAAAGAGATCATGTGTACTATAGGTATCATGGAGGCAGAGGATCAAGTATATCGAAGTATGGTGGAAAAGTATCAAGTAGATCAAAGTGCGACTACAAAGGATAAAGAAGGATCAAAGTGCTACTACAAAGCATCAAAAGGATTAAAGTGATGCTGCAAAGGATCGAGAAAATCAAAGTGTTGCTGCAAAGGATCAAGAATATCAAAGTACTATTGCAAATGATCAGAAGATTGAAGTGTTGCTATGAAGGATTGAAAGGTTGAAGCATTGCTACAAAAGTATCAAGTGATCGTGTGATGCAGAAGATGAAGACATTGAAGAGTAACTGTTCCATTTATTGATTGTCAAAAATTCCTATGATGTATAGATGTATCACCTCTATACCATTGAAGATATTGTATCTATGTTCTCCCATTGTCTATGATTATGTTTTCAATAGAATAATTTTGTCGTTAAGGGGGAGTGTTGAATATTCTAAATTCAAAGGATATTCTAAATATATTTTACTGATGTAACCCAATGGATATGTTATTATTCCTTTGACGAGGTGTTACTATTGTATTTGTTCATCATAGAGTCATGAGGTAAATCCTCCATTGTAATTTGGGTCATTAGTACCCTAATGAATAATATAAAATATTGTTGTGAGTCTTCCTAGGTGAAGTCGACCCAAACAGTTTAGTGGGGCCAACTTGTTTAGGGTAAAATTTAGTTGTCTCAATGTCTATAAATAGAAGTGTTGTGCTTCTCATTTGAACACATAGGCACTTACTTGTGTAGAACATAGGGGAGAGAGAGAGAGAGAGAGAGAGAGAGAGAGAGAGAGAGAGAGAGAGAACAAGGAGGAGAATAATTGTTTTGGGGTTATATCTTATACATGTTGCTTTATTGGTCGATACTGAGAGGGGTGGGTGAATCATAATTTTTAACTTTTTACTATTTTAACCACTTTTAAATCTATCATTATAAACACATAACACAATTTTAATGTGGACACCCAATAGGGTAAATTACCAATACATCCTATTACTGCAAAATTGTTATTTACAAATAGTTTTTCCTCTTGCTACAAACAAGGATGATATTACACCATATTTACCAATACCAATTGGAAGGAGGCTACGAGCCCCTGGTTTATCAGCTATGACTGAAAGGATGCTACAAAACCCTATTTACTAATGCTAATTCAAAGGAGGCTACAACCCCCTAGTTTATCATCTATGACTCAAAGGATGCTACAATACCCTATTTACCAATGCCAATTGGAAGGAGGATGAAACCCCATGGTTTATCAGCTGCAATTGAAAGGAGGAAACATCCCCCTAAAGGCCTATTGTCTTCCCTAGTGCCGCCCTGCCACCCTGATATGTTTCTCATGATTTATCTTCCATTGAATTAAGTCACACCCACTGGTCTCTGATTTTGTTCATGCAATTCAAACTGCAGAGATTTCTTCCTTCTTACTCAGGCCGCTACTTAAATCCTCCTCATCGTTTAAGCTTCTTTCAACAGTTTCATCTCTTCAAACTAAACAAATATACCTTTCATTGTTGCACCCTTTGATATCTAAAGATTACACCTTTCAGAACGTCCTTTCATGTTCTTCTATTGATCTTGCACCTCAGAGATCGTTTCCATAGCTTGGAAACCATTTCCGCACCTTTGTCCAATGTTTGTTGCTGCTTCCACACTGCCAAAATTCTTTCTTTAGGATCAACTTCCTAATCCAATCAGATTCATTGATCCTATCTCTAATTCAATGTGGACCATCAATATAACCATTGATTTGTGCCTCAAAAATCGCCTTTCCGCACCAAGATTTCCTCATCAACGATTCCCCACCGTTGATCTTTGTAGGGTGTTTTCCTGAATGTCAATCTCCAGATTGCAGGATGGGGCATGTGAGATTTCGACTGTCTACTTTTTCCTTTCCGCAAACTCCTTTCCGCAATATTCTTTCCGTAAGATCTTTTCCGTAAGCTCCTTTCCGCAATTCTTCTTCCGCACCATTGATCTGTTTTAGCCGAACTAACTTCAGTCGTCCAATATCTCTAGATTGTGGGATGCAGGATGTCGACTGTCCACTTTTTCCTTTCCACAAACTCCTTTCCACAAGAATTCTTCCACACCATTGATTTGTTTTAGTGGAACTAACTTCAGTCGTGCGATCTCTCTAGAATGCGGGATAAGGACACTCAACATTCTTTTCAACACTCTTCCATTTTCTATTCTAGGATACATGTTTTTTTTAAACTTTTTTTCTGCTACCATATCTAATGGTATATTTTTCCTATGAGTTAACTGGATTATGCTTTTACCAGAATTCCTTAAGCCTATGCATTTAGATCTTCATATAAAGACCTAGGATATTCTGCTGGATTCTTTTGGATTTTAGATCTGTATTATCAACTCTCTAGATACCCATAACTTCAGATCCTCAACATAGATATTACTTCAGTTTATGACATAGTTTCTCTGGTCTCACTATCTCAGACACAAAGACTCATAACCTCAACCTCTTTCCTTTGTCAATGCTGAAATCATCCTGCTACCTTGTCAATAGACTGAATTTTAATTTTTAGACTTGAGTTTTCTTCTACTTTCAACAATTTATGTGTCATGACTTCAAATACTAAGTGAACATAATCATATTTATCTTCTATTTGATTGCAGACATCATGGTCTTCATGACTCTCACATTTTGTTATTCTCACGTTACTTCATACATTCTCTTATGTAATCCATACACCAACCTTGATCACCTATTATATTTCAAGAAGATAGCTTTCAGTATACTTCAACATTAGACACCAAATGAGTTTTTTTTTGGATACCCTTAGAAGGTGTTGTCTTAGTAAACACAGTGTTTGTTAATCCACTCAAGATTGCATTTCGGGATTTGGAATTTCCTTCATATTCACCTAGTTCAAGTGTGTTTTTAGGGTATAGGTTTCCTATGTTATGTTCTTTTTCCATTGCTTCCCAAACCTTCCATCCTAGGGACATCAGATGACACCTCATTCTTACACTCCAACATGCATAGTTTTCTCCTATAAATAGTGGAGGTCTGTTAGTGGCTAAGCCTTCTTGTTGATCCATAGTGGTTATATAAAGGATCTACCTTCTAGTGGTTAAACTGTGCTGAAGGAACCTCGCTCTGATACCAATTGTTGGTTTATTGGTCAATAACGAGAGGGGGGGGGGTGAATCGGTATTATTAACTTTTTACTATTTTAACCACTTTTAAATCTATCATTAGAAACACATAACAAAAAGAATACATAGAACACAATTTTAACGTGAAATCCCAATGGGGTAAACCACCAATACATCCTATTACTACAAAATTGTTATTTAGAAATAGTGTTTCCTACTGCTACAGAAAAGGATGGTATTACACCCTATTTACCAATACCAATTGGAAGTAGGCTATGTCCCCCTTGTTTATCAGCTATGACTGAAAGGATGCTACAAAACCCTATGTACCAGTGACAATTGGAAGGAGGCTACGACTGAAAGGATGATACAAAAGCCTATTTACCAATGCCAATTGGTAGGAGGCTACAACCTCATGGTTTATCAGCTACAAATGAAAGGAGGCAACAACCCCCTGTAGGCCTATTTCCTACCCCAGTGTCTCCCTACCACCCTGATATGTTTCTCATGATTTCTCTCCCAATAAATTATGTCACACCCACTAGTCTCTAATTTTGATCATGCAATTCGAACTGCAGAAACATCTTCCTTCTTCCTCAGGCCACTGCTTAAATAATTCTCACCATTTAAGCTTCTTTCAACACTTGTGTCTCTTCAAACTGAACAAACATACCTTTCACTATTACACCCTTTCAGATATGAATATCACAACTTTTAGACCGTCCTTTCACATTCTTCCATTGATCCTGCACCTTGGAGATCGTTTCCGCAGCTTGGAAACCATTTCTGCACCTCTGTCCAATGTTTGCAGGTGCTTTCGAACTGTCAAAATTCTTTCCACGAGATCAACTTCCTGATCCAATCAGAGTCGTTGATCCTATCTCTAATTCAATTTGTACTGTCGATCTAACCATCGATTTTCACCTCAAAATATCCTATCTGCACCAATATTTCCTCATCAACGATTCCCCACCATTGATCTTCGTAGGGATTTTTCCTGTCCATCGATCTCTAGATTGCGGGATGCAGGATGCGGTATGTAGGATGTCGTCTGTCTACTTTTTCTTTCCACAAACTCCTTTCCACAATCTTCTTTCTGCAAGATCATTTCCACAAGCTACTTTCTATAATTCTTCTTTCGCATCGTTGATCTATTTTAGCGAAACTAACTTCAACCATTTGATCTCTCCAGATTGCGAGATGTGGGATGTGAGATGCAGGATGTCGATTCTCTGGTTTTTCCTTTATGCAAACTCCTTTCCGCAAGCCTTCTTCCACATCATTTATTTGTTTTAGTGGAACTAACTTTAGCCATCCAATCTCTCCAGATTGTGGGATGCAGAATCACATTTCCTATTTTGGACTTCCATAATTTTATTTTGCAACTTTGTTTCTACATTGCAGATAGCGGGATGCAGGATGCATAATCACTCTTTCCTATTTTGGACATCTGCAATTTCCTTCGCAACTTTGTTTCCGCATTTTCCTAGACTGTTGATTTCCTTGTGGAGTTACCCCTGACTGTCTATCTTAATCTTTTGCGAAACTTTGGATTTTCTGCCTAACTTACGTAAACTTGATCTTCATCATCATATCTAATGTAGGTCACTCCTTGACTGTCCATTCTATAACTAATGCCTATTTGCATTCTGTCTTTGCGGATTATACAAAAACTGATCCTCATTCATCGGATCTCATGCAGATCTAGTGTGGGTCGCTCCTTGGCCTCCATTCTATAAATAATGCGTATTTTCATTCTGTGTTTGTGGATTATCCAAAAACAAATCCTCATTCATTGGATCTCATGCAGATAACTATGCCACCTCATCATCGTGTCATGTCATCACTATCTTCGTCTATGCTACCTCATCATCGTTCCATTTTGTATTTACTTTGACTTATGCTACGTTAACTCTTCGATGGTATCTTTTTCTTATCCTTTGTACTTCATAAGAAAATTTGCCATCAATGACAACTATAACCCAAATTTTCCAGCAATACATCTTATACAAAGGAAGTTTTTATGGGTTTTGTTCCCCTTGAGGGTTTCCCGAGATAAATACTATGTATACATTGTGATTGTCTTTCTATCAGTGATTCTAGATATGATACTACTGTGAATTTGAAATGAACACTAATGGTATCTAGTCTAGCATATGAAATATTAACAATCGATTGGAGGGAAGCAAAGAAAATCCTAAACTTTATACAATGAACAAGAACACATGGGATTCACTATGTTGCATAATCTAGCCTAGAGTTAGTTAGTTTTACTTACTCTGATTGGGAATGATCCAACCAACCACCAATAGGTTCACCTCTTAAGGTTTTCCTCTGAAAAGTTTTCCTTGTATGGGTTCGCCTCCCCCGACAATTCCACCTCGACATACAACATACCAACATGCTCTACGATGGTTGAACTTCTAAACCATTATAAATTATTTTGTAACTGAACTTAGAGGGAAGTCACCCAAGTGTCTCAACATCCTATATAAGCATGTAGATTATGTAATATATACATCTATCTGATTCCTCCATCTTTCTTGTCAACCTAGTGTGTTTCCTACTTTGTTGATTCTTCTTATGTGCTTATGCCATAACAGCGCTCGACTTATTCAGTCGACTGTTGTCCCTAGCATGCACCTGGGAATGACCTGGATCATTGGTATCAAAGAAATATCTTGTCCAGAGCTTAAGTTACAAAATCACTTCCATCAAAGTTATTTAACTTATTCCTATTTAAACATGCTCACAAACCCAACAACAAAAGCAGACACTTGCTTTGACTTTAGAAAAGATGGGAAAAGAAGCAGACAATATATATGCAACTGACGAGATAGAGTAACTCATAGAAAAAGCACTGGCTCATCAGCGGACCAAAATGTTCTCCCAGTTTAGTGCGATTATCATGTGAGTCACCTCAAACTTCGGGGAATTGTTACACCAAAATCTTGTCATGTTGAGGCATGTGTTAACCCTATTCCTAATCCCTAAAGTTCTCTTTGCTAAATAGGGTTGGTTTGAGGTTGTTTCTACCCTTTTTACCCTCTCTGGATAGGCCAACACTTTTTCCCTTCATGCTATAAGTGTCGACGACACTCTTTCTATTAATAAAAGTTGCATCATCTCTCTTTCCCTTCATACTAGGTGCATCGATGGCACTCTTTATCCTAACGAAAGGTGCTCTAGTGCTCTTTCCCTTCATGAAAGGTGCGTCGATGGTGTTTTGAGGGAAAAAAATGAAGCTTCGAAGCCCTTCTTGAAGGTGGATGAGGTGGAGGATCATCCCTATCATCTAGGTGAGGTGGCATTCGGTTCCCTAACCTATGGGGAAGATCCCTTAGACATGTCCTCCTAATCCTGAATGTATTCTATCCCTTTCTCCTTATAAATTAAACCCTCTCTCCATTGTGAAGGAAGGAAGGACTATGGTACTCTTATGCTGGTGAAATTTCTAGGTGATCCCTATAATCCTTTGGGAGGCTTACTAGCTTGATTTGGAGGCTTGGCTTGGCTTGGATTGTTGGATGGAAGGTTGCAACGTTAAGGCTAGGTTGTGAAACTCCTTCTTTATGAAATTCTATGTATCTCCTTGATTACATTAATACAAATCTCTTTCCATAAATGTTATTGTGTTGATAATGTTTAGATATGTCTTTCTTAACTGTTAGCTTATATCAATTCATGTTTGGATACACATGTACTATTTTCTTGTTTCCACTTGCTTTATGGGGTTTTGCAGGTGAAGATCTAAAGTCTCTTGAGCTTGAATCAACAAAGAGAGAAGAGGATTCACACACTGTAGGTAAGTGATCTATATGTTAACTTGCATCTCTATTGATCTAGAAAAGTAGGATGTGTTATGTATTTGATTTGTTCTATATCCACTTGGACTAGGGAGATCTAGCTTCAGTCCGCTTGAGTAGATTTATCCGATAATAGGAATCCTCAACGTGACATCACTCCGATAAAATCAGCTCCTTCAAAATGAAAATTAATCTAGACATATCGAACCTTGAAGGAAATATTGACATGGAATCCATCGACAATTGGGTACAACAACTGGAATCTTACTATGCGGTGAATCAACTCTTTGAAGCAAAAAATATCACCATTGTGTCCTTAAAAATGTCAACCTATGTACACTGCTGGTGGGAGAATCTATCGAAAAATATCGTAAAAGAAGAAGACCCCATCGACACAGGGTAAAATTTATCAAAAATGTATGAAAGGAGTTCTACCCGCCCAAGTATCTTGAAAAATAGTATAAGAAGTGGTAGCAACTAAGGCAGTGGAAATATTAGTCCATATAGAGTTACAATAATGAGTTCTATTGACTCATGTCTAGACTTAGCATCCAAGAAGAAGAGAAATTACTTGTCCTGAAGTATGTCAGCAGGTTATCCACATACATTCAATAAGAAATGGAGTTTATGACTATTAGCACGCTTGCAGATGCATTTCATTATTCCATAAATCTTGAAGCTAAACAGAAAGGAAAATTACATTTTGCAAACAAGCCAACAGGTCAAACATCTGACAAGAAGTCACCAGCTGAATCCGATAAGTTTAAGAACCCTTCTCAGCTGACTCCTTCAAAGCCCAATCATCAAAAGAATAACTTTCAGATAGACAAGAGGGATCGCAACAAAAAATATCCTACTAGGAAATGGTGTGATTATCATAGTTCAACATGGCATTATACGCCAAAATGCAAATATCGTAAGACATTTTTGGAAAATTGTCGACATTCGACTTGTCTGACAGAACCCTGGTAGAATCAGATCCATATACATCAACTCTCTTGGCTTCAACCTAGACCACTCTGACATCCTCGACCATCATCGATGAGGAGGAGCAAGAATGCATGTTCCATACACGGATATGGGTTTAGTAAAATCAATTACATATAATTGTGGATAATGGTAGCCAGAAGAACTTTGTTTCTGAAGATCATGTGAATAAATTAGGTCTTCTCACCACTCTGCATCCTCATCCTTACAATATTGGCTGGATGAAGTATGGGAAGGAACTAAGGATCACTTGAGAATGAAAACTCACCTACTTCATTAATCCTTTTGAATATGAAGTACTCTGCGATGTGGCATCGCTTTTTGTATCTGAAGCTCTATTCGGTAAACCCTACCTATGGGATCAACACAGTACATATCAGTCATAGCCTCAGAAGGTGATTGTCAAATTATGAAATCAATGGTATGGCATACAAGAGAGATAACCCACATGAACAGTTGCTATGATATCTACCAAACAAACAAACAAGATTATCAATCATGCTCAAAAGTTCACATTACTTATGATCAGCCTAAACATTCCAAGAATACTGCAACAATGATTTCAATCATCGACCAACACAATTCTAAACAACAACAACAGATCAACAACTTTCATGAGGAATAATATAACATATTTCAAGCACTAGATAGAGTAGCTTTGTAGTGTCAGGAAAAACAATCCATTGAACTTGTTCTTGGCTCTTCATTACCTAACACATCTGTTTAGAGAATATCCATTGTTGAAAATGAAGACATTCATAGACAAATCTAGGATTTGATCGACAAGGTTCATATCCACCCCAGATCCTCTCCTTGTGGAAGTCCAGACAAGAATTGGTGCATGTGCATTGAATATCAAGCTCTTAACAAAATTTCAATGAATAACAAACACCCTCTTCCATAGATTGATGAACTCATCGACAATCTGAAAGGTGCTAAGTTCTTTACGAAACTCGACCTCAAGTCAAGATACCACTAGATTCCAATCGAGTCCACTAATGTATGGAAAATGACTTTCAAAAACAAGGAAGGATTTTTTGAATGGTTATTCATTCCTTTCAACTTAACAAATGCAACTACAACCTTCATGATATATATGGAAGACCTTTTATGACCTTTCATCGATAAATGTGTCATTGTCTATCTCGACGATATCTTGATTTTCAGGAGATCATGGGAAGAACATGTCAAACAGCTTCAACAAGTCTTCGACACTCTCCAGCAACATCGACTATATATTAACATGGAAAAATGCTCATTTACGATGACCAGGATCAATATTTTGGGGTATGTAATTGACTCTGTAGGAATTCATGTCGACCCATAAAAAGTACATATCCTTAAATATTGGCCCATTCCTCAAAAATTTCAAAAACTAAGGGGTTGGTGAATTTTTATTGACGATTCATACTTGGCTTCAATCACATCGCATGTAATTTCCCTTTTTTTTTAAATTTTTACCAAAATGCCCAATTTTTCAATTTTTTCATAATTTTGGCTCTTGACTAGTTTTAGTGTCTCGGTCTCCAAATCAGCCCAATTGCTCTCAAATATTTAGAGTTGTATGAATGATATAATAACTTAATTATTATGTTAATCAATTTATTATGGCCCTCCAATCATTTCTTCAATTTTTTACTAAATTATGAACAAGATAGATGATTTTACTAGCAATTTTGGGCTCAAATCCCCCCCGAGGTAAGTGGTAGAAATGGATTTCCAAATGTACAGAAACCCACTTTAATTATTAAATTGAAGTAGGGGATGTGTATAATATATTATCATAGACTAATATGCATAACCAATCTACCTCCCATGGCTGTTATCACTTCTTTCAATCAGATATAAAAAACTAGTTTTGGACCCTTGGGGAAATGAGGTGTAGTTTACTCCAATTTCTATGAAATTCGACCCAATGGCCACAAATTTTCAGTTATTGAAAATTAAACCCATAAAATACTTTAATTACAGTCTATTCATTCCTAAATCATCAATATTTTATACATCCATTTTTATCCATCAAGATTACAAGAGTTTACAACAAGGTAGTGGGGAAATGGCACCGTTTCTTCATTATTGAGAAATAATACATGATATTTCTTGGCCTTTCAACCTGAGATATTTCTGAAATTAAATATAATATAATTTACATAATAATACCAAATACTGGAGCAATATAATCTCCCTCAAAGAGATGAATAGCTCTCCAAGTGCACCTCACTCCATAGAGACGAAATATGGTTATAAACCTTGCGATGAAAGGAAGGACAAGATAAAATTGATATTTCCATGAGATGCTGTATATTTCAAATGTAACATATGAATCCATTTAATTTCCTTGAAGTACCTAATTGACCTCTCCAAACACCAACTAGGATGGGAATCTTTCACCCTCGAAATTGGCTAAGGCATGAACTAGTCATCCACTAGCTCTCTCTCTTCACAAAAACAATTTTCACAAATGGTCCCTGAATTTTGTAAAAATTATTGGTCTTATAAGGTTCCAAATCCATCCATAAAACAAATCCAATTCTAATTGGTGTGGCTGCTCATGCTATGCCATGTGGCCTCTCTCTTCACCTTCCCTCTTCTCCCAAATTCGAGTAGGAGCCTCTTGGCCTTCTCCAACTCCCATGAGCGCCCTATAAGATTATCTATTCAGGCCTGCCATGTCAGATACGTCATATTTCATCCCTTATATCTGAATTGTGTCATAACTTCCATATAATCTCCATCATTGATGTCATATATGTCATAAATGTAAGGGGAATCTATCCAAGTGTCCATGAAACTCCCATTTGTCTCTTCCTCTCTCCATGTAAGTTACAATTCATCCCAAATTTTACCTATGAAGTATATGGAAAATTATATTAACCTTATAATCCATCCAAAAAAATTAGGCTTCCCATAGATTCAAGATTGCAAGAGGAGGATGCCATTTAACATAGGAATTCTAGCTGTAGTGGGCCCCATTGTCTCCATGTGTCTCCATTATCCATAGCCATTTCATTTTTCACTTGAATTAATTTAATTAACTCCATTAAATAAATATTTATTCCTTCTAATGTCTAAACACCATTTATTATCTCCCTTATTAACTTCCCAATGTTTCCACCCAACCTATGGAACTAGTAGGATTGATGGAATTTACCTGCTATGCAATTATTTGAATTGGGACATTACAGTACTCCCCACCCAATATTTCTTGTACTCAAGAAATTTCAGATTTGGATGCTGCAAAATATTCTCCTCTTTCCATGTGGCATCTTCACTTGGTAGATCCTTCCATTGCACCAAGTATTCTTTGATTGTTTTTCTCCTGAATCTTCTCTCCCTTATCTTCAAAACCTTTTCCAAAATAAGTGTGAGTTGTCCTTCATCATCCAAAGGAGGGAGTGTATCTGAAATGAAAATTTTCTGACCAATAGATTTATTTATACAAGAAACATGAAATACATTATGAATTTTACCCCCTTCTATATTTTCCAACTCATATGCTACTTCTCCAATCTTCTGGATTACCTTGTAGGGTCCATAGTATCTTGGTTTTAGATTTTTTGCTCCATTCCTCTTGATATATGTTTGTTTGTATGGCTGCAACCTCAAATACACTAAATTATCAACCCAAAAGGTCCTTTCCTCTCTATGTTTATATCCATATTGTTTTTGCTGATTTTGGGCAATCTGCAAATTGTCTTTTAAAATATTTAAAATTTATTGGCTTTATTCCACCCAATATTTAGCTTTTGGAGCTATACTATCACTAAATATCATATCGGCAAATTTAAGTGCATTATAACCATATAATTCTCTAAAAGGAGACATCCCTTTCACAAAGTTCTTGTAGTATGTGCATATTCCAATGAAGCCTCTTAATCCTGTGATGTTTTTTGGTGATGGTCATTCTAAGATAGCCCTGATCTTTTCCATATGCACTTTCACTCCATATTTCCCAATAATTTTCCCAAGGTATAGTATTTCTTTCATCCCAAATTCATATTTATAAATCTTAGCATACAAAGGCCATTCTTGCAAAGTTTTCAACACAATCTCTAGGTGTTACAAGTTCTCTTTCCAAGTTTTGTTGTAAATGAGAATATCATCAAAGAAGAATAAAACAAACCTTCTAAGCTGCTTTAAAAATATTCTATTCATACATGCTTGAAATGTATCTGGATTATTAGTCAACCCAAATGGAATAACAAGAAACTCAAAGTGACCATAATGACATCTTTTGCACATCTTCCTCCATCTGAATTTGGTGATAACCAGATATAAGGTCAATTTTGGAAAAGTAATTAGCTCCAAATAGCTCATCCATGAGCTCATAAATCCTAGGAATATGGTATATATTCTTCATGGTATTCTTTTTTAAATCTCTGAAGTTTATACACATCCTCAAAGTTCCATCTTTTTTCTTTACTAATACTACTGAAGAAGCATAAGGGCTAGAGATTGGTCTAATGAGTCTCAACTTTAAGAGATATTGAATGGAATTCTCAATATAATCTCTGAAATTCTTAGTATTTCTATAATTTTTTATCTTAATGGGTGAATTACCCTTCTCCAAAACAATGTTATGCTCAACCCCCCTATCAGGTGGTCTACCATGTGGAAGACCTCTGAAATTTTTTTCATATTTGTGAAAAAATGTCTCTATCTCCTTTGGGTGTTTAACAAATCTGATTTTTTTCTTGGGAGATGTGATATAACATTCAACATCCCATTATATATCACCATGCCTCAATATAGATCTCATACTATTGCAATTTACTACCTGTTTTGGGTAAGTGTGTTTCCCTCTCACAACCCTTAGTACATCTGTTGAATATTGAAATTTCATTTCAGGAATTTGATAATTTACTGAATGATATCCCATAGAATACATCCATTTCACTCCCAACACTACCTTAGTATCAGAAACATCAACCACATAAAAAATATCAACAAAAGTATAGTTACCTATGGTGACTTGTAGCTTTGGAACCCATGTGTTGCATTGCATTGTGTTGTGGCCTGGAATGACAACTATGAAGCCATCAAATGGTTCACTTGGTATATATATTTTCTCAACCATATATAAATCAATTAAATTATGTGTAGCTCCTCCATCTACCAAAACTTAATCTCTTTGTCCCAATACCACACCCTTGCATCGAATAGTGTGATAGTGACGCACTGCTGAAAGTACTGCCATTCTTGCTTTGTTCAGTGAAGGCTGATTTTCTTCTTCAGCTGCTATCTCATATGCATCCTCTTTATCTGAAATTTTACCTTATTCATCCATAATGTTGATGTATATGTAACTTCAGAATGTATTTCACTTGTATTTCTTATATATTGTAACCCGATGTTTATTCCACGATGTACTTGATTCATGTCATGCCCTGATGTTCCTATCGGGAAGTTTTATAATGTAAACAAGTCATGTCAAGTTATTGTGAGTAACCCTCCTATTGAATAAGGGTTAAAATCCCTACAGTTCTGGGGAACTAGGGTTATTAGACTCTCCTAGAGAGGTCGGCCCTAGTAGGGTTTAGTCAAGTCGAGAATTAGTATAAATAGAGAGCTGGCCTCTCTATTTAACACACATCTCATACACACTCAAGTGTAGCACATAGTTGAGGAAGGAGAAGACACTGGGTCTAGATAGAAAGAAGGTTATTGTTGTCGGGAGATGACCTTACTATTTTGGGTTCTATGGTGTTGATTCTATCTCTAAGGAAGTTGCGGGGTTTTCACCATTTATGGTTTCCTTGAGGATAAACACTGTATTCATTGTCTCTTGTGTTTGATTGTTGTGCTTGTTATGCTCTCAGTTAAATATCCTAATGTATTTTTAGCTTAATGATAAAAATATAACATGGTATCATAGCTAACCTAAGAAGAAGACACTGTGCAAATGCGGGAACTAGGGCTTCCTACTTTGTGAATATTCCTCCACAAATTTTCATCAAAAAAAGGTTGGATTAACTATCCTCCTTAGGGCGCATCTTTCTGTTGAAGCAGAATCCAATTCTGATATTTTTCAATTTTGGACCCAACACTATTGTCGGAAATTAGGGCTTTTCACTGAAGTGGAATTTTTCAGTGAGCCCGGGCCTGGATTGATCTCCTCCAAAAAATCAAAGTTAGGAAAGCATTTGGTTAGACATAACTCTAGAAAAGAAAAACCCTAATCTGCTACTGAACCAGCACTGCAAGATTTTAGCTCTAAGTCCAGATCTGACATCTTGACCTGGTAAGATCTAAATCTTTTGTATTTTCATTTGAGGTTATCATTTAAGATGTCTCATCATACCAAGCTTGATGAAAATCTTGAGGGATATGTTAAATTCCGAGCCTAGAAGTATAGGATCTCCCTGGTTCTGGAAGAAAATGAGTTGGAATCCTATATCAATGAGGAGGTTCCAGTTCCAGAGGGAGATGAGGCTAAGGCCTTACATAAGAAGAAGTTGGTTATGGAAAAGAGGATTATTGCTGATTCAATCAAGGGTCACCTCATACCAAAGGTGTCCTCCCTCAAGACACCTAAAGCTATGTTTGATTCCCTAACCAAATTGTTTGAAGGGAAGAACATAAACCGGAATATGACTCTGAGAAATCAATTGAAGAATGTAAAGATACAGAATATTGAGACCATCCAGTCTTAATTTACAAGGGTATCTCAGATCAAGGAACATCTGCAAGTAGTATATGAAGAAGTGCAAAATGAAGAGATTGTGATGAACACCTTGGATGGTCTCCCTAGATCATGGGACTCTTTTATTCAAGGGATCTATGCCAGAAAGAAGTTATTCAAGTTCAGCAAACTATGGGAAGAATGCTCTCAAGAAGAAGCTCAGATAGCAGCTCAAGAAGAAAATATGGGAAGTGAAGATCAAGCTCTCACAACCCACACCAAGAAAACCAAAAGGAACCATCATCACTCCAAAGGTAAGATCTCACACTCTAGAAGAGATCTTTCTACCATTAGATGTTACACATGTGATGAGAAAGGTCACATATCCAAATTCTTCCCTAATAAAGGGAACTTAAAGAAGAATAAGGAAAACAAGAGAAGACTTCATGCTCATGCTGCAGAGGATGATGAACCTTCCACAAAGAGAATTAGACAAGAAAGTGATTCTTCAAGTGATGAATAATATGTGCTGATCTCCGCTCTCACGGGAACTGTTTCACATGGAAGCAATGATTGGCTCATAGATAGTGGTTCTTCCAAGCACATGACAGGATTCAAAGAATCATTTGTGAAGCTATCTAAACATGATTCACCTCACAAGGTGAAACTTGGGGATGACTACCAGTATCCAATAAAAGGTAGTGGTGAATCCTCCTATAAACTAGACTCTGTAAAGTATATGAAGATGAAGAATGTATTATTTGTTCTAGGACTAAAGAAGAACCTCCTCTCCATATCTACATTAGATGCAAAAGGAATGAGGTTTGCTTTCTTAGATGGCCAAGTTCTTATGTGGCCAAAGGGAAAGACTTTTGACGATGCAATAGTGATTGGGAAACAAGAAGGAGGTCTATACAAGTTGAGAACAAGATTTGGTTCATGACTCAGTAGAACCAAATGAAATTTGGCATAGAAGGCTTGCACATGTGCATTATAGAGCACTACCACTTGCAAGCAAAGCTATTGAAGGTCTTCCAAAAATTCAAGCAAAAAATGACGGAGTCTGCAAAGCATGTGCGAAAGGAAAGAATACAAAGAAGACATTTCCAAGTAGTGAGAGAAAGGAAAAAGGAATCTTGGAAATCATCCACTCCAATGTATGCAGACCAATGTCATGAAGTTCTCTAAGTGGGTATGCATACTATATTTCTTTTATTGATTAATTTTCTAGGAAGACGTGGATTTACTTCATGAAGAACAAAGATGAAGTATTCAACAAGTTCAAGGAATTCAAAGCCTTGAACTAGAACCACAATGAAAAGAAGATCAAGACTTTTCGATCAGATAATGGAGGAGAATTCACTTCAAATGAATTCAAAGAATTATGCAAAGACTCAGGGATTAAGAGGGAGTTGTCCACCCCATATAATCCACAATAGAATGGGATTGCAGAAAGGAAGAATAGAACCATCATGGAAGTTGCAAGAGCTATGCTTCATGATCAAGATCTTCCTATGCATCTTTGGGAAGAAGTGCTAGAACAATAGTGTACATATAGAACCGTACTCCACACAGAGTACTCAAGAACAAGACTCTTGAAGAAGTATTCTCTGGAAAGAAACCAAAAGTCAGCCATCTCAGAATATTCGGCTATCCAGTGTACATACACATTCCAAAAGAGAAGAGGACAAAATTAGATCCTTAAGGAAAGAAGGGTATATTTGTGGGATACTCTGAAAGCTCAAAGGCTTACAAAATACACTTCCCAGGGTTCAATAATATTGACATCAGTAGGGATGTAAAATTTGACGAAGATTCAACCTACATCAAATCCAGAAAGAAACCTGTTGAAGAACCCGAAGAAACAGAAGCACCCAGAATTCATGATACAATCATGAACGAAGAAACTCAAGAAGAAGATCGAGAATTTGAAGAACCACAAATACCTGTAGATCCACCTCAGGAAAAGAATCCTCACAAGAGGAAACCTTATTGGGTATGAGAAGTATCCAAGGTGTGGAAAGAAATGGGGCTCCAGAAGAGAATCACAGAGAAAGAAAGAGGACCAAATCCTGCTCCGGGTATGTAGCATTACTATTTGATTTCATTAATAAAGAACCTTCCAATTATGAAGAAGCGACAGAACGGAAAGAATGGAAGGATGCTATGATCCAAGAGTATCAATCGATCTGTTTGGGATGTTGTCCCAAGACTATAAGGGAAGTTAGTTGTAACTTCCAAATGGATCTACAAGATTAAGCATGCTGCTAACGGTAGCATAGAAAAATATAAAGCAAGATTTGTTGCTCGTGGTTTCTCCTAGAAAGAAGGAATAGAATATGAAGAAACCTTTGCACCTGTATCCAGATACACTTCCATCAGATTCGTACTTGCTTTGGATGTAGTGATGAAATGGAATATACACCAAATGGATGTCAAGACTACTTTCTTGAATGGTGTAGTGGAAGAGGAAGCGTATGTGGAGTAGCCACTTGGTTTTGAGACACATGACAAAGACTCTCATGTGTGTAGATTAAAGAAATCCCTGTATGTCTTGAAACAGGCACCCAGGACATGGTATGACAGAATTGATAGCTTTCTATCCAGTTTGGGCTTTACCAAGAGTAAAGCAGATTCCAACCTTTACTACAAGGTTGAAGATGGAAACCCAGTGATGCTCCTACTATATGCAGCTGATCTGTTTGTGACAGGTATGGATGGGTTGATTGCTGATACGAAGATAAATATTGCTACTGAGTTCGAAATGAAGGACTTGGGTATGATGCATTATTTTCTAGGTATGGAAGTGTGGCAGAATACGGATGGAATCTTCCTTAGAAAAGGGAAGTATGCAGTAGAGATCCTGAAGAGATTTGGGATGATGGACTGCAAGGAACTAACCACACCTATGGCATCGAACCTGAAGCTATTGAGTGTTTCTTCATCAGAGTAAATTGATGCCATGATGTATCATCAGATGATTAGGTCATTGATGTACTTGATGAACATGAGACCAGATATTTGCTTTTCTATGAACACCTTGAGCCAATACTTGACAGATTCGAGACATGTTCACTTGACTGTTGCAAAGCACATTCTGAGGTACCTAAAGGGTACATTTGATTATGGGATCAAGTATAAGACTAATCAAAGGATTAACTTGGAGGGTTATGTTGATTCATATTGGGCAGGAAGTTCCATCGATAGGAAGAGCACTTCAGGGTGTTGCTTCAGTATGGGATTAGGTGTGATCTCTTGGTTTAACAGGAAGCAATCCTATGTGGCACTGAGTACAGCTGAAGCAGAATATGTCACAGCCTGTTCAACTAGTTGTGAGGTAGTATGGATAAGGAAGCTACTATCCGATTTATTTGATCTCCAATTAAATGATACTTGTATATACTGTGACAACCAGAGTTGTGTAAAGTTGTCAGAGAATCCAGTGTTCCATGACAAGTCGAAGCATATCGAGATCAAGTATCACTATATCAGGGATATGGTGTAGAGAGGAGCAGTGAAGCTCTAGTATGTTTCGATGGATGAATAGATAGCTGATGTGTTGACTAATCCATTGGCTAGGGTGAAGTTTGAGTACTTCAAGGAGAAGCTTGGTGTTCTCCAGATCGAGATTCCTCCCAATAGGAAGTGATGTGTCCATGCTGTGCCCTTCTAACATGGTGAGAGGATTGGTTCCTTCCATGATCAGATGTAAGTGTTGTGCCCTTTTGATGTGGTGAGAGGATTGGTTCCTTCCATGGTCATATGTAAGTGTTGTGCCCTTTCGACATGGTGAGAGGATTGGTTCCTTCCATGGTCGGATGTAAGAGCTGTGACATGGTGAGAGGATTGGTTCCTTCCATTGTTAGATGTATGTGATGATCCCACCTCCAACATGAAAAAGGGTTGGCTCTGTGAAGCCACATCTAGTATGAAAACAGACTAGCTCTATGTAGATCCCACATCCAGCATGAAAAAGGGCTGGCTATGTGAAGACACATCTAGTATGAAAAAGGACTAGCTCTATGTAGATCCCACATCTAGTATGAAAAAGGACTAGCTCTGTGAAGACTCATCTAGTATGAAAAAGGACTAGCTCTGTGAAGACTCATCTAGTATGAAAAAGGACTAGCTCTAGGTAGATCCCACATCTAGTATGAAAAAGGACTAGCTCTGGGTAGATCCCACATCTGGTATGAAAAAGGACTAGCTCTGTGAAGACTCATCTAGTATGAAAAAGGACTAGCTCTGGGTAGATCCCACATATAGTATGAAAAAGGACTAGCTTTGTGAAGACTCATCTAGTATTAAAAAGGACTAGTTTTGGGTAGATCCCACATATATTATGAAAAAATACTAGCTCTATGAAGACTCATCTAGTATGAAAAAGGACTAGCTCTGTGTAGATGCCACATCTAGTATGAAAAAGGACTAGTTCTGTGATGATAGATCCAGTATGAAAAAGGACTGGCTCTGTAGATGTACATCCAACATGAAAAAGGGTTGGCTCTGTAGAAATTCCTATGATGAGAAGAATCAAGAGATAGCACCCGTGATGATGACCCAGTGATGATCCAGATCCAGTGATGATGATCCAACGGTGATGATACAGATCGAGTGATGATCCAAATCCAACGATGATGTCCAGTGGTGATTCATATTGAGTGATGATCCATATTTGATGATGAAGATGACGAGGACTCAATGATGATCCAGAAGATACAGAGAAGAAGACTTGTGTTGAAAATTGTGCCAAAACAATACCTTCCTAGTTAAGAGGGAGTGTTGATGTATATGTAACCTTGGAATGTATTTCACTTGTATTTATTATATATTGTAACCCGATGTTTATTCCAGGATGTACTTGAGTCATGTCATGCCCTGATGTTCCTATCAGGAAGTTTTATAATGTAAACAAGTCATGTCAAGTCATTGTGGGTAACCCTCCTATTGGCTAAGGGTTAAAGTCCCCGTAGTTCCAGGGCACTAGGGTTATTAGAATATCCTAGAGAGGTCATCCCTAGTAGGGTTTATTCAATTTGGTAATGAGTATAAATAGAGAGCCGACCTCTCTATTTAACACACATCTCATACACACTCAAGTGTAGCGCATAGTTGAGGAAGGAGAAGACACTGGGGCTAGACAGAAAGAAGGTTACTGCTGTGGGGAGATCACCTTACTATTTTGGGTTCTATTTTTTGGTGTTTATTCTATCTCTGAGGAAGTTGTGGGGTTTTCACCATTTATAGTTTCCCCAAGGATAAACACTGTGTTTATTGTCTCTTGTGTTTGATTGCTGTTCTTGTTATTCTCTCAGTTAAAGATCCTAATGTATTGCTATATTAATGATAAAAATATAACACATAACCCCTTCATACTCATCATTAAAAGAAAATAATTCTATGTATTGATCTTTTCCTTTAGCACATTTATGTCTCAGTGTCCATGGTTGGAAGCATGTGAAGCACAATTTTTTCCTTCGAAGTTCATCCATGTTTTTTCCTTCTTTCTTATTCTTTTCATAGGTATCTCCTTGCCAAAAATTCTTATCAGGTACATCCTTTTTCCAAGGCTTTCTTTCAAATATGAAGTTAGGCTTGGGAGGAAATCTTGTTCTAGGAAGCACATTTTGAAGATCTCTAGTCAAGCTCATTGGATCATTTAAGTTAGTAGGCTTGTGGGCTTTGTCCAAAAATTTTATGGGCTCTTCCAAACCTTCAGTGAACACAAATAATAACCTTCCCATAGATACATTATCCACCTTAATTGATAATCTTTGGGATTCCAACATATACTCAATAGGAGTCCCTACCTGCTTCAATTTTGCTAGTTCTTTGAAAGACAATTCTGGATCTTTTTGCTCAAACCTTTCTAATACCCTGTCAACAAATTCCCCATATGTTTAACCTGATCATGACCCAAGGTTTACAGGCCATGGAACCTCTATTCATTGGAATCTCCATCCAAGTTCAAAATATCCATTTTTAAAGCATTTTCTTCCACCATTGGATTTAGCTTAAACTTCACTTCTAATTTTTGCACCCAAGTGTTAGCAAAACTTTGAGATGAACCATCAAAAGTAGGAAGTGGAACTTTACCCATGGCACAAATCAATTATTTTTTTTGGTGTAGAGATTTATTTTCCTCCTTCTTTTTTATTTTGTTTTCCATGGTGAAGTACTACTCAAATTTTATACTTCTCCTACACTCTTAATCCAATTTAGCCCATTCTTTTGTTATTGTATCAATTTCAAATTGCATATTAGTATCTTATTTTGGAATAAGAAATTTAGTCATAGTAGGACTTGGTGTGCTCTGAAATTCATGGGGTCTATTATTAGGTCCTCTTCGTGAGAAAATGTGTCACCCATTGTCTTATTTTCTGCTGAGTGTGAACTACCACTAACTCCTATTATCCCTTTGCTTCCCATTTGACTAGCCATCAATTCAAATCCTTTTGCTATATGTTGGTTCATGTCTATCTACCATATGTTGGGTAATGTACTTGGATATTTATTCAAATAGGGGTTTTATAAGTTTTAGATACTCCATTTTCTCCTTAGTGTAGTCTTCTCCCTCGTGAGCCATAGCTTTAGTCAAAGGTACCTTTTTTTCTTCTAGTTCTTCTTCTACAAGCCGAGCAACTTCCAATTCAGATTCTAAGGGTGGTGGTTTATTGATTTGAATCATTTTTAACACCATTAGGTTCAAATAAAATGCTCTGATACCACTTGTAATGTCCCTTTTTCTAAATTTTTACCAAAATTCCCAATTTTCCAAAATTTTCACAATTTTGGCTCTTGACTAGTTTTAGGTTCTTGGTCTCCAAATCAGCCCAATTGCTCCCAAATATTTAGAGAAGGTGTATGAATGATATAATAACTTAATTATTATGTTCAAGTATGTATTATTTCCCTACAATCACTTCTAAAATTCTATACTAACTTATAAATAAGATATATGATTTTACTGGCAATCTTGGGCTCAAATCCCCCCAAGGTAAGTGGTAGAAATGGCTTCCCAAATGTGCAGAAACACACCAAAATTCTTAAATTGAAGCTGGGTATGTGTATAATACATTATCATAGACTCATATGCATAACCAATCAACCTCCCATGGCTTTTATCACTTCTCTCAATCATATATAAAAATCTAGTTTTGGACCCTTGGGGAAATGAGGTGTAGTTTGCTCCAATTGCTATGAAATTCGACCCAATGGCCACAAATTCTCAGTTAATGAAAATGAAATCCGTAATATATTTTAATTACATACCATTCATTCATAAATCATCAATATTTTATACATCCATTATAATCCATCAAGATTACAAGAGCTTACAACAAGGTAGTGGGGAAATGGCACTGTTTCTTCATTATTGAGCAATAATACATGATATTTCTTGGAATTTAGACCTGAGATATTTATGTACTTAAATATGATATAATTTACATTAGAATACAAAATACTGGATCAATATAAGCTCCCTCAAAGAGATGAATAGCTCACCAAGTGCGCCTCACTCCATAGAGCTGAAATATGGTGAGAAAACTTGCGAAGAAAGGAAGAACAAGATGAACTTGATATGTACACTAGATGACGTAGCTTGAAACTATAAATTATGAATCCATTTAATATCCTTTAAATACCTAAGTGGCCTCTCCAAACACCAACTAGGATGGGAATCTTTCACCCTCGAAATTGGTTAAGGCATGAACTAATCATCCACTAACTCTCTCTCTTCACAATAACAATTTTCACAAATGATCAAAAGGGAATTATCATGGCTTATCCCTGAATTTTATAAAAATTATTGGTCTTATAAGGTTACAAATCCATCCATAAACCAAATCCAATTTGTATTTTTGTGGCTGCTCATGTTATGCCATGTGGCCTCTCTCTTCACCTTCCCTCTTCTCCTAAATTCGAGTAGGAGCCTCTTGGCCTTATCCAACTCCCATGAGAGGCCTATAAAATGATATATTCAGGACTAGAATTTTATATATGTCATATTTCAGCCTTCATATATGAATTGTGTCATAACTGTCATAGAATCTCCATCATTGGTGTCATAGATGTCATCAATGTAAGGGGAATCTATCCAAGTGTCCATGAAACTCCCATTTGGCTCTTCCTCTCCCCATGTAAGTTACAATTAATTTAAAATTATACCTATGAAGTATATGGACAACTATATTAACCTTATAATCCATCCAAAAACATTAGGCTTCCCATATATTCGAGATTGCAAGATGAGGATGCCATTTAACATAAGAATTCTAGCTAGAGTGGGCCCCATCGTCTCCATGTGTCTCAATTATCCATAGCCATTTAATTTTTCACTTGAATTCATTTAATTAAATCCATTAAATAAATATTTATTCCTTCTAATTTATAAACACCATTTATTAGCTCCTTTATTAACTTCCCAATGTTTCCACCCAAACTAGGGAACTAGTAGGATTGATGGAATTTTCCTACTATGCAATTATTTGAGTGGGGACATTACATCGCATGGCCTTTGAATCAGTTTTTGAAAGGAAATGGGAACAAATGTATTCAAGTGGACACTGATACAACAAAAATATTTTGAACAAATACAAAACAATCTTTGTACTGCACCAGTACGTGTGTTACCTAATTTGCATCAGCCTTTCGAGATTGAGATGGATGCATCGGACTATGCCCTCAGGGAAATGATCACTCATTCAGGTCACCCAATCACGTTTCATTTTGATAATTTCAGTGAAACTATTAAAAGGTACTTGACATATAAAAAAGAACTGTCTGCCATTGTGTAAACTCTCAAGCAATGGAGACACTACATTCTTGGCAAGGAAATGGTCATCCTCACTGACCATAAACCTTTGCAGTTCATTTTGACTTAGTCGAAACTATAGAAAAATCAACAACTCAAGTGGATTAATTACCTACAAAAATTTCAGTTGGTAATTAAGTATCAGAAAGGAAAGGCCAATGCCATAGCCGATTGTCTCAGGAGACCACCCATTATAAAGGTGAGTGCATATTTGGCTCGACTCATGGACATATGAGGGAATGGACCAAAAATGTCACTTTGGATTAATTCAAGGGGTGAAAAGGTTCTCTCATGAATATCTCTCTCATACTTGTGCTCTAGGTTTTTTCCTAGGATTCAACCTCAGCAGACTCCCTTAGAAAACTTGATCTTTGGTAACCCTATGACCTTATCTTTGTCACTCAAATTTGAATGATACTTGTAGTTAAGATGGCCAAATATCTCATGCAAAATCTTGATTGCTTCATTAGCATGAGTGAGAATATCAGAGGGGCTTGAGTAGGGTAGTAAATGGGAAAACTTGTATCCCTTCAAATTGTGATCCACAACACCTTTTGTTATGAATTTACCATTCGAAATATCTGAGATTTCAACTTCAATGGGGGAGAAGATGAATTTATTTGGAGACCCATTGTGAGTCACCTGATACACTCATAAGAGGTTAGAATCTATGCCATGTCACAAATTTTTCATTGGGTCACAATGGCCTATTCACATTTTCCATATTCATGAGAGCTTGTCAAATTGATGCCAAGG
Organism: Pseudotsuga menziesii; assembly: GCA_001517045.1. Lineage (NCBI taxonomy): Eukaryota > Viridiplantae > Streptophyta > Pinopsida > Pinales > Pinaceae > Pseudotsuga > Pseudotsuga menziesii. The sequence continues at coordinate 201,829 of LPNX011133603.1, forward strand.
GTCAAATAATTGCCAAGGAGGAAAATTACTAGTTTCCTAGGTTGGGGTTGGAAGCTATGGGATTTGGAATAAGGGGGGGAAATAAATGATGTTTTAACATTAGAATGGAATAAATATTTAATAAAGGAGATAAATAAATAAACACAAAGGAGTATCAAAGCAGAAACTTATCATGAAGACACATGGAGGATGTGGGACCCAGATAAGCTAGATTTTCTATGCCGCATGGCATCCTCCTCTTGTAATTTCGAATCCATAAGAATACCAAGGGTATTGGGATGAGTTTGAAGGTCAATATATCTGACATGAATAAATTAATTTCTAATTGGAGTGGAATATTAACTCCCATGGAAGAGGAAGAGGCATTATGGAGCTAGTCAGACACTTGGACTAGATTCCCTAGCTCTATGAAAACAATGATGAAGATGCTATGACAACTATGAAAAAAATAAGATATGAAGGATGAAATTTGACATATCTAAAATTTCATGTTGAAATATAGAATCCAATAGGGATCTCATGTGATTTGGGGAAGCTCAATAGGTTCCTACTCAAATTGGGGGAAGATGGAAGGCTAGGAAAGGGAGGACACATGGAAAATATTGAGCCCACACCCAAATTCAAATTGGATTGATTTTTTGTATGGATTAGTAACCTTAGAAGGCTAAGTATGTTTATAAAATATGGTAATCAACCAATAGAATGGTTTTTTCTCATTTGAGACATTGTTATTTGTGAATTGTGAGAGCTAGTGGATGACTATTTTTCTTGCCTTAGCCAATTTCAAGGGTAAAAGATTCCCATCCAAGTTGGTGTTTGGAGAGGCCACTCAGGTATTTCATGGATATTTAATGGTTATTTATTTGTAGCTGTAATCTATAGTTCATATCATGGTTCCTTATATTGCAACACTTTCTCATAACCATTTCCAGTTTTTATTACATATTCTTGCTCAATGAGGGATTGCGCTTTGGGTGAGACATTGATCTCTTTGGGGAAGATTATAATGCACCATTATTTTATGTTATGATTTAAATTATATTTATTTCAATTTCATAATAATATCAGGTCAAAATACTGAAATATTTCATGTAAAAATGTTAATCAATGAGGAAATAGTGTCATTTCCCCACTATCTTGTTGTGAGCCAATGTAATGTTGATGGATTTGAATGGGTAAGTAAAATATTTATGGTTTATGTATGAATGGAATTTTATTTATGTATTTAAAATTTCATAATACTCTCAGGTATAAATACCCAAAATATTTCATGTATAAATGTTAAGCAATGAAGAAACAGTGCCATGTCCCCACTACCTTGTTGTGAACCAATATAATGTTGATAGATTCGAATGGATAAGTAAAATAATGATGGTTTATGGATGAATGGACTGTTATTTATGGATTATAAGAGTTTAATTTTCAGTACATAAGCATTCAGATTTATTTTTTCAAGTTTCATAGCATTTGGAGAAGTTTTCCTATCATTTCCGCCAAGGTTGAAACTAGTCTTTTTGCATCTGATTTAAGGGAGTTATAGAAGAAATTAAAAGTTGAATGGTGATACATATGATTTCATATTTATTTAATTTATATGTCCCATTATTCCATTCAAAAATTTGATTTTTATTGAGTGCATTTGGGAAGCCATTTTCAGTATTCATTGTGGGGGAATTTGAACCCTAAATTACTAGTCAAAACTCCTACCTCGACCAGAATATTAAAAAAATTTGAAGAAGAATTTATAGGGTCATAAAGTTTCCCTGAACATAATATTCAAACCTTAATATCATTCATATACCTTCTGTGAATATTTGGGAGCATTTGGTCCAATTTGGAGACCTAGACATCAAAACTAGTCAAGGTTCGAAATTGGGGAAAAAGTGAAAAATTGGTCATTTAATCAAAAATATTAAAAAGGGACATTACAAGCTAGGCCTGGGACATAAAACACATCATTGTAGGACCCATGTTTTAAATCAATACTACCCTTCCCCAAACTATTAGTAATAGATTCATCTCCCAAAATAATTTTTGGACCTTTCGAATTGTCAAGAGAGGAGAAAGTCTCCCTTGTCGAAACCATATGTTAGGAAGATCCAGAATCAATGATGAAGCTAGGTGATATTGAGGTGCTAGAAACCAAGGCATGTACTTTATCCTTGTGTTCTGAATTTGATCCTCCTTTTCTCTTTCTTGTGAAATTAGGAAGGGAGATTTCGTTCTTCTCCAAGATTTGGGTCAACATGTCAATTTTATTTTTCATACAAGAGGTCTTTGGATGATATCCCTTACTACAGTATGCGCACTTGCTCATTTATCCTTTTCTCTTCTTCTTCTGGAAGTTCTTATTGGATCCTAAGGGATCCTCTTGATAATTTTCCTTGTCTCTCTTTTTCTCAGGTGGATTTTTGGCTTTCTTCTTTCCTTTTGAATCCACATTCGAATCTCCAACAACCAAATATTGATCTTTGGAAGGCTTGATGGTGCCCATCATTACCAATTTATCTTGATCCTAGGTGAGGGATTCCATGAACTCATCAAGCTTAGGCATCCTACGGGATCGTGTTGTCAACTTTGTGGCATGGAAGGTAAAAAAAAACACCGAATAGTCAGGACCAAGCTTTGAGAGTATGGTCTAGACTAGTGTCTCATCCTTCTTTTTGATTACACACCATTTTAACTACAGAACTAGGGCTTTAAACTTGGAAAAGTAGAGTTGCAATGATTTGAAGCTACTGGGACTCAAGGAGATCAATTCATTATTAAGTTGATGTCCTCTCATCTCATCTATCTTTCCAAAAATTTATTCAATATTCTCCCAAACCTCATTAGGTGATGTCAATCCATCAAGATGGAAGAGGAGGTCTCTTGAAATGCTCAAACACAAAATACCATAAGCCTCATCCCTCCTATTGTGCCATTTAATTTTCTCTGCAGCTGCATTGGGATTTTCCTTAGTTTCCATGGTAACCCTATAGAGACCTTTCACTCTCAACAATATCTCCATCTAATCTTTTCATTCGAAGAAATTGAATGGAGTCAAGATGATCCTTTAAGATTGGTCCATATCTCAGCAACTGTGCCCTCCAATCAGCAGAATGCGCTCCAATTCAATGATGTCGAACCTTTAATAGAAATATGGAAGGAGAGAAATAAATATACAAAGGATCTGATACCATTTTGGAATTGAACCCAAGCAGTAGACAATTACACTCACAAAATTGCTAATTAAACATGCAAAATTCACAAAAACGGAGACTGATATTGGAGCATAACACAATCCTGTATTAAATAAGTGTACATCAGAAAACCTGATCAAGTAATAGGCTATCCAAATATATAATTACATCAGATATTTGAAAGCATAAGGATTCTATTTGAATTGGTAAAAAAATAGGCTTACTAAAACTAGTCAAAATCCCCATAGGTGCATAAAACACTTTCATAATCTGAGAAGATGCTCACGAATTGGCTGAATCCAATATGTAAGTTGATAAATGATGGAAAGAGATTAGATCCATGCTTTTTTATGGAGAAAAATAAGGAGGATGGTGAAGGAAAAAAAACAAGGAAGTTACTCCTAGACTATCTTGTTTGTTTTTCAGTAAAATTGTTCTAAAGCAAGGAAACTTTCAGAAAAAGCAGAACTGCACTTTTACTGTTATGGAATTAAAGAAAAGTTGCTAAAAAAATTTCCAGGATGATTCCAAAGCGCTCCATGACCTATTTTTTGCATGTGTTGACTTCTAGGTGCAAGTGGAAGCCAACCAACATAGTGAGGAATCTAAAAATCTAGGAATAAGATAAAAATGATAAATTAATGTCAAATATGGGTAACTATGGGTTTGATTAGTCTAACATTGACGAAGGGGATTATGTTATAATTATATCCTCTAATTCTTGGAAATCCATAGGATTCTCTCCACTTGTGCCATCCACAGATCATATACTGACTTTTAATCGAAGACTTACGAAACCTTTAGGGATCCTTCCTCATTTGCTTATTACTTTGGAAGGAAAAACTGTCTATATTGATGTCATGGTAGTCCAAGATCCCTTATATTTTAATCTGCTCCTTGGTATGATTATGTTTATGCCATGAAATTTGTAGTGTCCACACTCTTCTGAGTGATGTATTTTCCCCATGATGGGAATATTTTGACCGTTGATCGGCTTTCCTTTATTAAACCTGATCATCGTATGAATCCTAGTCATCAGACTTCCCTAAATGTCCCACATTTTCTTGTGGTTCCTTCTCCTTATAGTTAGCTTCTTCCAATCATAGGTGAAATGGGGGACATGGCTCAAGCCTATGGACATCTTACTGGAGTTAAGTTCCTAGCTTCTTATATAAGGCAGCAACCCACCAACCTATGGACATTATGTTGGATTAGAACTGCCAATGAGCATAGTTCCGATTCTTTGTCAATCTCGTTAAAAATTGAAACACATGTATGTGAGCATAGTTCCCACTCTGTTTAAATATTATTAAAAACTGAAACAAACACCCATGATCATAGTTCCTTTTTTGTGTCAAGCTCGTTAAAAAATGAAACGGATTCCCATGAGCATAGTTCCTATTCTCTGCCAAGCTCGTTAAAAAATGAAACGAATGATCGTGAGCATAGTTCCTATTCTGTGTGAAGATCGTTAAAAAATGAAATGAATTCCCATGATCAAAGTTCCTTTCCTCTATGTCAAGCTTGTTAAAAAATGAAACAGATGCCTATGAGCATAGTTCCCATTCTATGTCAAGCTTGTTAAAAAATGGAATAGATGTTGGTGAGCATAGTTCTCATTCAATGTCAAGCTTATTAAAAAATGAAATGGATGTCCTCAAGCATAGTTATTCCATGTTTCAATACTATGTAAAAATGAAACAGGTCCCCACAAGCATAGTTATTTTTCTGTTTCAAGCTTGTGTAAAAATGAAACAGGTCACCTTGAGCAATGTTTATGCTTGGTTTCAAGATCGTTAAAAAATAAAACCGACCTTAGGCACAATTCCTTTTTTCGTGTCAAGCTCATTAAAAAATGAAACAGATTCTTTCATTGTGTCAAGACTCAATACTTGAACCTTCATTTCATCTACTTGTAAAGCAGACGAAATGAAGCTTGGGGAGCATGTACCCTACCTGTCTATATTGGAATTAAGCTACTTGACAGTTATACTGGGGGCAAGTACAAGGCACTGGAAATCATGTTGGGAAATCACCTGTCAATGGGAGCCATTTTTTAGCATACTTTCCTTTATTTTTTAGCTTGTTAAATGATGAAACGACATTTTGAGCATAGTTCTTCCTATGTTGCAAGCTCATTAAAAAATGAAGCAGATATCCGAAGCATTAGTTCAACTGATCTTCAAGCTCATTAAAAATAGTAAGATGGTCTTGAGCTTACTTTTCATTTTCCATGCTCTAGTTAAAACATGAAAAGTGGTTTGAGCTTACTTTATCTCTTTTTTTCACTCTGGATTCAAACATGAAAAAGGTTTCAAGTTCTTTTTATACCTTCAACGTACTCATTAAAAACTTAGTGAAGAGGTATTGGGTGTACTTTTACTGTTTTTCAGACTCGTTAAAGTTGAATTAAGAAAAATAACCCTAAAAGAGTCCTCTTTAAGCTCTTTTCAGACTCTTAAAATGTGAAAAGATTGTCAAGTGAACTTGTCTTCTTCATGCTTGTAAAAGGACCTGGAGAGTCATCTTCCTAGTGATAGTTTACCCCTTTTTCGGACTAGGGGAAATTACTTACGAAAAATGTATACTCCATCCAATCATGACTAGAATAGTTCTCCTAGGCATTAGTTTATACTTTTTCAGGCCTTGGGGATTAAATTTATGAAAAATTCCATTTTGGAGTCTTCTTAGTCATTTCAGACTCTTTAAACATGAAACGGAAAATGAGTTTACTTTCGTTGGACTCATAAAATCAAATGATGAAGGACCCTTTATGGGAATGAACCCCTCCTTTCTCAGGTTCATAAAACATATGAGAATGGAATCATCACTTGATGAGCTATAACGAGTGTTTGTTACCCTCTTTGAACTCGTAAAAATGAAAAGAGGCACTCATCCTTCGTGATGGGGAAACTAAAGAAAGAGTTTGTAATTTGTTAGGGAAGTACATAGTCACTCTTAAACATGGCTCTCATTTTCATATGCATTTTAGAACTTGGGTAATCCATTTGTCTTCAAGTCTTGCTTATTGCTTGACTCTTCTTACCAACAATAATCCCGCCGTTAGTTGCATTGGGGGATGGGTATCAGTCTTGTCAAAGTCAATACTGCCAAGTCATGCCATGCCTATGTTCAAGAGAAATTTGGTCATATGTTCACTGTCTATAGTCACTTTACCTTCTATAATGTGGGTTATCTTTGAATCTATCTCATATATCACTCTGTTGTTCGTTTTTCTCTAAAACATATTTGATCGTGTTTTGTGTCGATTGTTAGCACTAAATTTACTTTTGTCGGAATTGGTCTTATTGCCTTCAAAATTTTAAGTTTTCATGGTTGGTTGAGTTGGTTTCCAAATTTTTCTCATTAAGCTATTTCCAAGTTAGCAAAGAAAAGAAGTTAAAGGCATTTTAGGTAAAAAGAGAAATAAGTTTTTCACAAGTGGGGAAAAAAGTTTTATTCACTTTTGAATGAAATTTATAAAATGGGTTTTATAAACCAACGATTGGATTTATATTCAACCTTATATAATTTTTGATATTAAAGAATTTACTTTGTCCAAGCCAAAAAAGGGGCCTCGTATTCACCAAACCAAGTCCTCCATGAAGGTTCAAAGCCCTAAGCTTTCACAAGATCTATTACCTTTCTTTGTTCCTTAAGGTATAATCAAACCACTAGCACATATAATAATCCAATGGTTCAAACAAAAAGTGAAATATTATCAACGGTCCCATTCTATTCCAGAGGGGGAAATTGTGAGATAATTAAAAGGGAAGAGTGGTAGCGAAATTTAAACCACTTTCCACGTGGTAACTTTTGGTGAATTCCGCTGAGGAAAGAGGTAAAGGGAAAACAACTTGGTAAGGGACCTGGAATGAGCCAGTGTATAAAAAGTGAGTTGTCTTCGGTAAATTCATTTTCGCTTTCATTTGTTTATGGTGAATGAGCACATTGGATAAGTTCTTTCATGATACAACTAGAAGCATTGCACAAGAAAGAGGTGTCGGTTATCAACATGCAAATAAGGAGGTAGTGATTTTGTGTAACAATCAGAAATCTATCTCAAAGTCTCATGGTGTTAAAATGGAAAAAACTTGAAGGGAAAATGGCAGAGATAAAGAGTCTGATCAAGGAGCAGAGCAAGAAAAGGGAAGCCACCACTCAACAATGCAAAAGGGAAGCCCAAAAAGAACATCAGCCCAGAAGTGTTGGATAAATATATATAGTGAGAACATTCATGAAGGTATCGGTATGTGTTTAAAGTCTTACAAACATAATTTACAATGGAGAGTGTGCCAAAGCTTGGGATTATTCCAGTGTTTGGAGGCACTATTAACAAATATGGCTACCTTGATCAATAAATTTGTGTGAGTGCTATTACAATAGATTATATTACAAGGATAGATGCTATATGTTCTCTATTTATGAATTATAGTTAAACAATTCAACGTTTAGAAGCAACAGAGCATTTTTTTTCTTCTTCTGAAAATGACTGTTTTAGTCATTTTATTCAAAGAACTGCTTCCAGCAAACAAATAATAATTTTAAAAAAATGAAAGAGGTTTTTCATAATAACATTAGGATATACAATAATGTCTCTCATTTTTTACCCAAGTGCTAAGGATTTGGACAATCGAAGTCATCTTCAGAGGGAAAATGTTCATATTTCAAAATGATTGTTCTAGTCATCCAATTCAAATAATTGTTTACATCAAATGAAGATGAATTTTGAGCAAATGAGAGAGGATTTTATTCAAAACATGCCTATCCATAATAACCTCTTTCATTTTTCACACAAGTTCTATGAGTTAGGAGAAACAAAGTCAGTTTTACAGGCCATTTTTCATGTTTTCCAAAGGACTATTTCAGCCATCAAATTCAAAGAATTGTTTCAGACAAATGGAATTTAATTTTACAAAACTGAGAGAGGTTTGTATTCCTAACAGGCCTAAATTCAAAATCATCCTTCATTTTTTACACAGTTCTCATAGGATGGGAGAATTTAAAATATCTTCACAAGTTATTTTTTCAGAAATTTATACTTTTACTATCCGAGTCATCAATTTCAAAGGCAGATTCTGAGGAGTTTGAGATGATTTTGGAGAAAATAAGACATGGGTTTTGTCGGGAACATGTCCAATTAAAAAAAAATCTCCCATATTTCACATAGTTGTCACCATTAGAGATATGCAGGATAAATTTTGTTGTAACTGTTTCTATTTTTAGAGTTCAGTTAGGTTTCGAATTCAAGGTTAGGTAGAGGTTATTCTTCTATAAATTAAAATGTAATTGATAGTTTTAAGGGGGTATTTTCAAGAGATAATAGGATCTACATTGTAATGGTTTCAATTTTTCAGTAGATGAAAGAAATTTGCAGAGGAGGAATGTTAAACCTTTTCACGGTAGAGATTCATGTGCCATCTTTTTCTTCAGTAAGTAATTTCTTTATGTGACTGTTTATCCTATTTATCACTCCATTTTGTATTTTCTTTCATGCTTGAGCATTAGTTTTTATGGGATATAATTCATCTTGCATGCTCTAGGTCCATTGTTCAAGCATTTTCAAAACATTTTCTTCTAAAGTCTTGCAGAATTCGCCGTAGTTAGGTGCTATGTTTAATGGGATGTCTCCCTTTGTATACTAATCAACCTACTAATACCTCAAGACCGAGGAAATGGTGCCTACCTTTCCTCTGTTCATAAACCTTCAAAAAAATACCTCCTGCAACCTATTTCAAATCTAATTGTTGACTCCATTGCCCAATGGTCTCCTCCATGACTGTCATACCAAGTCTTTTAAAACAAACTTGTCCTATTTGTCCCATCAGAAATATGACCTTCTTATTGTCTTTGATTGAATATCATGAGTATAAAAACTTTGTAAATAGTGAGAGATCCCTCTTTGACTATATTAGGTCATAAATACAGTCTAAAGTGGTTTTTGTTGTTACCTCAGGATCTACCTTTCACAACCTGGGTACATTCTGAGTGCTAACATCGATGATGGGGGATTCATCATGGCCCTCATTCGACAGGTCTATGTAACGAACATAAAATAAGATAATAATTAAATAATTAAATAGTTGATAGCTAGGTTAGTATGAAAGGAGGCGTCTCCTCATGTCCAAGCCATATTTAAGGAGCAATCGTATCCGGTTGGAGTGTTACTGGTCGAATCTGACTATCATTTTGAATGATAAATAATAACAATATATATAGATGATAAATATTATAATGATGTATTAGCCTGAAATATGGCTTGTACATGAGGAGACTCCTCCTTTCATACTAACCTAACTATAAATTATTTAATTATTTAATTATTATCTTGTTTTATGTTTGTTACATTGCCACTCCCTTTAAGGGAGCTTTGTACTCAAAGCTTGAGTATTTCCTAATGTCATCCTTCATTCTGAATCAGTGTCGGTATTAGAATCAGATGAGATTTCTAGTGCATAGACTTGTAATTCCTCTCCATTGGTGATTCTGCACTGTATTATCTGATTGTTCCTACATTTATGTCCTGGGTTCCAATCATCACTGCATCGACGACATATGTTTTTTTCTTTTTTCTGTTATCAAAGTAACTGTTAAATTACTTTGATCTATTTTCAATTTCATAGGCATATGATTGAGGTTTGTGGCATTGATGGTCAGGTGACCAAGTATCTTCACAGAACCTACATTGTGTCTCTTTTTCTTGTCGATAATGGTTATCTCCTCTTATTTTTATTCCTTCCAATTTGCGTCCTGCAGCTTTTTCTTTATGTCTTGCTACTTCTACGTTATGTATGTCATGTAACTTTAACTCTTTTTGGAGGTATGGTTTAAGACCTCCTAAATAGGTTTCGAGTATTTTCTTGTCAGACAACCCAAATACTTGTATCAATAAGGATTCCCACTGATGTGTGAATTCCTCAACGCTTCCAACCTGTTGTAATCTGGTAAGTTTACTAAAAAATTCATCTTCTCTAATTCCTTGAAACCTATTAAAAGAATCATTTTTGAACAAGTTCTAGGTGTAGGTAAAATTATTTCTCCTCCACCATAAGTACCAATTATAGGCGTACCCTTCCATATGCATTGATGCATATTTCACCTTCTCCTCATCAGATTGAATATTGAAAATGTTGAAGTATTTTTCTTCTTTGTTTAGCCAAGCAACACATTGGTCTCCACTCCCATTGTATTTAGATAACTCTATTTTTTCCTTAGGTGGGTACCATATATAAGGACAATGTTGATTTCCTTTTGCCTTACAGTTTGTTGGTGGCTCAGAACTAATAGACGATGTAAGGGACATATTTGAACTGCTTTGTTACTAGCAGTGATTTTTAGCCTTTTTATTCTCTATTATCTTACTAATAACATCTATTTTGTTGTTTAATCATGCCTCCATATCTGGAATTACTTTTGTTTCTATATCTTGCTTAAGCATCACATTGTTAATATTTATTTATTTTTACAATTCTTCTTGATTCTTGGAAAGTGCTTCCTGTGTGGAAATATGAATTGATGCCTCTAGCATGTCTGCACTACTGACTTGGTAAGTCTTGGGCATTAGTCTTTGTAACACCTCAATTAATGTATTACGGTTCTACGTCATGGTGCTCATGTTCTATGTTAAGGTGTTTATGTTTTGAGTCATGGTACTCATTTTGTCATCCAAGTATTTTTTTTTTAGTTCAGGGTGTCAAAATTTTCATCCAGCCTTCTTTCTAGTACCAAAACAAGCTCGTCTTTGACTATTGTATTGTTATTCTGCATCTCTTCCTTCAAGTTTTTTTTGTTAGCGACAAGGGACTTGATGTCGTTCTCCATTTTTTTGATTTACTCTTTTAGCTCCGCCATGGTCTTGGACCTTGTATGCGGAGGTGTGTATTTTGATGCTATTTTAGCTTTTGAGGTGAATTTTTTGAATAATAATTATTATTAATTAATTATTTTTTTCTTTTTCTTTTATAAACTATATAATATTTTGTATATAGTTTTTTATGTTTATTTTTAAATAAATATTATAATATAATAATAATATATTATTATTATGTATAATATATGATTTTTATTAATATTGTTTTTTTTGCATGTTTAGGGTTAGTATGGAGTAGATCATGCACAGGTGGAGATGGAGCTGAGGGGCTATGTTGGTGGTGGTGAAGAGATGGACTTATGGGATGGCGCGACAGAGCTGAAGAGTGGAGCAGTGATGACCGCTGAAGAGATGCGGGGTGGGTATAGATGTGCAAGCAAGAGTGGAGCATTGTGCATGGTGAGTAGGGAGGACAGACATGGCTGAGATGGAGCATTAATCTTAACACATGTGGAGGATGGAAGGCGACGATGTGAAAGTTGGTGGAAGGAGTGTGGAGCAGGAGGTTGCAAAGGGAAGTGGCAGTGCATGGGGGTGGAGCACGCGGGGTTGGAGAGTGGACGAAGGATGGAGGGGAGGATCAAATAGGATGGCACAGGGTTGAGCGGAGGGAAATGTTCATAGTAGGAGGGCATTAGGGAACTAGAATGAACAAGTAGATGTTGGAGGTGGCGTGGAGCAGGGACATGGGAGGGAAGATGGGAGCACGGGAGGTAAGATGCTAGAGGTGTAGGGGAGGAGGGGGAATGATGGAAAATTTCACTGGATTAGTGGATGCGGCAGGAATATGGTGAGTGGGAGTTGTGTGGTATAGCGTGGGAGAAGGGGAAGAAGTGCTGCGTGAGAGGAGGGAGGGTGAGGAGGCATGGGTGGTGGCACAACCAGCAGGAGGGCATAGTTGGGAATCATGCAGGTGGTGAGGTGGGAATTTGGAAGGGATATGGAGGTCATGTGGGAGTGTTGCATGAAGGGAATAGAGGTGTTATGGAGAGAAATTCCTATGGCTTGGGGTACCACAACAGACAGCTTTGACTCCAGAAATCAATCTTTCCCAATATGCAATAGAAATAAAATGTCTAACACTAAAGGATCAGACCTCGTACCTTATTCTGGACGGTTGAAGTAGATCCCCATTGAGATTTCCAATCTTCATCTTGAATTGATATAATACTTCCTCAAAAACAAGTAAACAATACAAGCATACTATATATCATGGTGTTAGATCTATTCTAGCATATATAATCAATAATGTAAAAGCATTTGACATATTCCAATGGATACAATATTTAATCAAATACACATCATTGGACAAGAAAAGATATTTCCATTAATATAAATAAGAGATTACAAGATAGATACAACCTCTGACAGCACATCTACGAATCGGAGAAACTGAATCCCCCACTTGGGCCTCCACCACCTCAATCCTCCATCTCACGATAGCAAGCTCACTAGCAAAAGGCAAGCTTGGGAAGAACACAAAAGTGCTCCAAGGGACAAAGGGATGCAGACTCAAGTACAAATTTCGGCAACAATGGACTATAGTTTCGTTGCTCTCAGTCTCTCTATATGCCTTCAATGTATCAAGGGGTTCCTTATATAGCTTCACAAGGGATAATGAAGGGTCGAATCCAAGCGATCTCAAGGCATATGGAAGGCCAAGAGTCGAATGAGTCGGATCCTTGTCAAGGAAAAATCCAAAAGGATTTGGATTATGCACACATCCCGATGTACACGGTTATAGGGGTCAAACCAGCGTATGTACGCGGTTATCGGGTAAAAATCCGTGTATATCATTTTTCATATAGTTTTAGGGATGATCAAGGAAACATCAAAGGATAAAAGATAGTCCATGGGGTCTAAAGAGTCTGCAGTGAGACAGGGGAAGGCCATACAAAGTGTGATTCACCTAGAGTGGTGAAATCCGCTATAACAGATGCCCCCTAATGTGTGAGGTTAGAGGGGTCATATGATGGCCAAAATACATTATAAGTCCATCCCAGAAGTGGAGTGATGAAGGATCCCAAATGGAAGACCAGCCACCCAATCAGCATAGTACAATAATACAACTCTGCATATAACTGCAAGTACATCTAGCAATCTCGGATACATAAGAGTACAATGGCCATGAATCGGCATGATACATGATATCACATATGTGGTCATCGCCACGTACAATAGATCAGAATCTCCATGATGAAGATATACAAAGGACCATGATATCCAAAATGGCTGAAGATATACAATAGATCAAGATCTCCATAGTGGCTGGAAATGTCTGACATACACTGGAATGAAGTCACAAGAGTTGAAATATCATGAACACTGGCACGATCAAGGAGGTAGCATATAAGAGATGCCACCAGTATGGAAAGTCTTCTACACAAACCACTATGAGTACATGTCCTACTATGCGAATAGAGGTGTCGAGGTCGAACATAGTAGTCCATCATCTAATTACCGATCATTGATGTATACCGTTAACAGACGCGAGATTACCCACCGATAATGAAAATGGGAATCAAGGTACTAGAGTGCAAACTAACAAGTGTGAATAGATGTGTTGAGGTCGAACATTTGAGAGAATACATCGATCAGGGGACATTGATGTATTCCCAAGAAACTGTCGATGGCGAGAGAACCTGCCACTGATGACTACAAGTCTCAAGGCACTCAAAAGGACTCTAGATTCCAATCCTAGAATAAATGATCTGAAGTTGATGGGATTGAATCTGCTGGAAGGAGGGCATTAAGGCATCCCCCATCATCCAACACGAGGTACTCAGCAAGGTTGTATAATGTGGAAGAAATCGATCATAAGGCACACGAACCAGTAACTGTATTGGGAATGGCCGACACGGGTTTCAACTTCCTTCGAACAAGAGCATAACGGCGTATGGTGACTGAATGAAGGTAGCATAGAATCGATATACAAAATGGGACATCTCTGTGACACATGAGGCATCAACAGAGGCTCCATAGGGACTGGAAGCTTAAGCAGTTGGTGGAGATAAACTCAGATAAATGAGCACATCTCCTAAAATCAAACTATAACCCAACCAATGGATGTGATATATAGTGCTCTGTTCAAAGGCGACATGACTCAACAACTACCAAAGATAATATCTTTCCTTGTCCGGTTTTCTGGTTTTTTGATTTTTTTGGACTTTTTCAGTTATTTGAAAATCTTGAAAAAAGAATAAACTAGCTTTATAGTTACAAACTAGGAGGAGACAAGTGTCATAAGAGAAAACAAACTAGTTCCAAGCAGTGGAACATACCTATGCTCAATGCAAGGATACATGTGTAGGATATCGACACTCGGGGGAAAATCCCCTCCTAGTAAAAAGGGAATCAAGCTGCGAAGGATTTAAAAAAATGGCTCTGCATGGCTATACATGAGACAAGCTCAGGCTATATGGCTGAAACGCGATGTCAGGGGAGCCGGAATAAAGCTCAATAAGGCAGGAAAAGCTCATGATAATGCATTCACAACTTGACATGAGGGAGTTCCAGGGAAAAGGCCAGCATAAAGTTCAAGAGCAGTATGAAGCTCTTGCTCAAGGAAATGGCGGGACTAAAAGGGACTCCCAGACCTAAGAGAGGACTCACAGCATGGGTACCAAAAGTAAAAGGGATCTAACTAGGGCACCCATGTAAAGGAAAGCTCTACCATTCACATAGTACCACTTCTAACAGCAGCATGAAGGTTTCGTTATACCATGGAATGGGTTCGTACCTAAGGTCATGGTGATATGGTCACAAGGTGGGAGTCCCTTTTAGTCCCGCCATTTCCTTGAGCAAGAGCTGTTAGGATTATTAATCCTCCCTTGTCCAAATTTGGTCATATGTCTAAATCGAGAGTCATGTCTAAATCGGGAGTCCATCCAGTCTATTTATAGTCATTAGCACCATTGGTTAAACTTGACCTAATTGGGGCACATGTTTCAGTTACCAAAGTGTGGGGAACACTAATTGAGGCTCATTGCCACTTATTGCACTTGATTGCATAAGTTTAGGAGTCTCCTAGATTAATCCCTACAATTTAGGAAGCAACTGGGAGTGCCGAAACCAACCAAGGTCAGTTCACTTCAGTTAATGACTAGTCAAGCCAAGTTAGGAGTCAGTTACATTCAGTTCTAGCTCTCTACATTTAGTTAAATAATGGTTTAATTAATTGCACACATGTGGGGCGCTTTTCTCACCTACCACAGTCAGTTAACCATTATTTAATACTAAATGTAATAGTTGGTTGTGTTTTAGAACTCCGGTTATGATTTAGACAAGGACAGTTAACTACTGGGTCCTTAACTTCAGTTGATAACTAGTCAAGCCAAGTTACGAGTTAGTTACATTCAGTTAAATAATGGTTTAATTAATTGCACACATGTGGGGCGCTTTTCTCACCTACCACAGTCAGTTAACCATTATTTAATACTAAATGTAACAGTTGGTTGTGTTTTAGAACTCCAATTGTGATTTAGACAAGTCTTGGTTACCTACAGTCAAGTAGAGTCATCAATTCGAACTTCCTCATGTGGATTCAAATTGCTTGTGGCTATTAAATCCATTTTACATTATTGTAATTATTATCTGGATTACTTTTTTGATTAATGAAAGCATTCACAACTGCAAGCCTTTTGCACAGTTTCATTCTTCAATGGCTGAGTAAATTGTGAGATCTTCTTTGTGAGTTGTGTGTTTGTCTACAGATCTATATGCTCAAAATTAACATGGTATCAGAGTCTCAACGGACAAGGCACTTCTCCTCCTCGGATCTCCTCCTGGATCATTTTTTTTGTTTTGCAGGTACAACTTCGAAATGAATTCATCAGTTCCTCTTCTCACCCGATCCTCAGACTATTTTGAATGGAAGGTGAAGATGATTGGATTTCTGCATAGATGAAAACTCTTTTGGGTGTCTGATGGATTAGGTAGAAATTCCTTTGAGAGTGAAAATGACTGGCTAAATGCAAAGGATAAAGCTTTTGAAATAATGGAACTGGCTCTTTCTCCTAGCATGCGCTACCACAATAGATCTATTAAAGATCCAAAGGAACTCTGGGCAAGATTGGACAGAACCTTTGGAAACACATGGAGCACATCCAGCACCACAAGCATCCTTGATCCAAGAATCTTGGCCTCCAATCTCTCTGATGAAGTTGTTCAAGATGAAGAAGAAGCAGAAACTTCTACACAGTCAATTCGAATGGAAGACAGTCTCCATGCAGTGACTCCTTCTCCCGATGCTCTGGAAGTTCATGAGATCTCTGATATCTCATCTTCTCATATTTCTGAAATAGAAGAAGACATTCGAATCTCTGATATTGAAGAAAAATTCTGCTGCACTTCCATGCAAACATTCACCGGTGATTTTCCTTTAAATTCTGTGCAAAATTTACTAGTAATTACTTCCGAAAGTGAAGAGAAATTTGATTTTTCTTCCTCTAATGTTGCTGCTGGTGTGAAAATATGTGATACCTTGGATATTTTGGAAGAAATATCAGGTTACCAGAGTGATCCATTCCCTCCCCATGATCTATTTTTTCCAGCAAATTCCTGCAGGATTGCATGCACCAAAATTCAGAATTTTGAAGAAGAAGAAAGCCGTGCATCCACCGTCTCGGTTAACCATTTATTTGAATCTGATATTAACCTTATTGGATCTGATATGATATTATTTAGATATTATCTTATATTTCTTGGTTTAATATATCAAATTTATAATCTTTCATTACCGCTTGTAGCTGTTCTCATCAATGGTGTGAAGAAACAAGTACCGCAAGTCTCCTACAAAACTACTACTGGGGATTTGATTCCATTTCACAGTTTTGGATCTGTTTTGAAACTGTTTAGATCTGATTTAATTTCTGATCCGATATTATTTGGTTCATATTTTAAAATTCAAAAGCATTCAGTCATGCTTGTAGCTGCTCTCACCAATTTCGGTGTGAAAAATCAAGTACCGCACTT
>LPNX011133603.1:219652-254429 GCA_001517045.1 Pseudotsuga menziesii
GGACTCACAGCATGGGTACCAAATGCAAAAGGGAGCTAACTAGGGCACCCATGTAAAGGAAAGCTCTACCATTCACATAGTACCACTTCTAACAGCAACATGAAGGTTTCGTGATACCATGGAATGGGTTCGTACCTAAGGTCATGGTGAAATGGTCACAAGGTCATGCAAAATGAAAATGGTGGTGAAACCTAACCTATATGCCAAATCATACATAATACCTATGATAGGAACGAATGGGTCGAAACCTTAGAGAGAGTGTACAAAAAATGGACCCTACATGACAACCATATTAGACCAAAACAACCCAAAATAGTCAATAAAGAATCCAAACTATAGGATATAGGGAGGAATGATCATGAAAACCACACCCAAAGGAAACAGTATGGTGAGCGATAGGACATGAAAATAAATGTAAGGTGTAGACACAACGTTCACACATCCACTGCCACCCCCATGAGGGTGACCACTGGTGTAAAGATCGAGTGAAAGAAAATAAAAAATCCTCCACAAATGGAGTAGAGGATGGAATATGACCATTCCCAAATCTATGAGCATGGCAAGGGCTTGTGATGCCCCCAAGTCTGACACCAGAGTCCGTACTAGGACCAAGGACGGGTGATAAGATACCAGGCATGACAAAAATAAAAGGACCCGAACCCAAGAGAGCATAAATATACTCAAGTCACCATGATCCCAAAGGCCAACTAGCGCACAAAGAGCACACTCCTATGAAAATCTACAGCCAAAATACAAGCAAACCAAGGGGAGGATATGTGAGCTCCCGAATGTAGAAGGTATGTCTCACCTAGGAGAGGCTTGAAACTCCCATACACTACAAGCGGAGGTACATAACCAATTATTGTGGCCCTCAGCTTCAATGCATAAAGAAACTGTGCTGTCCGACCCCAACCTGGTCGGGACACCTGTAGAATAACCTCTACAAGTACCCCCTCTATATCCTAGGTAAGGCCACTAAGGTCACCTCAATATACTCAATCCTCAGGCGAACAGTCGCAAGCGATATTGACCATATGGGTAGGGTATCAAAGCCCAAAACTCTCAAAAGAGCCCCCAGATACGAATACAATCCTGGAAATATCTCCGGTGCTACTCAGTTATGACTAGGGGTCATCCCAATCAATAACCACTCACACTACCTCATGCTTAACTCCCTTGTGAGAGGAGGATCCTGAGAACACTATTTATACCAAGGATTTCACACACTCACCTGGACAGACACCTAGATGTTGTTGTTTAGTGATCTTGGAGAATTGACTTACAATGAACTATTCCAAGATCCTAAAACCTAAGCTTGTTGGTGCACCCTAGAAAAGAAAAGAGTGTAGTTCATTTTAATTAAGCGTTGATTTTAATTGGCTATAATTACTCAAAGGGAAATGGCCGTGCAACTAGTGATATGAAGATTCAGCAATGAAATAAAAGTGCACACCATAACAAACAATGCTAAGTGCAATCTTTGTCAAATGAAAAATAGGGTATGCCACTACATGAGATGCATAAATATATATTCCTTTCTAAATGCCAATGCAATCCTTCCTATATGAAATCCTAAACACAACTCTCATCCAAGCAATCCAATGCAAGTACCTCCTCAAATCCATATCTAAGATGCAACTACTTTGTATTTTTCAATATAAAAGAATGAAAAATGCAATAAAAGTCATCTAAAACTCTCAGTCTCTGCAGCAAGTATAAAAGACAAGCCCAGCAAGACACCAAGACAAAAAGAGTAATGCACTAATGGCAAAACAAAAAATGAAAAATGACTAAAACTACTTTCAAAGAAAAATCAATGAAAAAGCGGTCTCTGGTCACAAAAGAAGCATCCAACAGACAACATCAGACCCAAGGGCGACCCAACCACTTTCACAACCCACCCAACAACTTCCCATAACATCAAACTCACCAAAAGGGAGGATGTACGTGACTGTTTAAAGAATAGCTGCGTATATACACGACTTTTGGCCAAAAATCCAGGTGGATGGGCATATGTACGCGACTTTTGGCCAAAAAACTGTGTATATAGGCATATGTATGCGACTTTTGTCCAAAAACCTGCATATATAGGCATATGTACGCGACTTTTGGCCAAAAACCTGCGTATATAGAGAAGGCAGTGGTAAAAAGCAGGCCAAGGGTCAAACAAATAAAGGGGAGTGTCAATGGATGAAAATACTATAAAATGCAACCCATAAACAAGGAGAAACAAAGAGCAAGTCAATCATATCAAGCCCATTGTACCGATAAAAACCCCCAAAGGAAAAATTACTAGGAACTCCCCAGTGGAGTCGCCAATTCTATTACGGAGAGAAATTCCTATGGCTTGGGGTACCACAACAGACAGCTTTGACTCCAGAAATCAATCTTTCCCAATATGCAATAGAAATAAAATGTCTAACACTAAAGGATCAGATTTTGTACCTTATTCTGGACGGTTGAATTAGACACCATTGAGCTTTCCAATCTTCATCTTGAATTGATATAATACTTCCTCAACAACAAGTAAACAATACAAGCATACTATATATCATGGTGTTAGATCTATTCTAGCATATATAATCAATAATGTAAAAGCATTTGACATATTCCAATGGATACAATATTTAATCAAATACACATCATTGGACAAGAAAAGATATTTCCATTAATATAAATCAGAGATTACAAGATAGATACAACCTCTGATCGCACGTCTGCGAACTGGAGAAACTGAATCCCCCACTTGGGCCTCCACAACCTCAATCCTCCATCTCATGATAGCAAGCTCACTAGCAAAAGGCAAGCTTGGGAAGAACACAAAAGTGCTCCAAGGGACAAAGGGATGCAGACTCAAGTACAAATTTCGGCAACAATGGACTATAGTTTCGTTGCTCTCAATCTCTCTATATTCCTTCAATGTACCAAGGGGTTCCTTATATAGCTTCACAAGGGATAATGAAGGGTCGAATTTGAGTGATCTCAGGGCATATGGAAGACCAGGAGTTGAATGAGTTGGATCCATTTCAAGGAAAACTCCAAAAGTATTTGGATTATGCACACATCCCGATGTATGCGGTTATAGGGGTCAAACCAGCGTATGTACGCGGTTATCGGGTAAAAATACGTGTATATAATTTTTCATATAGTTTTAGGGATGATCAAGGAAACATCAAAGGATAAAATATAATCCATGGGGTCTAAAGAGTCTGCAGTGGGACAGGGGAAGGCCATACAAAGTGTGATTCACTTAGAGTGGTGAAATCCACTATAACAAGAGGATTGGAAGGATGGGAGTTAAGGAAGGTAGAATGATGGTAGAGAGAATGAAGGATGAGGGATGAGCAATAGAAGGTTATAAGGGTGGTGGAAGAGTCTAATCTGAGCTCAATATGAAGGTTATATGGGAGATGGAAGAGCCAAATTAGAGCTCAGGCCGAAGGAACGAATCCGCTCTAATACCAAATGGAGCAACCGTATCCATTTGGAGTGTTACTGGTCGAATCTGACTATCATTTTGAATGATAAATAATAATAATATATATATATATATATATATATGATGAATATTACAATGATTCCTTGGCCTTAAATATGGCTTGGAAATGAGGAGACGCCTCCTTTCATAATAACCTAACAATAAATTATTTTGATTATTTTATTATTATTTTATTTTATGTTCGTTATAGTCTATCCCTGTTAACTTCAACTCCTTATCCGGGAATTAGACTTAGAAACCAAGGCAAGTACCTTGGGCTTGCATGCCTTAATGGTAGGTTACTTTGCTTTCAACATGATTTTACCTCATTGACTCTTGGTTGAAATATTCTACCAAGTGTTCAACTTCAAGTACTCTATTCACACTCGGGAGGATGTAGTGAGATACCTTGGGAATCATTAACATCAATGGTGATTTCCCTCACACTTGTTAACAGTTTTCATTAATGTCTAGTAATCAAGTGGTTTCTACCATGTGCAACATCAATAAATGGTTATCACATGGTTATATTCATATCGTTGTGGGTTCGGCTTGGAGAGCCTGGGTTGTTAGATGTCTCACCTAGGTTGCGATGGAGTTTGTTTTGATTCATATTACATAGATCCACTTTGTATTGTTCATGGTTGGGTTATCATCTCATCATGGCTCTACGTTTGTGTCTAGTAGCCATGATTGTGTTCAGTCGGTCTCTACTACCATGGATCTACATTGTATTGGTCGACAGCCATGTTATGAGTCATATGATATTTGAGTCAGTTGTACTACAGCAGCTTCCAACCAACATCCTTTCCTTCATATTCTTCACTTTGCAAAGCATTCACCTATCACATTCCTCTAACTTCATTCTTTGGGGGGAATTGTGTTACACTGAAATCTCGTCATCTTGATCCATATGTCAACCTTGTGCCTAATCCCCAAAGTTTCCATAGATAAAATTGATTGAGTTTGAATATTGTCCCTAGATATTTTTCCTCTTCTGGGAGGGTTGGCGCTATCTCTCCTAAGACAAGGTGCGTTGACGCTCTTTCCCTTCATGTTAGGTGCACCAATAGCACTATTTCCCCTTATGCAAGGTGCTTCAGTGGTCTGTCTCCTACACTAAGGTGTGTCCGTGGTTTTTTGAGAGAAAAAAGAGAAGTTTTGAGGCCCTTCTCGAAGGTGGATGAGGTGGAGGATCATCCCTATCATCTAGGTGAGGTGGCATTTGGTTCCATAACCCGTGGGGAAGATCCCTTAGACCCCTCCTCCTAATCCTCAATATACTCTATCCATTTAACCTTATAAATTGAACCCTTTCTCAATTGTGAAGGGAGGAAGGACTACGATACTCTTATGCTAGTGGAATTTCTAGGTGATCTCAATCATTCTTTGGAAGCAAGATCTCATCCTTTGGGAGGCTTACCATCACTCTTTTAAGGTGTGGATTGGATTGTTGGATGGAAGTTTGCAACGTTAAGGCTAGGTTGTGACACTCCTTATCTATGTAATTTTATGTATTTTTTTTATTACAGTAATACAAATATCTTTCCATAAATGTTATTGTGTTGACGATGTTTAGATATTTCTTCCTTAACTATTAGGTTAGATAAATTCATGTTTATATACACATGTACTATTTCCCTGTTTCCACTTTCTCTACAGGCTTTTGTAGCTCAATATATGAAGTCTATGGAGCTTGGATCAACAAAGAGAGAAGAGTATTTGCAGACCTCAGGTAAGTGATCTATCTGTTAACTTGAATTTCTATTTGATCTGGGAAAGTAGGTTGTATTATGTACTTAATTTGTTCTAGATCCACTTGGACTAGGGAGATCTAGATTGAGTCCTCTTGAGTAGATTTATCTGATAACAGGTTGTGTATCACAAAAGTGTTGTTCCCAAAATTTTAACAATCTTGAATGGTCCCCACCATAAGTTATCGAACTTTCCATGATTCTTCTTGTCATCTTTCCTTGGATCCTACCTAAGCACAAAATAACCAGGAAGGAAAGTATCTTATTTGGTTTTCCTCTCAAATCTTTCCTTAACCTCATTTTTGTATGCTTAAGGTTTTTCTTCTAGCAATTCCCTTTCATGGTTAACTTCAATCAACTGAAATTTTTTACTTTGTACATCATTGGTTTCTTCTAAATTGTCCTGCATAAATTTCATCACTGGTAAACCCAATTGAATAGGAAACACGCCATTAGTATCATAAACAAGCTGAAATGGAGAAGTGCCAATAGATTTTTTTGTGGTCACTCAGTCGGCTTGGAGAGAATACTTCATCTTGTTGTCTGTTATGGAGAGAAATTCCTATGGCTTGGGGTACCGCAACAAACGGATTAACTCCAGAAATCAATCCTTTCCTATATGCAAGAGAAAGCAACATCTAACACTAAAGGATCTAGATTTTTACCTTATTTCGGACGGTTGATGTAGATCCCCGTTTGAGCTTTTCCACTCCCGCTTGTATTGGCAATTTGCTTCCTCAACATTCAGCAAACAAGACAAGCATGCTATATGTTAATGTATATGTAACTTCAGAATGTATTCTTCTATGTATCTTATGTATTGTAACCTGATGTTTATTCCGGGATGTCTCTATTATGTATTTGAGTCATGTGGTCATGCCCCGATGTTCCGATTGGGAGGATTAATAATGTAATCAAGTCATATCAAGTCATTAGGTAAGTCCCCATAGTTTTGGGGCACTTGATTTATTATACACTAATTAAGGTGTAGGCTCGAGTAGTAATTATTAGGTTTAGCCTATGTGTGAAAAGGCAATTCAAGTGAACGGATGAATATAAATAGGGAGTGAGAGTCTCTCTATTTATCACTTGTGAAATACATCACTTGCTCTCCCAAGTGTGGCGCACTACTGGAGAAGGAAATTTTGGGACTAGACAGAAGACAGAAGACTACTGTTGTTTTGGGAGATCTCTTACTTTTTTGGTGTTGATTCTATCTTAGAGGAAGTTGTGGTATTTTCTCCTTTATGGTTTCCCCGAGGAAAACTCTTTGTGTCTCTTGTCTCTTGTGATTTATTGCTGTGCTTGTTATTCTCTTAGTGAAAATATCCTAAGATCATAATGCTAGCTTAAATGTGATGAAAAACTAACATGGTATCAGAGCTAACCTGAGAAGAAGACATTGTGCAGCTACAGGAACTAGGGATTCCTAGTTTGTGGATCTTCCTCCACAGATTTTCAGCAAAAGTAAGGTGGAACAAATCTCCTCCTTAGGGCGCATCTTTCTGTCGAAGCGGAATTTGGTTCCGAAGCATTTTCAGTCTTCGATGCAGAAATTAGGGCTTTCTACAGAAGATGAATTTTTGAGTGAGACCAGAATAGGGTTATTCTCCTCATCAAAACCGAAGTTTAGAGACCTGGATCAAGAAATTTGGTTGGGTAAAACTCCAGGAAAGTCAAACCCTAGTTTGACCCTGAGCTAGGAGAAACCCTAAATACTAAAAATGCTAAGTTTTGGTACAATCGCTATATTATGATATTGGAGAAGTCTCAGTAGTTGAAACTTGCAGGGGCCTAATATGAAATCCTGATGAATCATGTGTCCAACAATAAGACTCATATTCACTGTACTCCAGGAGATATGATCTCTACAAATTAGGGTTCCAGCCTCTTCCAGAATTCATCCTTGAACAGGACATCTGGGGAGATCTGCAATATATTGAGATACAGAGGTCCAAATGGAATTCATGAAGATGTTCCAGAAAGGGAACAGAATTTAATTTCAGTGGTCCAAATTTCAGACTCAGAAGATGAGCCAGTGACACGTGGCATGCCGTACCACTTCGCTGTTCTGAACAGTCCTGTAACAGGTCACCTTGGGAAAAGGATCATAAATCCAAAATGGTTAAACAAATTCTAATAAAACCTATGGTTTTGGATCAGGGACATGTGAGGTTACCTCAGTGTGAAATTTCGGACACAGAGGATCAGTAATTTCGGAGATATCACAGAAACAGTAACAGACATTTCTGTAGAAGAAATCAGTAATTTAGGGCTTCCTGTTTCGGGAGCTTCCCTCCATTGTTTTCAGAAAAGGAGTACATTGGACAGGTCCATTTGAAGAGATCTACCTGTTTGTCCAATCAGATCTGAAAGTTTCCAAGTTTTGAAAATTAGGGTTTCTGCGACAAACCCTAGATCAACGAACTCCGGGAAAAGGACGGACACCTCAAATCGGTAAGATCTAATCTTTTGTATTTCCATTTGAGGTTCTCATTTCAATATGATCCATCACAATAGCTTGATGATAAGCTTGGTGAAGTTGACAACTTCCAAGCATAGAAGTATTTGATCTCTCTGAAGAAACTGGATTGTACACCTACATGAGTATAGAGGTTCCAGTTTCAGAGGGAGACGAGGCCAAAGAAGACATTATGCTCATGCTGCAGAGGATGATGAACCATCCAGAAAGAGATCCATATATGAAAGTGAATATTCTTCAAGCGAGGATGAATATGTTCTGATATCAGCTCTCACAGGTAACATTACTCATGGAAATGATGATTGGCTTATAGACAGTGGGGCTTCCAAACATATGACGAGATTCAAGGAATCCTTTGTAAGACTGTCAGACATGAATCACCTCACAAGGTGAAACTAGGAGATGACTACCAATATCCAATAAAAGGTAGTGGGGAATATTCATACAAGCTAGACTCTGGTAAGTCTCTAACAATGAAAGAAGTATTGTTTGTTCCAGGACTTAAGAAGAATCTTCTATCCATTTCAGCCTTGGATGCAAAAGGAATGTGGGTTGCATTCATCGATGGTCAAGTCATCATGTGGCCAAAAGGAAAGAAAATTGATGATGCGGTAGTGATTGGAGAACAAGAAGGAGGCTTGTACAAATTGAAGGGTCATCCAGAACAAGCCTTAATCCATGATACGGTAGAGCACTACCTATTGCATTCCAAACAAAGCATGATGGAGTTTGAAAAGGATGTGCGAAAGGGAAGAATACAAAGAAAACATTTCCTAGCAGCAAAAGCAAAGCCAAAGGCATTCTAGAAATCATCCACTCCAATGTATGCGGTCCAATGTCATCAAACTCACTAAGTGGGTATGCATACTATGTTTCTTTTATTGATGATTTTTCTAGAAAGACATGGATTTACTTTATGAAAATCAAAGATGAAGTGTTTAGCAAGTTCAAGGAATTCAAAGCCTTGATCAAGAACCATACTGAAAAGAAGATCAAGACCATTCGATCAGATAATGGTGGAGAATTCACTTCGAATGAATTCAAAGAGCTATGCAAAGAAGCAGGGATTAAGAGGGAGTTGCCAACTCCTTATAATCCACAACAGAATGGGGTTGCAGAATGGAAGAACAAAATTTCAAGCTATTTGAAGGGAAGAACAAAAATTAGAATATGACCTAAAGAATCCAATTGAAGAATGTGAAGATCTAGAATGCAGAGACCATGCAGTCATAAGAGTCTCTCAAATCAAGAACAACTTGAAGCGGTAAAAGAAAAAGTGAAGAATGCAGAAGTGATGATGGCCACCTTGAATGGCCTCCCAGGATCATGGAATTCATTCAAGGAATGTGTTACAGAAGGAAGTGATTACTTTCAGCAAACTTTGGGAAGAAGAAGAAGCTTGAATCATAAGAAGAGAAGAGAAGAGGGGAGCAATTGAAGATCAAGATGTCGCCATTCAAAGAAGATCCCTCAATCAATGAGGAATATGAAGAACTCAACTCTTGAAGAACTCCTTATCCACCTTATCTTTTGGATAAGAAATGATGCTATTATGAATGAAGAAGACGATGAAGCTGAAGGCTCAAGAAGGAGTCTACCCTTGAAACAATTAAAGATAAGTATTCAATTGTCATTTCATTATATTATTTTGTTATGCATTTGTTTATATTCAGTTATTGTATTATGCATGATAGGATGTTTGCATTAATGACAGTATACTACTAATATGCATGTGATGGGTAAGTAGCTCATGGTGCTATACAAATTCTCGATTGCTACTTATCTAGAATGAAACCTCTTTGCTGACATATTGGATTAGTGCATAATCTCAATGTTGTCCTGGTAGAGATGGAAGACATCTAGAAAATTTCAATGAGATATGGATGAATGTTGTATTGGCTAAAGTAGTTGCATGATCATATATTTATGCATAAGTGTTTGCTAGTATAAATATTCCTTATGAAATTTTTCTAACCATACAATTGCATTTGACTTGTAGGAAAGACCGCATACATAATTGCCTACAAGAAAAGAAGAATGAAGACTTGTTCCGAAGAACAAGTGACGACAGTTCAAAGACAAAGAATAATATGATGAGTGTAGTGACATCATTGATGCAGAACCTTCCAGCCACCAAGAAGAAAGGGAAGATCAGTTCAAGAAGAATGATGTCTGGGCGTAGTATCGAGACCTGAAGAGAAGTTTATAGTTCCATCATGCAGTAGATGGAAACATCGTGGGATACAAAGCAAGATTCGTAGCATGAGCCTTCTCATGAAGAGAAGGCATAGTCTACAAAGAAACATTTACTGCTAATAGAAGTGAAGTCACATGACATGCATAATCATGTGTGCAAATGAAAGAAGGCCTTGTACGAGTTTAGAAGACACCCATGGGATAACACATACATGATGAGCTTGATGAATATCTTAACCTTTTCTACAAGGTTGATAGAGGATGAAAAGCTCACAGATGGGTGCAAGATGAACTTTTGAAGAAGTTCAAGATAGAGGATCTTAGTATCCAGTGATCCTAGATGGATACTACTTGTCACTCCAGTATAGAATGTTTCAGTGCATAGAGTATGGAAGACAGAGGGAGTATGATGCTCCGCTTCAGAGGGAGTGATTGCAGAAGATCCTAAGGTTCGACATGGTACGACAGGATGGGCAGATTATTGATGATTCTAGGATTTACTAAGAGTGAAGCGGATTCCAACCTTTGATCCAAGGTTGAAGGTGGAGACTAGTGATGCTCCTATTATGTGCCGATGCACTACTGTTCCAGGTATGGAGGTGTGGCAGAGTACAGATGGGATCTTCCTTGGACAAGGGAAGTATGCAGTAGAGATCCTAAAGAGGTTCAGGATGATGGACTGCAAGGCGATGGCCACACCTATGGCATCGAACTTGAAGCTATTGATTGATGCTTCGTCAAGAGTCGGTTGATTCTACGATGTATCATCAGATGATTGGGTCATTGATGTACCTGACGAACACAAGACCAAACATTTGCTTTGCTGTGAACACCTTGAGCCAGTACCTGACAGATCCAGGAAGTGTTCACTTGACAGCTACAAAGCATATTCTGAGGTACCTGAAGGGTACAATTGATTATGGGCTCAAGTATGATGCGAATCAGAATATTAACCTGGAGGGTTATGTTGATTCAGATTGGGCAGGCAATGCCATCGATAGGAAGAGTACTTCAGGGTGTTGCTTCAGTATGGGATCAGGTAGCAATCCTGTATGGCACTGAGTACAGCTAAAGCAGAGTATGTCACAGCTTGTTCAGCTAGTTGTGAGATAGTATGTCTGCGGAAGCTACTGTCTGATATATTTGATCTCTAGTTAGATGCTACTTGTATACATTGTGAAAACCAGAGTTGCGTGAAGTTGTCAGAGAATCCAGTGTTTCATGATAGGTCAGAGCATATCGAGATCAAGTATCACTATATCAGGGATATGGTGCAAAGAGGAGTAGTGAAGCTCCTGTATGTTGTGACGGAGGAACAGATAGCTGATGTATTGACGAAGCCATTGGCTAGGCTGAAGTTTGAGTACTTCAGAGAGAGACTTGGTGTTCTCCAGATCGAGGCTTCCTCCCAGAGAAATTGATGAGACCCATAGCCATTCTGACATGGTGAGAGGATTGGTTCCTTCCATGGTCAGATGTAAGGGCTGAACCATTCTGTCATGGTGAGAGGATTGGTTCCTTCCATGTCAGATATGAGTGCTGAGATCCATAGCCATTCTGATGAGTAGGTCAGATATAAGGGCTGAGCCATTCTGTCATGGTGGTAGGGTTTCTCCCTTCCATGTTAGATATGAGTGCTGGCCATTCTTTCGAGTAGGACAGATGTAAGAGCAATTTCCATTCTAGGAATGGAGGCACCTGGTCAGTTACCAGGAACACTTAGTGTAAGAACTGAGTATCCATTCTGATGTGATAGAGGGATGTGTTCCCACTTGATCAGATGTAAGGGCTGAACCATTCTATTCATGGCTAAAGGATTAAGTTCCTTCCATTTTAGATGTGAGTGTTGGCCATTCCGATGAGCAGGTCGGATGTAAGGGAAACTGCCATTCTCTAGGAAAATGCAGGCACCTGGTCAGTTACCAGGTAGCTCAGTCGAGGAGGACTGGGGGCCATTCTGATATGATTTCTAGGATGTGTTCCCCTCATGATCAGATATGAGTGCATGCCCTTCCATCATTGTGAGTAGGATGTGTTCCCGCCTGGATGGATGTAAGTGTTGAGCCTTGTCACAGATGATAGTAGGTGTGTCCTATAATGCTGGTGACTATAAGTGCTGTGCCATTTCATAGATGATAGTAGGTGTGTCCTATCATGCTGGTGACTGTAAGTGCTATGCCATTTCACAGATGATAGTAGGTATGTCCTATCATGCTGGTGACTGTAAGTGCAGTGCCTTTTCACATGTGGTAGTAGGTGTGTCCTACCATGCTGGTGATTGTAAGTGCAGAGCCTTTTCACAGATGGTAGTAGGTGTGTCCTACCATGCTGGTGATTATAAGTGCTGAGCCTTTCCACAAATGGTAGTAGGTGTGTCCTACCATGCTGGTGGATGTGAGCGCTGTGCCTTTCCATAGATGATAGTAGGTGTGTCCTATCATGCTGGTGGTTGTAAGTGCTGAGCCATTTCACAGATGATAGTAGGTGTGTCCTATCATGCTGGTGAATGTGAGTGTTGGGCCTTTCTTATGGGATTGTAGTTTACTATATGATCATATGTGAGTGCTGGGCGTGCCTTTCTGACGAGCAGGTCAGATGTAAGTGTTGGGCGAAGACCTACATGAGGGTAGGCCTACAACCAACATGAAAAATGGCTGGCTCTGTAGAAATTCCTATGACAAGAAGAATCATGAGATAGCACCAGTGTTGATCCAGATTGAGTGATGATCTAGATCCAGTAATGATGATCCAGCAGTAATGATCCAGATCGAGTGATGATCCAGATCCATTCCAGTGATGATGATCCAGATCGAGAGATGATCCAAATCTAGTGATGATGTTCGATGATGATCCAGATAGAGAGATGATCCAGATCCGATGATGACTTGAAGATGAAGATGACTTGAAGACGAATATGACTTGAATACGAAGATGACTTGAAGACGAGATGATCCAGTTGATACAGAGAAGAAGACCGGTGCTGAAAATTGTGTCGAAAGAATACCTTCCTAGTTAAGAGGGAGTGTTGATGTATATGTAACTTTGGAATGTATTATTCTATGTATCTTATGTATTGTAACCCGATGTTTATTCTGGGATGTATCTATTATGTATTTGAGTCATGTGGTCATGCCCCGATGTTCCGATCGGGAGGATTAATAATGTAATCAAGTCATATCAAGTCATTAGGTAATTCCCCACAGTTTTGGGGCACTTGAGTTATTATACACTAATTAAGGTGTAGGATCGAGTAGTAATTATTAGGTTGATTCTACGTGTGAAAAGGAAATTCAAGTGAACGGATGAATATAAATAGAGAGTGAGAGTCTCTCTATTTATCACTTGTGAAATACATCACTTGCTCTCCCAAGTGTGGCGCACTACTGGAGAAGGAAATTTTGGGACTAGACAGAAGATAGAAGACTACTGCTGTTTTGGGAGATCTCTTACTGTTTTGGTGTTGATTCTATCTTAGAGGAAGTTGCAGGGTTTTCTCCTTTATGGTTTCCCCAAGGAAAACTCTTTGTGTCTCTTGTCTCTTGTGATGTGCTTGTGTTTTATTGCTGTGCTTGTTATTCTCTCAGTGAAAAGATCCTAAGATCATAATGCTAGCTTAAATGTGATGAAAAACTAACACTATATATAATTATGTTATACCTACTCTAGCGTATATAATCAATAACATATAAGCATTTAAAACAACCATGGATCAAATACTCATTTAAATACATATTATTGGACAGGAAAAGATATTTCTATTGATATAAAACAAAGATTACAATAGTGACAACCTCTATTCACACGTCTGTGAATCGGAGAAACTGAGTCCCCCACTTGGGCCTCCACCACTTTAATCCTCCATCTCTCAATAGCAATCTCACAAGAAAAAGGAAATCTTGGGAAGAACATAAAGTGCTCCAAGGGACAAAGGGATGCAGACTCAAGTATAAGCTCCGACAACAATTGACTATAGTTTTCTTGCTCTTCAATTCCTCCCCTTTCAATGTATCCAAAGGGTTCCTTATATAGTTCTTCAATGGGGTAATGGAAGGTCGAATCCGAGTGATCTCAAGGCATATGGAAGGCCAAGAGACAAGTGATTCAGATCCACATCAAGAAAAACTCCAAAATAATTTGGCCTTTTGCACACATCCCGATGTACACGGGTTTAAGGGTCAAATCCGCATATATACGCGAGAAAGAGATTAAAAGTCATGTATGGAAATTATTGCATGTTTTTAGGGATGATCTTGGAAACATCAAAGGTACAAAAAAGGTCCATGGGGTATAAAGAGTCTGCAGAGGGACAGGGAATGCCATAAAAGTGTGATCCACCATGTGTGGTAAAATCAGCTGTAATAGATGCAACCTAATGTGTGAGGTCAGAGGGGTCATGCAATGGTAAAAATACATTATAATTCCATCCCAGAAGTGGAGTGATGAAGAACCCAGTGGAAGACCCATCCATCCAATCAGTACAATACAATGATCAAACTCTACACATAACTGCAAGTAGATGTAGTAGTCCTAGATACATAAGAGTACAATGGCCATGAATAGGCATCATACAAAATATTACATGTGTGGTCATCGCCATGTACAATATAGATAGCTCAAAATATCCATGATGAAGATATACACAGCATCATGATCTCTGTGTAGGATGAAGATATATAATGGATCAAGATCTCCAAAATAGCTGGAAATATATGTCATATACTAGAATCAAGTCATGAGAGCTGAAATCTCATGAACACTGGCACGATCAAGGAGGTAGCATATATGACATGCCACCAGTCTCGAAGGTATTCTACACAAACCGCTACGAGTACATGTCGTACTATGTGAATATAGGTGTCAAGGTCGAACATAGTAGTCCATCGTCTAATTACCAATCATTGATGTATACCGTTAACAGATTTGAGATCACCCACCGATAATGAAAATGGGAATCAAGGTACTAGAGTGCAAACTAACAAGTGTGAATAATTGTGTTGAGGTCGAACACTTAAGAGAATCCATCGATCAGGGGACATTGATGTATTCCCAAAAAAATGTTGATGGGGAGAGAACCTTCCACTAATGACTGCAAGTCTCAAGGCACTAAAAAATGACTCTAGATTCCTATCCCAGAATAAATGATCTGAAGTCGATGGGATGAAATTCACTGGAAGGAGGGAATTAAGGAATCCCCCATCATCCAACATGAGGTACAAAGAAAAGCTATATAATTTGGAAGGAATCGATCATAATGTGCATGAAACAGTAACCGTATCGGGAATGGCCGACATGCAAAATCAAGATAACTGAGGAATGGCCGACTCAGGTTTCAACTTCCATCGAGTAAGAGCATAAAGGTGAATGGTGACTGAATGTAGGAAGCATAGACTCGATATGCAAAACTAGGACATCTCTACGACATAGGAGGCATCAACAGAGGCTCCATAGGGAATGGAAGCTTAACCAGTCGGTGGAGATAAACTCAGATAAATGAGTACAGCTCCTAAAGTCAAACTACTAACCCAACCAACGGATGTGATATACATTGCTCTATTCGAAGCCGACACGACTCGACTACTGCCAAAGATAACATCTTTTCTTGTCCGGCTTTTTTCATTTTTTGATTTTTTTTTTTTGGACTTTTTCAAATATTTGAAAATCTTAAAAAAGAATAAAATCACTTTATAGTTACAGACTAGGAGGAGACGAGTGTCAAGGGACAAATGAACTAGTTCCAAGTAGCGGAACATACCTATGCTCAATGCAAGGACATATGTGTAAGATAGCGACACTTGGCGGAAAGTCCCCTCCCGGTAAAAATTGGGAATCAAGCTACAAAGGATATATAAATTGGCTCTACATGGCTAGATATGAGACAAGCTCGGGCTATATGGCTGATACTCATATTAAGGGAAGTTGGCATAAGGCTCAATGAGACAGGCAAAGCTCATGATAATGCAATTACAACCTGACATAAGGGAGTCCTGAGAAAATAGGCCAGCAAAAATATCAAGAGGAGTATGAGGCTCTTGCGAAAAGACATGGTGATACTATACAAAATATTCTCACACCCTAAAGGACAAACTGTCGGCATGGGCACCAAATACAAGCAAGGAGCTAACTAGGGCACCCATGTAAGGTCAAACTCTACCATTCACATCATGTCACTTCTAAAACAGCAAGAAGGTTCTGTGACAGGATAGAATGGTTTCATACCTAAGGTTATAATGAAATGGTCATAAGGTCATGAAAAATGCAAATAGAGGTGAAATCTAACCTATATGCTAGTTTAAACATCATACCTGAAATCGGCACAAACGGGTCAAAAGAATGGTCGAAATGACGCTCAAAATGGTCTCCTACATCATCATATTAGTTAAAAATGATCCAAAAGGGTCAGAAACAGTTCAAAACTATAGAAAAGGGGTAAAAAAATTCAAATTGAAATTTTTTCTATAAATAGTAAAAAGTTCAAAAATTATAAATCATTTGAAATTTTTACCCAGTTGAGCTCAAAACTTCAAACGCAAATTCCGGGAGTTTCGTCTGGCGAAATCCGACACCATTTTTTCTAGGTAACTTCCCATGCCCTGCTCTTCCATTTACATGTAAATTTTTCTAATTTCCATGGACAAAATCAATTTCTAGGCCATTCTAAGATGGTCGATTCGGCCCATGAAAATATTGACAAACTCCATACAGGTGCAGGGCCTGAAGGCCATATTACTGGCACTCGACAAGATAATAGGGCTAGCCTCACTCCACCAGGACTCATGGCCATTGATGTTCTATGCAGTGGAGTGCGTGAGACCCATATTTTATGATTGGAGTACTGCGTTGTTGAGTAACATGAAGCAACAGCTCCGCGACTGTAAGATGGGAAAGGTACGAAACTTCGGTTTCAGCAGTATACTGAGCACATTCTTCTTCGAGCATGTTCTGGGGTTAAGCCCTAGAGTTGACGTTCCTCCTCACAGGGTTTGAGATCCGGCCCAATGATGTTGGGAAGATGCGATGCATATATTGGGCAGACGTAGGGTGTCTAACCCCTACCCAGCTGATTTCTTTCCATGGTGGCGGTGACATATAGTTGCCATCAATGATTACCCCTATGTAGGGATAGATTTTCGGGGAGATCTCAACATGCCCCTACCACCAAGAGTAGCATACAGTGACATTGGTAACAAATCCCAACCCTCTTTTTAAAGTTTTTTGAATTATTTAATTTTTTGTTTTTTTTGATATATAGAACCAAAAGACATGTTTTTGTGTGACGACACATAGTGACAATCTATCATATGTATGTAGATATGGGACCATGGTGTCCTGACGGTTTCCCTCGTCATAAGCGGAGAGGACAAAGAGATGACATCATGGGTGTGGATGCAGATCGGACGATCCACAGCATCCACACAAACTTTGTGCGGCTGACACATAGAGTACCCATGGATCAGGTTGAGGACTTTCCTAAGGCCATGTAGCGTCAGGTGGTAGGTGTACCATGAGCATGGGTGCAGTTGTTTCAACGACTAGCTAGATCTGTGGTGACTTTCCATGATCAGAACCCCCCTCCTCCTCCCCAGGCTTAGATACATGGGAGTGACACATTTTTGTACTACCGTGTATTATATTTTGGTGGCTCAGAAGCCCCATTTTTGTATTATGAAACTTATGTATTATGACGTCAATTTTTCGATGTTTAATGAAATTTTTTTATGATGATCGATTTATTTATTTATATGTGTAAAAATGTATGTTTGTGATGAGCTTATGGTCTAAGAAACAAATGCCAATCTAACACATATTTAGCATATGAGTTAGCAACTTGATTATAAATTCTTGGAATATGTATGTATGTTATGTTGTCAAATTGTCATTCTAACAATCTCACACGTAAGAATATTCGTAATAATGTTGGATCCCTAACATGATACAAGCCATTAAGCTGTGGCAAAATTAACTGTGAATCAAGACATACCTCAAGAGAGAGAACACCATGTGAAATGGCATCCCGTAATAACTCAATAACGAAACTATACTCAGCAACATTATTTGAAGAGGGCCGTAAACATACACCTCCTGAAGACAATACCTGACCCATAGGAGTATAAATCACCCAAGTAGTGGATGCTGAGTGTTGAGTGTGGTGAATCCTATGTAAATAGAAGACTCCATCGACATCTTCCATAAGAAACAAAAGCTAATCAATAAACCCAATCACCATAAGAAAACCTAACTATGCAAAAAAACTGTACAATAATATACAACAATCAACCCTGGCTGAAGATCATGCATAGTATTTTTTAAGATAGAGCCCATTTCTAGGCTCCACTAAGGTTGTCCCCTCGTAATATACTAGCTCATAGGCACCCTTCTCTAACACACAGTTGACAGTGTAAGGACCATGCCAGATTGGATTAAACTTCCCTGCCCCCAAGGGTTCTTTAGCTTGATCCCATAAAAGGACCAAATCTCCTTCACTAAACCTCCTTGGACGGACAAAATTATCATACTTGACCTTAACATGATGCTTATTCACCTCTAGAGACACTAAAGAATCTTGATGCTTCTCATCAATCTTCTCTAAGTGGACCAGACTTTCCTCCAATGGGGAAGTGTCTGGTAAAATATCTATGGCTAGCTTCAATGAAGGGATTTCGCATTCAACTGACAAGACAGAATCCACTCCATGTACAAGTTGATATGGAGAAAAGATGGTGGCAGTCTTAACCACAGTTCTATAATCCCATAAAGTAGGATATATCATGATATGCCAATTGGTATTGCTTTGTGCGATGGTTCTTTCGAGAATGGACTTAAGTGATTTGTTCACTACTTCAACCTGTCCATTTACTTGAGGGTAATAAGAAGAGGAATGCTCCTGCTTATACCCTAACTTTGAGGCCAACTCTTCCATCATTCAATTCTGAAAGTGCCTACCATGGTCGGTGACAAGATCCTCCAGAATACCGAACCGAGTAATGATCTCGTTGAATACGAAATGTGCGGCTGTCTCGCTGTCGAATTTAACCGTGGGCATAGCCTCAACCCATTTCGTGAAATAGTCAACAGCCACTATAATATGATGATGCCCCCCAGCTGAAGCTGGGTTGAAATCCATAAAGTGAAGCCCCCACTTAGTGAAGGGACCGGCGATGATAATCAGATGTAATGGGGTAGGATGTGAGCACATATTAGGTGCAAACACCTAGCAAGGGTGGCACTTCTAGAATGCATTGACACAATCTTTAAAGACCGATGGCCAGAAATAACCCGATCTCAATATTTTTTGGGCTGTAGAAAGCCCAGATAAATGACCACCACACGCCCCTCTGTGGAAATCATTCAGCACAAGCTCAGCCTCCTCATGAGTTAAAAAATGATGTAAAATGGAATCTACCCCATGGCTGTACAATGTGTTATCCACTATAAGGTAATTCTTGGATATGTGACGTAACCGTCGTCATTCATCCTGTGAGAGGTGAGTAGGGAAATTCAATGTTTGTAAATATATGACGATATACCCATACCATGGATCCAAAGTTGAGATCAGGAAAATTGCTCATTGACAAACGTATCTTCACAAAATTCCTCCTCCTCCTCGCTTGGAAAATCAGATATAAGTTCCGCAAAAATCAACGATTTTTTCAATTTTACTGAAACAAACTCGAGATCAAATTCTTGCAAGATGACAATCCACTTATTATACTTTCCCCCGATCATCCTTCTAGTGAGGACGAATTGAAATGGATTGACATGGGCTACCACCAAGGTCTGGCGAAGGAGAATGTAGTGCCTCAATCTCTGAACCACATGAACAGTAGCTAAGGAAATTTTCTCCACATGGGAATAATGGATCTCCGCATCTACAAGGTTTTGGCTCAAATAATATATGACATGCTCATGGATCTCTTCATCCTCCTAAAACAAAACCATACCGATCGTCTCCATGGGCGCGACCACATAAAGAAAAAAGTCACAGCTATAGTCGGGTGGACTAATCGCGAGGGCCAATGCTAAGGCTCGTTTAAGTGAATCACAGAACTCTTGGGCTCGCTTATCCCAGCAAAAGGTAGTGTCCTTATTCAAAAGATGCATAAATCCTTTAGTCAAATTGCAAAGTTAACCACAAACCTCTGCAAGAAATTTGCCATGACTTGAAAACATTGAAGATGTCTAATGTTTCTCGGGGGAGACAATTGAAGTATTGCCTCAACCTTTAAAAGATCGACTCTTATACCCTCCTTGGAGACAATTAATCCTAACAAGCGATAAGACTTCATGCAAAACATGTACTTATGAGGAATTAACCTAACCTGGTAGTGGCAGCACCTTTCGAATACTAATCTCAAATGGTAGGAATGATGCACTCTCAGACGAGAATGACTAGCAAGGTCATCCAAAAAGACTTCAATAATCAATTTGAGATCATGGAAGATCAAGGTCATAGCCCGCTGAAATGTGGCTCCGGCATTTTTAAGACCGAAAGGCATCTTCTGATATGCAAATGTACCCCAAGGACAAATAAATGTGGTTTTATATTGGTCCTTGGGTTTGATTTGGATCTGATTGTATCTAGAAAATCCATCCATAAAGGAAAATACCTCGCTTCCCACACACTCATCTAAAATTTTATCAATAAATGGTGTGGGAAAATTATCCTTAGGACAGGCACGATTCAAGTCACGGAAATCGGTGCATATACGGATCACTCCCTGCTTCTTATCAACCGTAACGGGGTTTGAAACCCACTCCATCAAGGGAACAAGAAATCCAGACATCTAGAAGAATTCAACATGTTGGTTTTATTATTAAAATAATCTATTACTTAAGGAAGAAGTTTTCCAAAGATTTGGGTTCACCAGGTAGTTGCCAATTGTTGTAGCCACAACGTTTTCCCAAATTTCTTAAAAATTTTGGACCCTCCTTTTAAATTTTTTCTTGCTTAGATTGTTTGGGATTGCTAAACTCTGTTGTTTTCTGCTACAAATTTGGATCCTGTGAGGTTGAATTAAGGAAGCTGAATCACTATATTTTGTTAAACTTGAACTGGAATTTTTTTTTTCGCTATCAGAAGTATTTTGAATAGTAAATCAAGGCCGTAGTTCTCTATGCAGCCGTCGTTGCGAAGATTAAACAATGAACATTCTGATGCCTAGTTTTTAATTTTTCATCGATGCACCTTTACCCATTTTGTTTCTTTGGACTATCAACATTTTTATTTTTGGTCAGAGCATCAACCTTCTATATCGACGCCATTTCGGAGGACAGATAAAGAATGGGGCGATGGTTAGTTTTTCTTTCGCTGATTTCATGACGTTGTTGGTTCAAACTTTTGATTTGCGATGACTTTTTATTTTTTCCATCAGAGCGGTTTATGACTTTGATCAAAAGCTGTAGTCTTTTTGATTCCTGCCATTGCGGATCCGGAGCGGACTAACCATCAAGCATGTTTTGTTCTAATTTTTGCCGTTGTTTTCAATTATTGCAGAGCCCTTAGACCATGCGTCATCCACTGTTGTGGCTCCTTAGCAGGCTAACCGTCTAACTTATAGCTATTCCACATGCCAATGGTTTGTTATGGTTTTCGCTGATTCATTTTATTTGTCGTGGATCCCTTAGCCTGATTGTTCTCTGTCATTGCGGCCCCGTAGCGAACTAACCATCTGATGCTATAGTCATTCCGATGTCCGATGTTGCTATCTCTAGTGTTTATTTCATTGACATTTTATTTGGTCGCAGAGCCCATACTCTGTACGTCACCCACCATTGCGGCTTCTTAGTGAACTGCTCATCCGATGCTTAGTGGTTTTTCTTCCGACTGTCGGTAGGGGTTTCCCACCATTTGTTGTGTTGTTACTCTATTTTATGGGATAGCAAAGTTTTTTCTGAAGTGAAGAGTGCAGTTTGGGGGTTTGGTGTTTGAGAGTTGGTGGTTGCATTGTCTAAATTCATGCTTCTTTTGCAGGGTTTCTAGTTATTTCAGTTGTGTTTTGGTTTTAGATGAAGAATCTGTTCTGTTGGGACTGTGGTTTTAGTGGGACAATAGGATTAGAATTTTTTCGGACCCAGCGTGCAGGTTTTTCTTTGCCTTATCATTTTTTTTATTCATTAATAATGTTTATAGCTCATTTTACAGAATGCATGTATTAATACAGTTTGAGTTACTTTGTCAAAAGCTAAGTGATATAAGAACTGGTTGTTCATGACAGGGTGATGGTTGTTGCAGAGAAGATATGTCTAGAAGACTAAGCATAAAAAATGAGGCATTAAGGAAGGAAGAGAAAGAAAATGAAAAAACAGAGAAGAAGAAATTAAAGGTTTGAGATCTCAGATAGATCGATAGCAGCAAAGGCCCAGGCTTGGGGAAGATTTCATCAGTTACCAAGCTGGTCCTTTTTATAAAAGTGATTTTAAATCTTAGTTTGAAATGTAACATTTGTATGAATCATGAGCACTCAAAAAAGACAAAATTGTGAGATTAAATGGTTGGGGGATCCCAAAGGTCACCTAGGGGCACTCCAAGAGTTTGGCATGTAGTATAAGTATAGGAGAGTAAGATAGAAGAAAGGACTTTTCCCAGTTAGACTTGTGAGAACATGTTGTAAGAAGAACTATTTCCTTTTGTAATAGATAATTACAATTTTTTCTATTGGAGAAAGCTTTGGTGGAATGTTCAAATGCTGTGCAATGGATGTTGTTGAAGGGGAACTATTTCATTTTCAGCTTTTGTCCAATAACTGTGAGATCGTTCTAACTTGTTGAACCTATGTTCTTGTATGAATGCTCTCTAGTTTATTTTATGGAATTTCCACTATGAGTAATGAATGTTTTTAATAAACAATGAGCTATCTTGTTGTTCATCTATCTATTCATGTTTATGTGTTTTGAAATAAAGAACAACTACCTGTGATTTTTCTTAATGCATGAACAATAATACATTACTCATTAAATGATAATCTCGCTCCTTAGGGACAGTTTAGTTTTCTTGGTATGTGTGATTTAGATGTGAGAGAGTTAAGATGAGAGGTAAGAACCTGGGCATCACATTGTGACCTCTCCTCATATTCTCTATCAATCTGCATTTTAGATAAGCATTTGCATCTCATACTTAAAACTAAAAAACTAAAAACGATACACGGTGGACCAGGCCGTAACCAGTAAAACCCTTTATTTTGGTTACTTGACCTATGGTAGCCGGATCGCAAACCGGACGGATTTCCCATACCAAATAGTAATGGGCTAGTTGGGAACGTTTACTAGGGAGAATCTCTTGTTATTGTCGCCTGCAATTTTCCAGGCCTCAACAGTTTTTGGTGCTAGAAGGAGGGGCGCCAGTGCATGGCTAGCCGAGGAAACCCATTGCCTCGAAATTACTCCACCAGTGATAATTCAGAAATCAATTTATTTCCCAATCCGATTTCTAAAGAGAAGTGGAAAGAACATTTGTATTCTGTGGACAATGAAGTTGTTAATGATCTGAGGAGACATACTAGGGCATATGTGAAAATTATTGGAGGATTACTGATTATCCCTAATTTTCCCAAAAGAGAGTATAAGAAAAAAGACCGTCCTATATTGGAAGATTCAGTGTTGGTTGGAGATTTGGAAGAACTTGTAGAAACAACCTTATAGTAAGTTGTTCATCCTTTGAATCAAGTGGGCCCAAACACACCTTGTTGTTCACCTATTAATACTCCCATTCATTCGCCACCTCACTCTCCACCCAGACTCATGGTAGGCGTAAACGCTAATCAGCCACCTAACCCACCAAATCCACCACCTGCTTGAAAAGCCAGATCACCTTTAAACCTAACACCTCCTTTGCATGACTTACCTCAGGATTTTGAAAAAATGCTGCCTAATTTTGATCCCAGTGAAAATATTTTAGTAGATGATCATTTTCAAAGCTTCTACTTGGCTATAGAAGGACTAAAGGCTGGAGAACACAAAGATGTATTCTGTAGATTATTCCCACATACACTGAAAGGAGCAGCAGCCTCATGGTATTTTGCTCTGCCTACAAACTCAATCCCAGACTGGGATACATTTGAAAGGATATTCAGAAATAAATATGCAGCCCAAAAAACTCACGCATCCCTAATGAAAGGATTATGTGCTTTGAATAAAGAAAGAAAATAGAAAGTGCATAGTTTCACCCAAAGGTTTGTTGCTTATATTAAGAATTTTTCTGCAACTGATAAACCATATGATAAAGTTCTGATCGAATACTATACTTCAACTTTAATGCCTAATTTGGCCATGTTTGCCAAAATGAAAGTCAAACACACATTATCAGAAACTTATGAATAAGCTGAGAGAGTAGAAGTTGAAAGAGAGAGCATAGAAGACTATCTTGAACAGTCGGGAGAATTTTTTTTTGGAAAGAAAGCCTTATTATTTACTAAGCCTAGGGAAGAGAAATCACATGACTTTGAGGGGATGGTAAAAATGATGTAGAAGCTATCTAACAGAATAATAGATTTGGAAAAGGAAAAGGAAGCTCATAAATCTTATAAAACTTACTATAAAAGGAGAGGGGACAACAATCAATCTGAGCCTCCTCCACATAGTCCTACATCAATGAAATTAACAAAGGTGGATATGGATAATTTTTGCACCTTTCATCAGCAGCCCCATTCTGAAAAAAATTTCCCTCAATGGATCAATTCGATGACATTAGTGATGAATCAGTTATTGGATTCTAAACTGATAGAAGTTGATGAGGAGGAGGAAAAGGATAGTAAACCCGCAGAAAAACAAGAGGATGATGCTCTGGTTTTATGGGACTGTGTCTCACTTTTTGATATAGAAGAGGAAGAAACAACATAAACAAATGTGACAACAAGAATTCAAGGCCTGTTAAGTAAAGACAGATCAGTAATCCCGAAAATTAAGAGACTTCAAGAGAACGTAAAGAAAATTTAGAAAAGCACCACAGCTAATAAAATACCTGAATTCACCATTACGAGTCAGGATCCAAATAAAATCAGCATGCCTATCAATCCCATTGAAGAGAAGATGAAGAGAAGACTAATGATGCAAAAAGGAATCTCAAAGAGCATAAGATGGAGTATGACATTGTGGAAGATATTAAGAGGGCTAAGGAAAATATCTCACTGTTTGAAATGTGTAATATGCCTCAGCAAAAAGAAAGATTGTTAAAATCACTTGAGATTCCTGAAGAAAATATTCCCACTGACAATCAACTGGAAGAAGAGGAAATTGGTGAAGCAAGTGTGAGAGGTAAGCCTAAATGCAAAACTCCACCATTTCTCCTGAATTTTGAAATTTTCAATGATAACATACACAACTGTTTAGTGGACTCAGGGGCATCAGTAAATGTTATGCCACTTTCAGTATGCAAAAAGATAAATGGACAGCCTAAATCATCTACCTGGTAGGTTATTCAGTTAGACAGAACAAATGTGAAGTTAATTGGGGAAATGGAGGATGTTTTGATTCGACAATCTTCAAATGAAAAGGTATGTCAGTGCATAGATATTGTAGTAGTGGACATACCTAAAGCTTATGGACTTGTTTTAAGTCAGGATTGGTCAGCAAAGCTAAATGGGTATTTTGCTTTAGATTGGTCACATCTATGGTTTCCTTATAGGGGAATTCCCAATCAAATTAAAGTATTAAGAGAGCCCCACATGAAGCACAATGTTACTCAGTTGGAGGGTAAGAATGAACCAGTGAATTCTGTATTGGGGAATTACTTCATTGAACTAGAACCGGGAAAATACCAAGTGGAAGAAGTCAGTGGCACACTAGACACACAGCCCGATCTCCTTCAGTTTTCACGGGCTAATGAATTTGATTGTAAAATAGTAGAATTAGTTTCAGATGTAGTTGTTGATTCAAGTAAAATAGAAGTAGATAGTTTTTGGATGCTTTTTTTTATGGATCTAAAACTTTGGAAGGATTAGGATCTGGCTGTGTCCTTATTGATCCAAAGAAGAATAAATATTTTCTTTCATGTAGATTAGAGTTTGAATGTACCAATAACACAGCTGAATATGAAGCATTAGTTCAAGGACTAAGAAAAGCAATTGAATTAAAAG
The DNA here is from genome assembly GCA_001517045.1 of Pseudotsuga menziesii. NCBI lineage: Eukaryota > Viridiplantae > Streptophyta > Pinopsida > Pinales > Pinaceae > Pseudotsuga > Pseudotsuga menziesii. The sequence continues at coordinate 245,630 of LPNX011133603.1, forward strand.
TAGAAAATCTGAAAGTATATGGGGATTCTAAAATAATTGTAAAACAGATTAAAAAACAGATACATTGCATCTCACCTCATTTAAAAGCTTATCAGAATGAAGTATGGGATTTGCTGACAAATTTTTATGCATTTAATATTTTATCCATTCCTAGACTTAAGAATGTAGTAGCTGACTTGTTAGCTACCTCGGCTGCAAGGCTTACTCCTACAAATAACAAGTGTTCTATTGAATTACTTTTCATGCCTTCGGTTCTAGACATGATTACTAATCTATGTGGTTTTTATGATGATCAATAAATATTGAAATGTTTAATGAATGATGAAACTTTCAAAGGGGCAATTATCGATGACGAAGAACACCAAGCTAAATTAAAATTTGACAAATTCATTCCTAAAGGGGTCAGGACTTTAGAGCGGATGTTTGATTTAGGCAGCAAGTTTAGAAGACCAACAAATGTCAAGACTCACAGCTCATCTTTGCAATTCGAGCTAATAAATTTGGGCACTGAAGTTAAACCCAAATATGTAAATTTGGGAAAGTGTTTCTCCCCGGGTGAAAGAAATATGTTCATTAGTTTGTTCAAATAATACAAAGATGTATTTTCCTGTACATATGAAGAACTTAAAAGATATGATACCAATATTATATAACACATCATTCCTATTAGATATGGAGTCAAGCCTTATCAGCAACCTTTAAGGAAGATGCATCCAAAACTGGAGCCGTTAATTCAGAATGAAGTGAAGAAATTATTGGATGCCAAAATTATATTCAAAGTAAGACACTCAAAATGGGTTTCAAATTTGGTACCAGTAAGGAAGAAATATGGAGAAATCAGACCATGTGTAGATTTCAGAAACCTAAATCGTACTTCAGACAAAGACAACTATCTAGTCCTACCCATGGAACATATATTGTATATGGTTTCAGGTTCTAAGTTATTTTCATTATTAGATGGATTCTCTGCCTACAATCAAGTGTTAGTAGCTGAGGAAGACAGACTTAAGACTACATTCAGAACAAAATGGGGAACTTTTGCTTATAGAAGGATTCCCTTTGGACTCATTAACGCTGGAGCTACTTTCCAGAGGGCTATGGATATAGATTTTCACTTTATAATTGACCATAGTGTTGTAGTGTATCTCGACAATGTAACGATATTTTCAAAGAAGAGAGAAGAACACGCATTCCATTTAAAACAAATTTTCGAACGTTGTTGAAAATATGGCATCTCATTGAATCCAAGGAAATGTGTGTTTGTTGTTATAGAAGGAAATCTATTGGGTCACGTGATTTCTAAAAAGGGGATCTCCATAGACCTAGAAAGGATCAAAGCTATTGAACAGATCCCCTTACCCCATCACAAAAAACGGATGCAATCATTCATGGGGACAATAAATTTCGTGTGAAGGTTTGTGTCGGATTTTGCTCAAATTGTTAAACCTTTGCAGCAAATGGTGAAACAAAGTGTACAATTCAAGTGGACTGATGTAGAGAAGAATGCATTCAGTAAAATAAAGACATCTATTGCTCATGGACCCTCTCTCAAAAGTCTAGATTTTGAGAAGGATTTTATTTTGTACACTTTTGCTTCTGACGATACACTAGCGACGGTGCTTACTTAGAAGGAAGATGGGGAAGAGAAGCTCCCCATATCATTTATGAGCACTGGTCTGCAGGGGGGAGAATTGAATTACCCAGCAGTAGATAAACAATATTATGCAGTCTTCAAAGCGGTAAAACAATTCAGGCCGTACATACTTAAGAAACGAACAAAGGTAATAGTTCCACACCTAGCCGTGAGGTCTCTTTTCATACAAAAGGAATTAGGAGAAATAAGGGGCAATTGGGTAACAGCTTTACAAGAATATGATCTTGAATTCAAACTAGTGTGCATAGTTAAAGGACAAGGACTGTGCAAATTAATGGCTGAAGGTAAAAACAATGAAGAAAATGATTGGGAAAATGAAGTTGAATTACATATGATGGATGTATGTCCTCTTTTCACAACTCCAGATTCTTGGTATCGAGACCTTGTTTATTACCTTCAGGAAGGATTGTTGCCAGAACATTGAAATTCTGAATAGTGAAGAGCGTTGCGCCTTAAATAAGCTGCATAGCATATCATTGATGGAATTTTATTTAGGAAAATTATGATGGAGTCCTTCTCAGATGCTTAGAGAAAGAAGACGCAAAAAGGGTCATAATAGAGTTACATGATGGGCCTGGTGGAGGGCATTTTTCCAGAGATACGACAGCCCACAAGATTCTCAGAGCCGGATACTATTGGCCCACGTTGTTCAAGGATGCTCATGCCCATGTTAGAAAGTGTGATATCTGCCAGAGGTGTGGGGGAAGACAAGCCAAAGCAGCAGGACCATTGAAGCCTATGATGATAACGAAACCATTTGAGCAGTGAGCAATTGATATCATTGGAGAAATAAAACCAAATTCTTCCTAGCAGCACAAATATATTTTAACGGCAACTGACTACTTCACTACATGGGTCGAGGCCATTCCACTACGTAAGGTCAATGAAGATGCAGTCATGGATTTCTTGCAAGACCATATTATGACCAGGTTTGGGGTTCCAATTTCCCTAGTTTTTTATAATGCTACTTATTTTTCTTCTATTAGATTAACTGCATTTGCTCATGAAAAAGGAATTAAGTTGCATTGTTCTTCCAACTACTACCCCCAAGGGAATGGTTTGGCAAAATTTACAAACAAGATCCTGATTAGGATCTTAAAAAAGACTATGATAGAAAACCGGAGAAGTTGGCATTTAGCACTACTGAGCGCTCTTTGGGATGATAGGCTCACACCCAAGAATTCCTTAGGTGTGTCACCGTATACCCTTGTTTATGGGAAAGAGGCTATACTTCCTCCTAACATTATGCTACCATCTTCCATGATAGCCCAAGAGTCTAGAGGCACAGATAATGAAATACTGCAAACTAGAATCTATAATATTTTGAAGGCGGAAGAGTCTAGATCCAGGGCCAACGAACATTTTAAGCAACAGCAGGAAGAAGTGAAAAGATGGTTTGATAAGCACAAAGCTGGAACAAAGGAATCTGAAGTTGGAGACCTGGTTCTTAAGTGGGATCACCCGCATGATGAGAAGGAGAAGTGCACGAAGTTTCAAAACTTGGCCCCTCAACCTATAAATTGCAAGACTTACAGGGGTGGGAAGAGAACTTACCAGTAAATGGTTTGGTTCTCAAACCTTATTTTTCATGATTTTTTGTTTTTGTTTTTGTTTTGTACATAAATAAACCGATTTGATTTTCTGTTTTGATTTATTTTATTTATGTTTTGCTTTAGTTTATATTTTGATTGATTTCAATAAAAAGAGGCAAATTTTTGGTTGCATGGAGAACATAAGAATTCTGTATTAACTAAAATCCTTGATTATAAGACAATGTACTATTGTGTTATCTGAAAGAATTTATTCTAGTTTAACAGTTTTCCTGAATGGCTATGAACACATTGAATTCCTACTTAATCCTTGTAAAATAACTTAGGATCAGAAGTCTGGAATGCTATTTCGAGGCTCCATCCATATCACAATTAAAAATGTCCTAGGGGGTGACAGCAAAAGACCCACGAAAAGGAAGCAGGGTAAACAATATATTATATATAAATGATCCCATGCAAAGAATTGAAAGCCAAAAGGCTAATACAAGTCAAAACTCCTAAGAAAGCAATATGTATCAAAACAAAGTACTGAATCATATGAGTACAGAATTGCCAAAAGTTCTTCTTTGTCCGTGAGCTGAAAATTAAATACATCTCTCACAATAAAAAAATTCAGAAAGAAAGGCATGAGGAGGACTCAAAATGACAAAAAAGTGCAAAATGGCATGGGAATGAGGAACAAATGAATATTTCTATTTACCATATGTTACAATCCTGTGGTTTCCAAGCTAGAAGCTACCCGAAGACAGAGGTAATAAATGAAACTCATATTCCTAGCCTCTGAAGAGTTATATTGACTTTGAAATCTTGGTTTCCATTTTCCAAAATTGGACTATCATCAATGATTAAAAGTACATATATTTTCCATTTTGGAAATCCAGACATCTAGAAGAATTCAACATGTTGGTTTTATTGTTAAAACAGTATGTTACTTAAGGAAGAAGTTGTCCAGAGATCTAGGTTCACCAGGTAGTTGCCAATTGTTCCAGCTCCAACGTTTTCCCAAAATTTTAAAAAATTTTGGACCCTCCTTTTAAATTTTGTCTTACTTAGATTGTTTGGGATTGCTAAACTCTGTTGTTTTATGCTACAAATTTGGATCCTGTGAGGTTGAATTAAGGTAGCTGAATAACTATCTTTTGTTGGAATTGAACTAAAAATTTTGTTTTTCGCTATCAGAAGTCTTTTGAACAGTAAATTGGGGTCATAGTTCTCTATGCAGCTGTCATTACGGAGATTAAACAATGAATGTTTTGATGCCCATTTTTTATTTTTTCACCGATGCACCTTTACCTGTTTTGTTTCTTTGGACTATCGGCATTTTTATTTTTGGTCGGAGCATCAACCTTCTATATCGTCACCGTTTTGGAGGCCAGATAAATAATGGGCCGATGGTTAGTTTTTCTTTCACCGATTATGTGACTTTGTTGGTTCAAACTTTTGCTTTGTGATGAATTTTTATTTTTTCCCTCAGAGCAGTTTATGACTTTGATCGGAAGCTGTAGTCTTTTTTATTCCCGCCATTGCGGCTCCGGAGCAGGCTAACCATCCGACATGGTTTGTTCTAATTTTCGCCAATGGTTTTATTTTCGCCGTTGTTTTCTATTATTATGGAACCCTTAGACCATGCATCATCCGCTGTTGCAGCTCCTTAGTAGGCTAACCATCTGACTTATAGCTATTCCGCTCGTCGATGGTTTGTTATGGTTTTTCGTCGATTTTTTTTATTTGTCGCAAATCCCTTAGCCTAATTGTTCTCTGTCATTGCATCCCCATAGCGAACTAACCATCTGATGCTATAGTCATTCCGATGTCTGATGTTGTTGTCTCTAGTGTTTATTTCGTCGGCATTTCACGTGGCCGCGAAGCCCATACTCTATCCATCACCCACCATTACGACTTCTCAGTGAACTGATCATCCGATGCTTAGTGTTTTTGCTTTCGACTATCAGTAGGGTTTTCCCGTCGTTTGTTGTGTTGTTACTTTATTTTATGGGATGGTGGAGTTTACCCATGGGTGTTGGTTGAGTCGGGGTTTTTTCTAAAGTGAAGAGTGCAGTTTGGGGGTTTGGTGTTTGAGAGGTGGCGGTTGCATTGTCTAGATTCATGCTTCTTTCACAGGGTTTCTAGTTATTTCAGTTGCGGTTTGGTTTTAGATGAAGAATCTATTCTGTTGGGACTGTGGTTTTAGTGGGACAATAGGCTTAGAAGTTTTCTGGATCCAGCGTGCAGGATTTTCTTTGCCTTATCATGTTTTTTTATGCATTAATATTGTTTATAGCTCATTTTACAGAATGCATGTATTAATACATTTTGAGTTACTTTGCCAAAAGCTAAGTGATCTAAGAACTGGTTGTTCATGACAAGGTGATGGCTGATGCAGAGAAGATATGTCTAGAAGACTAAGCAGAAAAAATGAGGTAGTAGGGAAGGAAGAGAAAGAAAATGAAGAAACAAAGAAGAAGAAATTAAAGGTTTGAGATCTCAAACAGATCGATAGCAGCAAAGGCCCAGGCTTGGGGAATATTTCGTCAGTTACCAATCTAGTTCTTTTTATAAAAGTGCTTTTAAATCTTAGTTTGAAATGTAACGTTTGTATGAATCATGAGCACTCACAAAAGACAAAATTGTGAGATTAAACGGTTGGGGGAGCCCAACGGTCACCGAGGGGTAGTCCAAGAGTTTGGCTTGTAGTATAAGTATAGGAGAGTTAGATAGAAGAAAGGAATTTTTCCCAGTTAGACTTGTGAGAACATGTTGTAAGAAGAACTATTTCCTTTTGCAATAGATAATTACAATTTTTCCTGTTGGAGAAAGCTTTGGTGGAATGTTGAAATGTTGTGCAATGGATGTTGTTGAAGGGGAACTATTTTGTTTTTGGCTTTTGTCCATTAACTATGAGATCGTTCTAACTTATTGAACCTATGTTCTTGTATGAATGCTCTCTAGTTTATTTTATGGAATTTCCACTACGAGTAATGAATGCTTTTCATAAACAATGAGCTATCTTGTTGTTCATCTATCTATTCATGTTTATGTGTTTTGAAATAAAGAATAGCTACCTGTGATTTTTCTTAATGCATGAACAGTAATACATTACTCATTAAATGATAATCTCACTCCCTAGGGACAGTTTAGTTAAGTTAGTTTTAGTTTTCTTGCTGTGTGTGATTTAGATGCGAGAGAGTTAAGATGAGAGGTAAGAACCTGTGCATCACATTCTCACCGCTCATATTCTCTATCAATCTGCATTTTAGATAGGCATTTGCATCTCATACTTAAAACTAAAAAACTAAAAAAGATACACGATGGACCGGGCTGTAACCGGTAAAACCCTTTATTTTCGTTACTTGACCTACAGAAGCTGAACCGCAAACTAAACGGATTCTCGATACCAAACAGTAATGGTGTAGTTGGGAATGTTTACTGGGGAGAATCCCTTGCTGTTGTCGCCTGTAATTTTCTAGGCCTCAACACAACCCAAAAAGGTACTTGCATACGCAGCAACTCAAAACCAGTGGAAGACAATTAGCCCCAAACTCACAATGAAACAACGGGAACCTTACACAGTTCATTGATGGGGAGGAAGACGGAACCCCCACATTGACAAGGAAAGCATACACACAGCAGGATCATGCCTCTCAGGACAACCTTCCAGCTCACCACATGAGATCATAGTCCCCAACTCCTGCGTAAGGAAAACCATCCCATTTCTAGTCTCTGAGTGAGGATTCAACAAAACGATGGGGAAAATCATGAGGAGAGTGAACGAAATGACCCTCGGTGTGAGGATTACCAGAACCAACTCGCGGTGGGAGGAAAAAACCACCACCCCCCTGTGTGAGTGTGAGCAAGACCAAAAACCTCTGAAGAAGTGGGATCATGGGAGAGTAGTGTGGGTGGAAAGAATGGAGAGAATGTTTTTTCGGCCCCCCCACGCGACGTGAAGAGGGAGAGTCTGCTGGTGGAGTGGGCGTGTGGGAAAGGACTGACAGTCCTACCACACCCAGCACTACTCAGCAATAACTGCTCCCAACTAATAGACAACAGAAGTTTAAATGGGTGGCCGACACATGGCAAACTCCCAACGACCCCCACGAGTTGGGAAACACCCCCTTAACCTTAGGAATCATGCCATTTTCATTCAATGTTGCACCATCGTAGCTGGCTGTAGGTTTATTTTAATTGATGTGTGTATTTACATGATGCCAAAACTATAATGTGCCAGATAGCATGATATACCATCCACAACGATCCCTATTACTGAAACATACACAACCAAATCGATGGTGGGGATTTTGCCTTTAGCTCCTCACCATGATTAATTACAATATATACATCATGTACCTTTTAATGTAACTGGGGTGAAAATTGGGGACATCACAATCCCCTCCCCCTTGGAATAACACCGTCCTCGGTGTTCCAATACATAGGAATACATATGTAATTTGCACATCAAAATTTCAAATTTTTTTTTTTGCAGATTTGTCCCATGTTCAATTATTTACTTTGAACCTCTAGGACCAAGCCCCTTGATTTCCATGAGCTTCTCAGCTTTTGGCTCATCCCCAAGTTGATGAACTTTGTGGCTACTGCCCTCTTTATGTTCCCTCGTTGGGCAGTCCCGATGTAAATGATGTCCTCCGCATTTCCAACATTTTGCTGGATGCTTCATCTTTACCTGCTCAATTTCCTTTGAGTCTTCATGCCTAGACCATTTCTTAATGGATTTCTTGGATGAATGTCCCATCATTGATCCACTTTCCTTTCCTTTACCGATTGCTCCCAGAAGGATTTTCACCTCCTTTTGCAAACCAATAGAGTCTTGCAAAATCTGGTGGTTCATCTCATTCTGCCTTTTCTGTATCTTGAGCATCTCTCCAAGATTCTCTTGGGTCTTGGAAATAATTTGCAGGAGACTTACAGCCAAGTCCAACAACTTTTGGTCTGTTGCCATGATCAATGTGCACCTTTGGATTTCACTTTTCCCACCTATGAAATGCACCATTGAAATTCTGTCAGAACAAGAATAATATAGACATTAAAATCAATCAGTTAATTTCCCAATTGGCATGACAGTCCAAGTTTCATCAAGGAGACTTTCATATTTTTCATGCCTTCCCAACAAGCACACGAGCTCATTCATGGCCATTCTTGGGCAGGGAATTAACTATTCCAACATTCATAATTTAATTTAAGCAAATACACACATTCCATTTTCAATCATACATGCATTCAACAATCTTTTGTTTTCACAATGCATAAATATATATGGGTGAATCCACGGACCTGGGTAACATTTTTTGGCAAGCGCATTTCGGCAAAAACAGAAAAACGCACCTCGGTCGAGGGCTTGTTAAGCCCTCGATCGAGGTCTTAATATCTCGACCGAGGTTTTATCAAGCCCTCGACCGAGGTATTGCGGGCTTTACAAACCCTCGGTCGAGGTATTTAAATACCTCGACCGAGGTATTTAAATACCTCAGTCGAGGTTCATACCTCGGTCGAGGGCTTAAAAAAATAGACTTAGCCCTCATTCAAACAAATGGAAAATTTCCTGTGCCTTGAAGAGGTGTAAAACCTACCATTCCTAGCA
>LPNX011133603.1:254644-266907 GCA_001517045.1 Pseudotsuga menziesii
ATTTTACAATTTGTTTTTTTACTGCAAGTCAAAATTCACATGGCATATATGCATTTTGAGGGCTTCTATCTAGCACATGAGTAAAAAATCAGGTTTTCATCACCAAATTTGGCCAAAAAGTGTTACCCATCTTCATGGAATCACCCATATATATAATCTAAAAGGGCAAGAGAGAGAAGCAAGAGTTTTTCCCCTCTTTGTTTTGTTCCATCCTAGAACCCACACCACCGCTATGGCTTTTCATGCTCTCATCCTCTTTCACTTCACTATGAATGCTGGACCAATCCCTATTGGTCATGACACTTAGTGTCTCCGGTCTATTTCAGACTTCTCAACCATGGAGCCTCCCCACATGGTCTGCCTTAGCTGCTAGGAACTTCATAGTCTCACTAGCACCTTTTTCATTACTGCTCATTCTTGAACTCTTCAGGACAGTCACATGTCCACATGCACCCTTAAGATGCTCTCATAGTACTCACTTCTAGCGATACCTATATTCAAACATTGACTAAATTCACATGTTTAGTTTATTCTCATCAGTTTTTATCTCTTAAACAAGAGCTTAAAACATCATATACACATGCATATCCATAAGCAAGAATTGCAAAATAATACAATACTTATATGTATTGTGCGTTTCCTCATTGGTCCACAAGATCCTGCTTCGCTTTGCAAGCCTTGGGATCACCTATGGACTTGGATGTTAGGTCACCACGTAGGCTACTTTGCAACATCCTTTTATATATATCAGGCACATTCAAGACAACCTCCAGTTGGGTTTATCAGACCGTCAACAAATCTCTTGTATTTATCTCAACAATACACTTATATCAGCAACTAATCATCAGCCAAGCCAGCACAGTTGGGTTTATCAAGCCATCAACAATAACACATGCACTTATATCAAAAATATACAACCATTTCCAAGTTTTATTTCCAGTAGTGAGTTCTAACTCCAGTACCCCATATCACACAAGAGACCACTCCCTTCTTTGAGTTGATAGTCCCTCGGGAATCATCTCACTTCCCCATATCACACAAAATACCACTCCCTTCTCTGAGTTGAAAGTCCCTCCGGAATGTCTCCTTCTCTGTGCTCTTTAGTAGGAGGTAGGATGAGCCCAAGCCATTGTCCATTTCGTGTACAATACCAGACTACATCTGTTTATCCTGACAACACAAGCAATATAATCATATTCGTTAGCATTGTTTCTCTAAAACTGTAATCATATTTCATGTCATTCACTATCAAGTATTGAGACACCAGGACTGCATCCACTCCCTAGGATGTAATCAATATTGAAAACCCTTCCATGATCCGACATTGAAAAAGTGTGCACCCCTTTCGGATGTGTGCCATCTAGGCCCTATTCATACTCAAGCAATTTTCCATAATGGAAATAAAATTAAAACATGCTCTATATATTGAATTTAACAATTTGACATTCATGTTCTTAGCTAGGGTCACAGAACACTTATCCATTTACCGAGGCAGTATTCTTTCGTTAAGGAGGAATGGGGGCTCCCTTCTCTGAGTTGACAATGCCTCAATTTGCCATCCCAATTCCTCTTTACATTTCGTATCCACACATGTCTTACCGACATAACCTATACCATCTCACTCATGTTGCTTACCAAACATGCAATGTAGATGAGACATTCCCAAAATGTCCAATGCAGTTTCACCCGAAAACCATTTCCCATATAAGGGAAAACCTTCCCATGAAGTTTGGCTTCTGCAGGACATCACACATGATCTTCCTGCAGTTTGTACCCCTAGCACATTCATCAAATATCAAAAAATTCAATCATTATCTGATAATACAATCCAAATTTGATTGTTCCATAACCAAGAAATGACATTAGTAATTAAATTCCATGAGAATTTGCAACTCTGTCTACTACAGAAATTGATTTGCTTGGCAATGAGGTGATCCTCATTTGTGGTTCTCTAGTAAGCAACACCACTATGCCCATTATAATTTTATGCTTACTATCATAACATGAATACCCACTTACAATGCGTCCTCCTGACACAATCTTATGCAAGCCAATAGTGATTAGTAGTTGTCAGCAATTTCTCAAATCCAAAATTTACAAATTTAAATCAACAATTCGTTCAGCATACAAACTATTTTCACTACCATGAGACTCCTCTCGTGAGGTTTGGCTCTTTCACATGGTACATTTCGGCCTTTGTCATGGTCTTACCCACATTTCCATGCCCCAAACAATCTACCTGAAACATGAACCTCAGTCAGCCAAACACTTAGTAAGTCTTGATTCATTATTGCAACAATCACTAAAGCATTTCCAGAATTTATAAAATTCAAACACTTCCAGCTGTCAATTACATCAATATTACCAAAACTCATTGTTAGCTGGAATATTTCACCTCCTATGGACAGCAAGGTGTTCCACTGGTCTAAATGGTTCATATCCGAAACAAATAGATCACAAAGGCTGATAACTCTCCCTAGACGATGTACATATCTAGAATTCAAGGCTTTGATAGTCCACCTATGTACCTAAAATCAAGCTCAACATGAAATGAATCAAAGAAACCAGAATATGATCTACTAATCTATGCTAGTGACTAAGGAATATAGAAATATATATCTGAAATCAAACATCAACAATATATATGGGACATAAAATCAACTTGCATTAGATATATGAAGAAGTTTACAACCAAGCCTTAGTGTTGACATGCATCTCCATGAAACTAGCTCTTCATCCCCAAAAGCTCCGACTCTAGCTCTCTATGCTCTCTCCAATATTATCTTGGGCCAATAATCAATCCAACGGCATAACAATACCTTCAATGTTCTCCCCTCAACCATGGTTATGAGCTCATATTTATAAGGATTTAATGGATAGAGATGGTTGAGAAATTAGTGGGTGAGGTGGCCTCTAAGATCCTAGGATGAGGGATCTCGAGCTCAACCAATCCACAATAGTAGGGATAAGGCAGTACACGAGGCTTATCATCTAGAAGCCTCGAGAAACTTCTCTTTTTCCCTTTTTACCAAGGGTACAACGCTTCTTCTTCTATGACAAAGTGGTTCTGGTAATAACCACCTATGGACCAAGGGTAATAGGTAGTGGCACCACTTATGGAACATAGATGATGGGTGGTGCGAGCAGAGGTACCGCTCCTGGATAAAGGGGTATGTGCGGTGCTAGGAATTTGTATGACAGAATGATAAAAAAACCATTTAGTTTCCACTCCAGAAGCCAGGATTCAGGGCAAGTAGGTATGTCAAATGTCTTATCACATGATGGTGACAGGATTTTGGTATAACAGGATGCCCCCCAAAGCATGAGGCTTAGAGTGATACGATAAATGAGAGCTTTGAGAACAATTCATCACCAGGAGATGAAAATTTCGGCTCGATCGGAGTATGCAATAAAGTAGGCATCTGTAGTACATTAGTATGTTGAATCATAGACACAAGTAACCAAACTCATAGCTGGAGACCAATACAAGGCAGATCCATGAGTGGAATAAACAAGCATGGCTACTAGAATACAGTGTAGATCCATGTGATAGAGGACTCAAAATTGGACATAGCTACCAGAAATACAGCGTAGATCTATGTCATACAGACACAAATTTGAGCATAGCCACGACCATATAAATTTGGATCCATGCTATATATACAAAACTCCATCGCAACTTGGGGAAAAAGCAATGAGCGCTTTTAAACAAATGCCCAGGGTCTTCGTCTCGTCTTCCACAAAGTATGATTCTATCCATGTGATTACAATGATCTGAATTCGAACATGGTAGAAACCACTTGATTACCAGCCAATGATGTGAACCATTAAAAAGTGCGAGGGAGATCACCATTAATGTCAATGATTCCCAAGGTACCCTAGAAAAATCCACTGAGTGCGAATAGATGTCCTAATGTCAAACACCCAATCAATTCTATTGATCAAAGGTCAATGATGTGAACCTATGTCAAGAGTGAGAGAATCTATCATTAAGGCATACAGATCTCAAGGTACTAAATATTGTTTCTAAGACTATTTCCCGGATGATGAGCCAATGTCGACGGGAATATTCTCGTCGAAGGAGGGCCATGATGAGTCCCACATCGATGACACGAAACTCGGAACATAGTTCTGGAATGATGTGAATGTAGTAACCATATGACTGACTCAAAGATACTGACACAAAGAATGTGTAGACTGTAGAGGCAAAACTTCTTCAGATCCCCTTTCAACATTGGGTGGCATGACAAAATGACTTGGCAGCATGACTAGACAAGACAGATACACAATGCGACAATGGACAATGCATTCTTTTGAAAAAATCAAAGGATTGGAATGACTCATGAAAGTGGATTGTCACAGAGATCAGCTGAATACCCAATTGACTGACATGATTGTGAAGACAAGTGCTATGTTCAAAGGTAATGACACACAACTTCCATTATTTACAAAATTATTCCCTTCCCATTTTCTCCATCATGATTGATGAGTGCCTCTTTTCAGTTTTACGAGTTCAAAGAGGGTAAAAAACACTCGATATAGCTTGTCAGAAGACAAGTTCAGTCTCATATGTTTTATGAACCTGAGAGAGGAGGGGTTCATTCCCAAAACGGGTCTCTCAATGTTTAATTTAACGAGTCCACTGAAAGAAAACTCTGTATCATTCATGTTTAGAGAGTCTGAACGAATACAAAAGAAAACTCCATGGGGGTCCTTTTTCATATGATTTAGTCTCTAAGGCCCAAAAAAGTATAAAATCATACCTTAGAGAACTCTTCTAGTCATGATTGGCTGTAGTGTTCCTTTCTCGTAAATAGTCCTATCTAAACCAAGAAAGAGATAACTTATTGTCAGATGGACGACTCTTCAAATACTTTAACGAGCATGAAGAAGACAAGATCGCTTGACGATCTTTTCGTATTTAGGGAGCCTGAAAATGGTTTAAAGAGAACTCCATGAGGTTTCTTTACACAATGTAATGTTTTATGAGCCTGGAAAGAATTAGAAATGGACTCGACGACTTTTTCATATTTAAGCCTAAAAAAGAGGTGAAAAGAGAACTCCATTATGCTTCTTTACACAATGTCATATTTTACGAGCCTGGAAAGAAACTTGAAATGGATTTGGAACTTTGATACTAGATTTTTATGTGTGACAAAGTATCATAATAAATGCTCGACAAACTTTTCCATTTTGTGAAAGTACGAAAAAGCCATAAACAAACTCTCCAAAGCTTCTTACTAAAGTCAACCTGCAGACGACTCATGAACAAGTGTTAAATGCATTCAAAATCAACATTAAGGGATTATGACAAATAGATTTTGACCAGAACATGATGTAATATCAAAACTATAGTAAGTTAGACCCAAAAAATGTCTATATAAGGCAAGTAAATAGTAAAAAATCAAACATTTCACTATTTACCTCCAGCAGAGAGCGCTTGGAGCATTTTCTAACGAGATCTTCCATAGCTGATACCAGGAGTTCCCACCATCTGTTTTTAGTCTCATCAGTTGCAGGTAACAGCTAAGACCTTTATCTTTCATTTCATAGCCTCTATTTTGGGATTTGGTGGGGTTTTGGGCCTACTTGGCAGACCCTAAAATCCAATATGCAGGCACTGCGGCTACCCCTTACAGGATAGGCGGTACCACCCGAGAACCGCGCCAAGAACATGGTGGACAGGCGGTGCCACCGCCTGTCTCCAATGGGGCACAGGAAGTGCCGGTCGTGGAGAAGATAAACAAATGATATGGGAAATATTTCCTCATTCTTTTGATTTGCAATGACTCAAAATGATATTAATGCATACCATTTTTGTTTTTGGTAGGTCTAGGTGTCCAAAATATGGTGATATGGAAGGGAATAACACATGATGATGAGAATGCTACTGCTGAAAGGAATATGGTTTGCATTTCCGAACTCTGGAACTGTGGGCTCTTAAAGTTATTTTGAACACCATGCAGAGGGTGGAAGGGAGCCAGGGTGTGCATCATGCTTCTAGGGCACATATGCTGTATTCTCTAGAGGCTATGGCACCTATAGTGTTCAACTGAGCGGAAGCATTGCTTCCAATATTCAAGGATCAACTCACTAAATGTTGGCAGGGAGAGCTGAAGCAGTTCGGCTTTGGTTCCATCTTAGCTTGCTTCTTCTTTGAGCGGGTCCCACAGATGAGGCCCCAAGTGACTTTCCGGAGTCTGAGAGCACGGTACCCCTGTATCCTGAGGTGAGTCTAGGTCATGGCTCGCACATGAGCAGGTAGGGGCAGAGTGAAGTTCGGTGATCCATTCTTCAGATGGCTTCGGGATCAAATGTTCATGGTCAAGGACTATGCCTATGTGGGCATAGATTTTACAGGTGATCCTGACCTGCCACTCCCACCTAGAGGGCAGTGGGGTGACATTGGTAAGAAGCAAGAAACCCTAACAATGGAATTTTTTTTAATGTTTTTTATGTTTTATATTTTTTATGATAAGTGACGAGACCTGTTTTCCTTCATGTAGATGTTGGAGCAAAAAGGCCTGGAGGAGCATCTCCATTAGACAGGTGAGTCAGAGCTCACTTCGTGCCACAGGGTGATGATATCACCGGGGAGGTGGAGGAGAACCTAGAGAGGTTGACTCTAGGCATCCCAGATGCTGATATAGATGACCTCCTGACTAGATATCAAAGATCTACGACAGGAGTACCAGGCCAATTCAGTAGGCTACTACGTAGGGTGGCTCGAGCAGTAATGTGCTGTCACGAGCACCGTTAGTGGATGAGACATGTATACTAAAAGCTGATAGCTTCAGGATTTTTTGTATGATGATTTTTCCTAAAAGCCTATGTGCTTTAGATGAGGTCTTGGGACCTATTTTTTGCAAAACTTTTTCGTATATATATATATATATATATATACAAACTTTTACATGGTGTTTATACGTTTCAAATGGACAAATGCATTTTCTATGAGTTCTATGTGTCTTTAGCCAATATAGGATGTAATTAGCCAATGAATCAGCAACTACATTATGTTCCCTAGGGATATGCTTATAGGTAATGGTTCCAAATGATCTTTCTAACAAACATACCCTCCGAAAGAGGTGTGTCAGCACTCAGAATGTACCCAGGTTGTAAAAGGTAAACTCCAAGGTAACAGTAAAAACCACTTTAGAAAGAAACTGGTATTTTCTTCCAGAGAGGGATCTCTCAATAAAGATTTAACAGGACCAGATATAAAACAACACTAAAAAATTTATATATATGGCTGAAACAATCACATAACCATTGGGCATGGACTCACATACATATAAAGGTATCACAAAGACATATGCACGAGATTCATCAAAGGAAATATAATCACATCATCACAGTCATTCAATTTAATCCAGGGGAAACAAAAGAGACGAAAAACAACCCATTGATACAGAGCATTAGAGATGAATTCTATATCAACTTTAGTAGAAAAATATATAAAATATCTGAAATGATGACTAGAGCATAAACATATGAATTCTAATCACCCAACGCTGTATTTCAGATACGAAGAAGAAACAAAATGAAGTGTTGCACTGGGGGAAATACGATCACATAAAGAAAGAAGCACAGACTGTAATATCAATGACACAAGAATCTCTAATAAACCTTCATGCATTCACTTTGTTATTCGAAAATAGATATGTTCTCTAAAATCATTCCACAACACGATGGGTTCCAACCCCCATCTCATAAAAAAGATGCCAATATATACAAAAAATAATAGATCTTACAAGAAGATTCACAACTGAATGATCGGCTTAATTTAGAGTCTTGTAACTAAATCCCTATCTTCTAGGAATAAATTACTGCTCCAATCCTAACAGATCATAAAGTAAAAATCAGCTTGGTAAAACGTCTTCGTCCAGTCAGCTCCATGTCTTTATCCGGTCAGCCCCTTGTTGTATAACATATGTTTCTATGCATGCAAGATGTATTTGGTATTTCCAAATCTCTCCACAGCTTTCCACTGTTCTGCGCTTGGGGTATCACATTCCATCATTTCCCGAATTGACACTTCAAGTTCCATGTAAGCTTCATATGACACCTTGGGCAATCTGCTTCTGATAATTGCGAACTTTTGTAAAATTTTGAAATCCTCTGTCAATTTGTCCACAATAGTTTTTCCTGTTAGGCTCTTTTCCAAGTCATCGAATTTAGAGTGGTCCATGCGATTCTGAACTAGCAAGCTGTGATAGTGCTCCTGCGAAAACATCCATCCCTCCTCATCCCAAAAGGAAGGAAAGCTGTCTTCAAACAGCTCCTTGAAATCCTTTTTTGAAGTTATCGACCTGTGCAACCATTTCATCAGTTCTGTCCTGGACTGTCTTCATTAAATGATGTTTGTGGATAAATTTCTTAGCCCACAACACTATGGATATCCTGTCTTTTATCCCCATATCATGTAATTTCTGATATGTCAATGAGTTTAAAAAGTTCAGCGCATTTTGAGCTGTGGTGAGAGGTCTTTTTCCCATGTGTTCATTCACTAGCTTTAATCTTTGGTGGGCCAAATTGATCAAAATATTCTGATCATCAATGAAATTCAGATAATGTATGAATTTGGTAATTTCTATAGATAACGTGTCCCAAATAATGTGTTTTGCTCCTTGCAGGGGACCTTTACCTATGCTTTTCTCCTTCAATTCATTGAACTTCTTTTGCAACTGGTTTCTATCTTGTAGTATTTTGTTTTTACTTTCATTCATTTTGGCCAGTTTAGACTTGATCTTTGCATTCTCTGTCTTTAGCTCTTTGATTTCTTCATCTTTTAGACTAACCTGGGACATAGGCACCAACAGATCATCCGCATAAAAATCATCCAATGGCTTCTCAATATTCACAATGGACAAGTCTTCACCTGTGGGAGTCTGACTCATTAACTCCTCCATAATCTCCTCATCAATTTGATCCTTTTTCATAAAGGAAATTTGAGATAATAGTTCATTTCGTTCGACCTCCCACTTGTCTTTTTCTTCCTGTAACTCAACAGCTCTCCCTTTATACTCCATCATCTCTTGATGGATCTTGTCTTTTTCTTCTTGTAGAGCCAATAACTCAGAGGAATGAACATGCTCAGAACCTGGGATTTTCAATTTTTTCTTCAACACTTGGAGAGCATTGTCTTTTTCTTCTAGCATTCTCCTGACTGCGTGGGTGTTATCTGAACTGACAATATCTATTTGAAGCTTCTTGATCTGGATGGAATTTTCCTTATTTTCGACTCTTTCATGTCTCAGTTGAATCTCTAACTTATTTGTCAAAATTTGTAATTTATTTATCTTTACCATAGCTTGTAACAAATATGAATAAATGATATCACTGGTTTGTTTATGAAGTTGTATCTTATCCGGTATACTGATCTTATCCAACCGGATCTCCATTTCTGACATCTTTTTGTCATTTACCATGGCTAACTTGAATGTATTTCTTTCGGCATCTCTAGCAGAAACCAGAGAAGTTTTTGGACTGTACAAATTTCTTACTCGTGGAAGCAAATTTCTCGTCTCTTCCAGAGACTGCTTTCTTTTCTCCATATAACTGGCGTTGAGTTCTTCCTTTGACTTAAATACCGGGCTTAATTGTGAACCATCCACACTTTTAAAAGAGAACTAATTTACTTGCACAGCCTTCATTGGAACTAGAGCAACCTTTTTGAAACCATCAGAAATTTCTTCATTTACAATTTCACCACCTTGAAACAACTTTGCCTTTTTATGCGATCTATCTTCGTCAATTTCCATACTTTCAATTTCAGATAGACTTCTCTTAATCACAATACTAGTATCCTCTGTTGTTTGGGATGCTGTGATAGGTACAGTATGTGTATCTTCATTAGACCTTGAAATCTTGGTAAACTGCAACAAATTGGTTGTTTCAACCAGACCTTCAATAAACTGGTGATCAAACGGTTTGTTCTTGTTGGCCTGCTTCCTCAAGGAGATTACATGGTGGGGATCATAATTTATCTTTGGCTCCTTTTGGAAATCCATATTCTCCAGCAATTTCTCTATGAACACTAAAGAACCTTTACTTTTGAAAATGAAAGAACCGACCTTCAAGGGGAATTTAATATTTGAATACTTTTTAAAAGCTCCAAAATGTTCTTCTTCAGACTGCAACCTTTGTCTCATGAATTCTAAATAAAAAATACTCGGGGTGAGGAATGCAGGTAACTTATAAGGTTTCCCGGTAAATCCACCATATACTCTTAACACAGTGGAGTCTTTATGCAGGAACCAATCTCCAATTCGGTATTTGGGTGAAGGCTGCATCAAACATTTCATCTCGTCCAAAACACGAGGCAATTCTTCATCAAACAACATTTTATACACTTCCGACATAATCGAATTGGCATATTCGAACATGTTGATTTGCTTGGGCAAATCAGAAGAACAGATAGTATTCAAAAACTGCAGCTCAGTGACATTGGAACATAACAGCATGTTGAACAAGTAGGTCTGAAATCTAAAGAACCGAACCTTTGTAAACTCACTTAACTGAAGATGGATTGATTCAGCCAGGTACTCATCTAGACTAAACATAGGAATTGACTGAGATTCAGAGCCTAAGGAACTTATTCTCAACAAAAAACCAAGGATGACTTCGCCCATGCGACAATCATCATCAAGACCCAATATTTGACAGACTAGAGATACTACCAATTGGACTTCTTTTTTAAAAATATGCACAGGGTAAGGTAAGAAAAAACCATCTAAATATTGACCATCTTTCAGAATACTAGACAGGAATTGGCAACGGGTTTTAGTTTCACATTTCTTGTAAAATTCAGCAAGGGTTGACTCATTCACTGACTCACGATTATCAGGGTAATTTTCAGGCAGATTGAGGTTCTCGCAGATGACTGTAGCAATGAATTTACAAAGTATTTGGGATGTGGATTGACTCATGATAATTCTCTAAGAAGGGCAGTAGTTAACAACACACCATTCTGCAAATTCCGGGAAATGGAGGGTTTGTTCGAGGGCGAAGTAATACAGAAAGGATTTACATACATTAAATATATCATTTCCCTGTGAGTGGTAATACCACAATATTTCTTTACTAACGGACACGCTTCCTACAGATAGGAAGGGGTCACATATGCCCCTATCTCTGTCAACCAAATACTCCTCTCTGTCATCTATAACATGACCACTCTGTAATTCCTCCTTCTTGTCCATAATTCAATTGATAAATAGCAAATAGATGGATGAATTACGAGAGCTTAAGCCTTACCTGTTAACTGTAGCGGTGTGTTTGAAAATTATAGTTGCAGGTTAACGAACCCGCATGTATTTTTCACCCATCTGGAGCCAACAAAACACCCACGGGACAAGTCAACCTCCTTTTATAAGGCCCCACTCCGAAGCGTTCCTTCGGCGGTTTGCACAAAACCACTTTAGCCTCCGGAGTATGCCATAATTTGCCACGTGGACAGTGGTTTATATTCCGTGACCACTCTCTACCTTTATCTGTCGTGTGCTTCCACACTTCGAACTCATTTGAAACCATTGATCTAATTCACCTTTAACTTCCACCTTTGGATCAAGCGCCACATACCTCATTCCACCGGGCATCCAAGTCGTAACCACCATGCAAGTCTTCACTCCGGAGTTATCCTCAACCATTGATGTGATCGACTTTATTTCTCCGCCGTTGGATTAAAAGACACGTACTCGATTCTGCTAAGTGCTTGGGTCTTAACTACTGTGCAAGTCTAGGATCCGGATTTATCCATGATCGTTGATGTGATATGCCTTTATATTTCCACCGTTAGATCGAGCAGCATATACTTGATTCCGCTGGGCTCTACTATTTTAACAAACATGCAACTTCATACGGTGGATTTTACACAGATCGTGGATCTCTTTGATCCAAATCAACAGCCGTTGAGCTATGTATCCTATTAAATGCCCGGACATACTTTATCTTCCTCACACCTCTTAGAGAGCGGAGATAGTATAGGCCATTGATCTTCAACTCTTCACTTTGCACCATTAGATCTTTTGACAACTTCATCGTTCTCACTCCTAATCATACTCTTATACTATACCATTTAACCAAAGTTTGACGAGCCACTATTATTTCTCCTTCATCATGGTTTTTTCATCCCTGTGATAAATATATGTGTTAACAACTTGTTATAGAGATTTTCACCCCTCTAGGTGAATCACACATGTATGGCCTTCCCCTGTCCCGCTGCAGACTCATTAGACCCAATGGACCACATTTTATCCTTT
>LPNX011133611.1:0-95623 GCA_001517045.1 Pseudotsuga menziesii
CCCTACACCCCTATTCCCAATCCCCCACCCACTATTTCAGTACCCAGAATGTTATGGCCTTTAGGTACCAAAACAATGCCAAAACATACTGGAAATGCAATGGAAAATTTTCCTCCCGTTTCTAGACTAAAAGGGGCCATTTCCCACTTGACCTGCACAAATTGGGAAGACAAAAGCATTGACAAAAAAAATATTAATAACAAGAAAAGAAGGAAATTATATTATTTTTCAATGGAAAAATTGAGGGGGAAGGGGTGGGGGAAATTGTGGCTTTCTTTTCCTATCAAAGGCCAGCAAGCAATTTCTACAGCATTGGGAAACATTTCTACAGCAGCGAACAGCAAGAAAAGAGTGTTGTGGCTAGTTTTGAGACATTCTTTCTCTGAGTTTTCATCATCCATGGCCTCAGAAAGTGTTGTACATTTTGCTCTTGGGTATTTTAAACTTGACATTGGCTGGGGTATCTTCTGGTAAAGAAGATTTTATTACTTTATTTTTTTAAAATCCCAAATTTGTGAGTTACAGGTACATTTAGGAGCGAACAGATTCTGAACATACTGAAAATAGGGCTCCCACATATTTTCCTCATCAAAAGGCCAAAAACAGTCTGTCATAAAAAAAACCAAAAACAGTGCTTATAAGACTGCCCGTCTTTACAATGTTTAAGAAAAATCCACAACACTGGGATATAACTAGAGTTTTATCATTCATGAGAGCCTGTGTTTCCATGCAACACAGAACTAAGACCATATCAGTGAGACATATGAACACATAAAAAATATCATTGACTGACCCAAGACCAAGATACGTATAGATCTTCGAGCTTGGAGGTGCAGGATCCCACTCCATGTACACTGGATTAAATTTGCTGCTTTAGTGAAACCTGTAGAAACGCCTATTCAATAAATCCATAGAGCATTTTAACAACAACCTGTCAAACTTTATGGTCATTATGACCTCAAGCAAACTATTGAAAACTTCTGCATCAACCTCAATTCCCCCTAATGCATCTCTTGCTCTAAAAAATTGCTCAATTGTATACAAAAATACCTCAACAGAGAGGGTAGAAGAGACCACAGTTGCACTCCCTGGATGAACATGTGATTTGAAATTTGAGTCGTGAATTTTTTTGTTAATGGGATTTTTTTTCTCATGCTTGCAATGATCTATGAATCCACTTCAACAAAAGTTCACATGCAGTCACCTGTGTGTGTGTGAGAGAGAGTGAGAGAGATTCTTTTTGTTTGAAATTTGAGTTGTGTATTTTTGTTGCTAATGGGATTTTTTCTCATGCTTGCAATGATCTATGAATCCACTTCAATAAAAGTTCTACCTTTCTTTAACATGTCTTTCCTTTTTCATTCCACCTCACATTTTTCTCAAAATATGCTTTCTGCAAGTTCTGTACAACAGGGCTTCTGAGTGACATCCTCATTGAAGTTGGAGATATGTCCTTTCACTTACACAATGTTTGTCTCTTTAGCATGCTGGATGTGGACTCGATTGAATGCATTACTTAATATGATAAGCACGTGAATAATCAATGCAAACATGATTGTCTTCAATATATCATTTTAAGACAGGCATGGTGTGATCTAAACTGCTGGAAAAGTAGCATACATGCTTATGTACATAGGATTCTATGTTGATGGGTTGCAGAATTGCGGTTCTTAAAAAAATATGGATATGAATATAATGTGCAATTTTAATGACTCAAAGTTTTAATGTCTATGACTTAATTTTCATGTTAATAGAATATGAATAAAATGTGCAACGATGCTCATAAAAGTTGAGCTGAAGTAGGATTAGATACTACAGACCATTTATAAATGGTATAGATAAGATAAAATGAGACATTTTTATTTATGTCTTACAAATGATCAAAAAGTAGGTCAATGGAGCTGTTGTTGTTCACCAATTTTTCCACATAGGATCATTTGCATTTGTTGCTGGAGGCTCTGTGGTAAAGTTTAGTCATTGAATTTCATTTTTTATTTGACTTGATGCTCCCTTCTCACAGACTGTTGTGTATGGGCAATTTTGAGTATTCATTGAGTTTTTATGTATCCCATAACCTTGCATTCATGCCACATAAGACTGCACATGCATCCATAACCTTGCATTCATGCCACATTGAAGTCATTTAAGACTTCTCTGCAGAGATTTAGCTCCACTCTCCATGTCTTCTACTAGAAATCCTAGTGCTACAACAAGAGCCATTATCATCTCCAACATCATGTTATTCTCTAAATTTTATATGCATAACTCAAACCCTAGCAGTACAAGAGCAAACCCTAACATCACACAAGATTAATATCTCCGTGAACATCCAAGGCAGCTTTCCTTTTCCTTGTCTTCTGATTGGGTTTCCTCATGAACCCTAATGTCATACTCCTAGGGTTTCCTTGTGAACCCTAACATTTTTAAGATAAGTACAAAGAAGAGTACAATGATGATAATGAATGCAAAAGCTCTCTCCTCCCTTGTATATAAGCAAGTGAGGGAGGCTTTGGCTAACATATAAGAAGAACACAAGTCTATGTAAGTGACCAACAAGGCAACACCACATGGTCCACTCTACAATACAAGGATGTAGCACTCTACAATACAAGGATGTACATGTGTCAAACTAGGGTTCATCCCGCACCCAAAGTGAAATTCCCTCTAAGCATGATCCTTCTTGGGCTTAATGTCCCTCATCAAATCCAGCATAACTCACAACCAGTCAGAATAATTGTTATAGTAAAGCCTAAATTTTGCCTTGGTGAACATGAAATACAAAGTGATTTATGGTTAAGTCCCAAACTTATCTTGCCTTGGTGAACATGAAGTAAAATGTGATTTTTGGTCATGTCCCAAGCTTGCCTTTGAGGATCATGAAATATACATGGAACCATAGAGAGTGTTCTTGTTTCATATTTGCTTTACCTAATTAGATGTTATGCTTTACCTAATGATTTTCTTGTTAATTTCCAGTTAAGCTGAGTGCATTGCCCTTGTACTAGGTTTCATTTTTTTATTTCTTAACTCATGTTTTGTTTGGGTATGCTTCTATTTGGGATATTGGTTCTCTTTGAAATTCTGCACTAATATCATACTGTGGATTCTCATATTTTCTGCAAATGGTAATCAAACCTCACGAATTGAAGGCTCTCAAAGGGACGAGACCATACAAGAATGGCCTGATCAGCTTGCTTTGATTGTAGAGTATGTTTTCAGGATTCGATCCGTTGTCTTCTAAATTCAAGTCTGAACTATTTGAAACTCTGTTTGAATTGGTGTGTTCTAATGCCATAAGTATTGGGATATGTAGAATGCAGGATCATGAGCGTAGAAGAGAGGCCATAAGAAGGACACAATGGACAGCGAAGGAAGAACTCGTTAGATTCATTGGCTAACTCCGACAGCCAAGGTAATTTTATATAAATTTGCCTTTCCTGTTACTGTAAGGCGGAGATGTGCATGCATTCCAGCACAAGTTCATTAGTTGACAACCTATTACTTTTTGAAGACTTTAGTTTTATATTTGTCAGAGGATAATTCTCTGAATTGTCCTTGTGAAACTTTCAGATGATGACTGTGCAAAAACCTGCATTGTTTATTCTTCAGGTCTGCATCTTTTCGATACTTTATCAATTTCTCAGTAATCTCAAAACATTCAGCTTTGGTTGCTTCTACTTCCCCTATAGATTTTATTTTATGACTGAAGCTTCGGAGTTCTAGCATAGGCTGCCTCTTGTTTTGAATTCCTTGAATGCCGTCACAGTAATCTCAAAACATTCAGCTTTGGTTGCTTTTGCTTCCCCTCTAGATTTTATTTTATGACTGAAGCTTCGGAGTTCTAGCATAGGCTGCCTCTTGTTTTGAATTCCGTCAACGCCATCAAGAATGGTCTCTTAAGGGAGCCTGCCTCTTGTTTTGAATTCCTTCAACGCCATCAAGAATGGTCTCTTAAGTGAGCACGTTTTTTCGTCCTCAATCCATACTTCCAAATTTATAGCCATAGATTGTACTATCTGGCTTGACCATCTGTCTGAGTTCCTTTTTTATTATAAACCTTAAAGCAACTGAGCAATTGTAGACATATTCCCCAATCAAATAGATTGAACACAATGTAGGCAGGGATATACATTTACTTGTGCAATTTTACAAATCCCATTTTGAAAAAAAAAATTGTTTTTACTTTTTGTCATCAAGTAAATGAAATGTACAATTAATTTATTAATGTCATTTAAAATGTAAACTTTTTGAAAGCCCTTCATCAATGAAGGGCTGCATGAATATATAACCTTCAATATGAAATTAAGACCAGCCCTTCAATCTTGATCCCTGGATATGATGTATCCATACACTTGCTTTGATAAACTATTTATGACAGAAATTTGAACAAACCAGCAACGCTACAGATCCCTTGTCCATGTGCAGAAACTGCCAAATATGATGATGTTGGTGACGATGGATATGAACTTGTATCTCTGTTATGTTTCGGTTCATTTACTTAATGTAAACTTACTCTGTTTCTTTTTATTCAATTTGTTGTTCCTCTTCCTTGCTTGGAGGTTTCCAGATGGATTTACTTGTTATGTTATAATAAAAATCTCTACACCAGCCTTTGTTGTTCAGCAATTTATGGTAACAAATATGGGTGTCTGAACTAAGGGTCCTATTATGCACAAATAGCCCCAGAATTTACCTACCTATTGTTTTGGACTTAATAGAATTGGGAATGACTGTTTATGATTTTCATATGTAGGTAATGGATACATGGCTTGCTTATGCACCAGTGAAAAATAATCCAGAAGATGCTGCCAAGGTAGATCTCTTCTCATCTGTGAATCTTGTAAGGAAATGTTCTTGTATTGTGTGTTGATTTAAATAGGCAATCCCATAGGTTTTCTCATGTTTTGTTCTGATGGCTGAACTATATTTTTTTTTTCTGTGGAAATTCATCAACCTAGGTAGTATTGTCAACTAGGCAGATTCCTTTTCAAAACAGTAATGTAGTCAGGTTGTTTACCTGAAACAACCATCTTCATCATAAATAAGAGATAATGGGATTTTTTTTAAATGCTAAACATGATCAAAAGTAAAGCATCAGACCAAAATACATGAAAATCTAAATGCCATACAGTAGAGGTATGAGCAGGGGTAGTTAACATAAGGATGACCTGGATGAGTACATTGTATCCCTTAGCCATGGAACCTAAGAAAAACATACTTCTTGTTCTTAAATTTTATCAGTAGCTGTTATGGCCAATTAACTTTTGGCATTCTCTAGTGTGGATTTTGTAAATTAGGCAGTTTTCCTCTGTTTCTTGAAGGTAGAATGTAAGCAGATATGCTTTGAACAACTGCTGCTTTGGGCATAAATTTACAAACCAATAATCCTAAGAATGAAGATAAGAGAGAGAGTTAAAATACTAGACATGATCAAAAGTAAAACATCAGACCAAAAGGCATGGAAATATAAATGCCATACAGTAGAGGTATGACCAGGGGTACTTAACATTAAGGATGACCTGGATGAGTGCATCATATCACTTAGCCATGGAACCGAGGAAAAACATAATCCTAGTTCTTAAATTCTATCATTAGTTGTTATGTCCAATTAACTTTCGGCATTCTCTACTGTGGATTTTGTAAATTAGGCAGTTTTCGTCTGTTTCTTGAGGGTAAAATGTAAGCAACTTGATTAGACATTACAAACAGTACTGATGGTGCAGATAAAATGCCTTTCCGAATCACAAAGAATGAAAATTATGGAAATTAATGTGACTTTCATAAGGAAAGTACACAAAATGTCCTGTAAATTATTAAAAAAACAATTTATATAAATTTAAACCAAAAAAATCCCTTCATCAGATCAAAATAAAACTCAGTAACTAATAACTCTTTCAAATCTCACTTTTTCTGTCAATACAAGATACGCTAAACCACTGAATTGACTGCCTTTCCAAGCCATGCCAATGTGCCACTTCACTAGCCTTCCATTTTTCTAACCCAGCCAGAACTTCCTCGTCCATATTAGTAATGTTTAGCTTTGAATTTTTATCTTTGTTCCTTGGGAGCTCCAATTCACCATTGAGCTTTAATCCAACCTCCGTGATTGATTTATTTGGCTTTCCATTCACTTTTGGAGAAGGAACCAACTGGTTTCGAACTGGGTGGATATTATTGTACATTGCTTTTATCACAATGGAATCTCTGGCATCCAAAAATGCCCATATATATATTTTTTAAAACCTACAGAAAGCGTCGCTATATCGACAGCCTGCCGTGGAACGTTGCGACGTCTTACCGTCGATATAGCGACGGCTTACCGTCGATATAGCGACGTCTCTCCGTCGATATAGTGACGGCTTACCGTCGCAAGTATTGGAGTTTGTCATTTTCATTTTAGGAATTGCCGTCGCAATTGCGACGTCTTCCCGTCGCTATAGAGATAGCCCACCCATGGAAATATACACACAGCAAAATAGAACATCGTCGCTCTTGCCACGCAATTAACGGGTCGTCGCTATTGCGACGAAATAGTTTACACGGGAAGAAAAACACTTAGACGTGGCAATATCCACGCTTCTCCGTGGATATTGCCACGTTTTTTCCGTGGCAAAATTGATCACTTGTACTAGTGAGGCATGCCAAGAGGCATGTTTGTCAAAATTGTCCTGATGATGTTTTCCGAGTACACAACTGGAACAAACACCATCCTTGCAAGATACCAGCGAAAGACCAGTCACCATATTGTCTTTACATAGTTGTTGCAATGAGCGATAATTTAAGTGACCAAATCGCTCATGCCAAAGTTTGCTCAAGTTATCACTATGAGCAACAAAAACTAAAGGAAAATGTGATGACCCAAAGTTGTTAAATTTGTACAACCTGGTAATATCATCAACAGCTCCAGTAGCAAGGATATTTTGAGGATTTTTAAAATCCTTGATTACAACTTGGTGACGTGTAAACGTCACAGTTTTACCTTCACCTGAATGAGTAATTTGATAGACTGATAACAAATTGCAGGAAATTTTTGGAACACATGGTACATCACTGAAATGACCATTTTCTATTGGAACCGTTCCAGATCCTACAACACTTAAAGATCTATCATCACCAACAAATATTTGTTTGGTGTTACATTCATGCATAGTAAAGAAGATGGCTTTATTCTTATCCATATGATAAGATGCTCTAGAATCAATGAGCCATTCAATTGAAGTAGAAGAAGAAGATGCAGTATAAGAGTAACCAAAAGCACAAAGTGCATGTCCATGAGAGGTAGATTCTGAAGACGAATCTAGGCTGATGTGGTGCTTCTTCATTGCTGCTTCCAAGGCTGCCATCTTCTTAAAACATTTAGATTCATCATGATTATCTTTCCCATAAAAATTGCAATGACGCTCAGTCTTCTTTCCTTTTTTCTTGGATCCTTTGTCATTTTTTAAAGGAGGAGCTGACTGAGAGGGTTTGGGACCCTTGTTGTTTAGCTTATTATTGCAAAAATTCTGTTTCTTGGGAGGCTTGGACTTTTCTTTCTGTTGGGACAATAAGGATTTCCTAGATGTATCTGCATTGTTAATTATTCCAAGATGAATGAGCTTATGTTTCTCTCTAATTAAGGAATCACAAAAGGATTCAAGGATATGCGCTTGATAGCTAGCTGCAGTCAAGGATTCTTTCATGGAGTAGAATGTAGATACACAAACAGAATATGCAGGTCCAAGTTTTGAAAGAATATGATAAATACATTGTTTGTCTTCTTTCTTAATATTACATTCGGCACATAATAGTCTAAGAGTTTTATACTTAGATAAATAGTCTTGAATGCTTGAAAAATCATTTGGATTCAAGGAAAGCAACTCATTCTCAAGTTGATGACCCCAAATTTCATTGTGTTTACCAAACACAGATTCCAACTTTTCCCAAGCTTTATCAAGTTCATCAATTCCAGATATGTGGAATCACAAATCAGTAGAGATTGACATCCCAATCAATCCATGAGCTTCATCACATCTATTTTCCTATTTAATTTTCTTATCATCATCAGTGTGTTATGTTTCTTTCCCTGAGGTTATCCTGAAAAGTCCCCTACTTCGCAGAACATCCTCCATACGAGATTTACATGAGAAATAGTTAGAACTTGTAAGTATAATATCACAAGGGGCGGCCTTAATGTAAAATAATGGCTGAAAGAACATAAACTAATTGTTTGGATGCAAAGAGCTCGAAAAAATATGCAGTTTTAAAAAAAATGGCACTTAAAACTGATTCTGGATGATGAAGTTATGCTTGATCAAAGAAAATGTTGAAGATGTCCCCAATAGTGACGTGGTAGATATTAACTTGACCAACTAAAAAAAGAAGCCCCCTCTTCCCAAGATCAACCTTTGACAATCACTTTTACAAAAAAGTTGATTTGAAGTGAATCACTTTTGTAGAATAAGTGATGTTCACTTTTACAATAATGTGACTTTTAAATAGTGCGACAATAAATTAAAAGACTTAAGTGACTAATTTTTATTTTATTTTATTTATGTGAGATGCACTTTTACAATAAAGTAACTTGAAAATAGAAATTGCATGCACTAACAGGTAGCTTGATAAGACTTGAACTCAAGACTTATCAAGGTGTAAAGCAACTTTGGACCAAGTGAGCTAAGTTTAAAAAGGTACGTAAAAGTACGGAAAGAGGAAGGGGGCATTTTTTTGTTTTTTGTTTTACTCTTCTCTCTCATTTTCCGTGCTTGCTTTCTTTACCTGCAAACCACACAAAAAAAAAAACGAAAAAACAAAAGCAATTTTTTTTTTCCACACAATGGGGTTAGATCTTGGTTAGCTTACCCAGAAAGTCTACGTTTTCAAGTTTTCTCGTTGTTTCTGATTTGCCATGATCGCACAAGGCGCACGGTAAAGAGCATACGTAGTCGAGAAGACAAGAAAAAAAAACTTTCCCTTACTATTTTTGATTCGCCACGATCGTGCAAGGTGCATAAAAAAGAGCATATGCAGTCAGGGAAGGAAACAATCCGAGACTAAAACAGAAAAGATCTAATAACAAAATGATAAAATATGAGAGATTTAAAAAAGAACAAATCCGTCACTATAACATTATACCTTCAGATTTACCGAAATGGGTGTTTCTGGAGCAAACGAAAATGGTTTTCGGTGAAACAAAAAATATTTCCCAATGGAAACAGTGCTTTGGATGCAATGGAACAATTTCCATAGGAAAAAAATGCATAGAAAATCCATAACCAGAAACCCTTTCAACGTTTCGGTAACACCGGTTCCAGATCTTGATCAAAACCAAAAGCGGCTCTTCATAAAAGCTCTGATACCATGTTCAGGTACATAGGGTACTCCCAAAAGACTGAACACCTTGAGAAACTACTTCACACAAATAGATCACAGATCAACACACCGATGTTTGTCACATGGTTAAAATCCTCGAGAGGGAAACAGTCCACGTCCCCAGCCAAATAACTACTTGGAGTAATTTATTATCCAAAAGAAATAAAGTTACATGAGCTTCTCATAATCGATCAACTAGCCAAGGACCCTCTATTCTCTTTAAATAGAGATCATAGACCAATCGGGTGTTAAGCCACGGATCAATGGTAGGTATGATCCAAGAGAATTTGAACCGTCGGATTACTCTATGTCTAGAACATATCGTAACTGTCGGATTAGAATATTTACAAATGCATACTAATGAAACACACTTTTACCTAACGGATATATTACACAAGTTGATCTTAACTAACTCCTAAGTGTCTAAATATACTAATAGTTATCATCATCACTGTCATCAACATCATAAGGCTTTCTCATCATCACCATCGGCATCAACATCATCATCATCAACATCATCATCATCATCCATCAACATCATCATCATCCATCATCATCATCATCGTCGTCATCATCATCTTCAGCAACATCATCGTCGCCATTGATAGCATCATCAGCGTCGTGATCATCATCAACATCGTTATCATTTTCATCATTTCATATGATATCAAGACAGTCATCACCACCACCATCATCATCATCATCATCATCTTCATCATCGTCAACATCATCATCTTCATCATCATCATTGTCGTCACCTTCATCATCATCATCTTCATCTTCATCATCATCATCATCTTCATCCTGATCATTAGCATCATCATCATCATCATCATCATCATCATGGATAACATCATGATCATCATCGACATCATCATCAACAGCGACATCCTGATCCTCATCATCATAGATTCAACACACACGTAAAGACTCACATAGATACACCCCCCCTCTCTATGTGCCTGGTATGTCTAACATGAATATGTGATCAAGGATAGGAATATGGAAAAGAGGTTAACACAAATATGTTAGAGTCGAAGGAACATGTACATTGAGTGTCGTGAGATGGATTAAATTTTTTGTTTATACATAACAACATTGTATAGAAGCCTTGATGAAAGGTTTAAACTAGTGTACAAATTCTTTATGTATATGGTGCTAAAGTATTGCAACCAAAAATATATTATGAACATGTTGAAGAATGTCATTTCTAGTGGAAGTGGAGTGGCCACTTTGATGAGGATTAAGAAAAAGTAGATAATGACACCTGCAATGAAAATATGTTAGGGATTTTTTTGTTGCGACATTGAATAGTACTTAGAGAAAATAAACGAAGGTTCATATGAGACTAATCCCTAACCTAAAACACTTAACCCTTTTAAAACATAATACCTATAAAACCTATTCCCAAACCCCTATATACCTTGTTCCCAAACCCCTATAAACCCTATCCATTATCATCACCAACAATTATCATAGTTAACCCTTTATCCATATGACTCTTAACCACTACAAAGTCTATGCATATAATGTCAAACACCTAATATTTATGTCTCTCTATACTTATCAAAATTAAATATTACTTGTAATCTTATATTAAAATTATTTTTTAGTATATATATATATATATATATATATATATAATTTTAAACACACACACACACACACACACACACACACACACACACACACACACACACACACATATATATAATAAAACATAAAACAATAACAAAAAACTACCTGTCGCATGCTATTTTCATTTCAGCTTCACGAGAAAGCTTCTTCCTCTCTGCATCTCGTCGAGTGCTTGTCGAGATTGCTCAGTGATCAATGATGTTTTGAGCAACTTGGCCAAAGAATAATATCAGTGGGAGTAATGATTTGGACAGTGGGAGCAACGATTTGGACCCATGAAGACTAAGGAGAGTGGATTGTGGTTTTGTAGTGGAAAAGGAGGCCAATTGTTAGTCGAGACAATGCATCCCAAAATTGTGAGTATCGTTCCCTAATTCATTTCTATTTTAAAATTTTTAAGATAGTTCTGCAAATCTCCAGGGTTTCATTACCAATAGAGGAAAGGCAGAGGCTATTAGAGCAGGTTACCCTCATTCAACACCCACGAAAATAGAGTTAATAGGGTAAAAATAGAGTTTCATTTAACAGTTGCATTTGACCCGCATTTGACCCATATTGGCTTATATGGATTCTAAATTCTGGCCAGTCTGAGCGTTATAATTAGTGGACGAACCCACCACATTTTGGCTCGCATTCAAACTGGTTTGGTTCTTTTTATTTCAGTTATCTTAGCAACAGGTTCCCAAATAAGCTATTAAGCTGACCCCACCAAAATGAGATGCTTAAGGGAGGTTTAGAAAAGGATTTGAGTTCCCCCATAGCCACGATAGATAGGATTTTTCTGCTCCCATGTATGCTAGGCCCAGTGGAGAAGCATGAAAATTAGTCGCTGCCTCGAGCAGGATTTTCGAGCCCTATTTTGTTATAAGCAAGGAAGCTCAAGTGTTTTAAACCAGCTTCCTCAGTTTATGTAGAAGTTATAACAGTTAAACTACTTAAAGTGGGCTAAACATATTTCCCAATAGCTTCAATTAAAGCATTGATAAAGAGTACCATACCCTATTGCAAAGCATATAATTGACCCAGCAAGTGGACCCTAGCATAAGCAGAGTCCAATAGATGAACTTCAGAGGCTACTAGAGAAGGTTACCCTCATTCAACACCCACTAAAATAGAGGCAATAGGGGTAAAAATAGGAGGACAGGTACAAGTTGAAAAATATAAATGCACCCAAGTGTGAAATCGAGGAGAAGGCACACGTACCCTAACCACTCAGGTTTTTACAAAAAAATTCAATTATAATTCAAGATCATTATAAAATCCCTAGTTTAGAAAGAAACTCGAACCTAACCCAATATTTTCCAATTTGTAGCAACAACAGGGGTTTGCCAGAATTCTGCCAAATGTTATGGATTTCCTCTTTAAGGTTTTTTATTATAGAAACCTTACATTAGAAAGCAACTCGAACCTAACCAAGTAATTCACAAATTGTAGTGACAACATATGTTGAATCAATTCCCTAATGTCTTTCATCTTATCATGTTTAATAAACCCTTAGAATATGAAGTGTTTAATTTGAACCATTGGGTGAATCTTTGCCAACAAATTCTACTTTAGGGACCAGGACTATTGGTTTTAGATGAAGGGCATTTCCCACGTAATAAGGACACGAACAGACTCCATGTTCTTTACCAAATACGTAGGAGGATACGGGTGTTATTGTCATGCACCCTCTTTCGGAACAATTTTTAAAGAGCTCTTCAATCTTTTGAGGTTGGTAAGGCCTAATATTTTAGATTTGAAATTTTTTCAAGTCTTCTTCAGCCGGTTGATCAGTAGAGTGGATGTTAGTTCTTGGAGATCCTGTAGAGTGGATGCTTGGTTGCTCTATAGGTTCCAATTATTTAGGTTCCTCATTAAATAATTACTTGATATGTTGGCTTCTTGGAGTCATGTGTTATTTTTGGGTAGTTCCTTCCAGTCTTCAATTTGTTCCTTTCTTTCCTCTAATTTATGTCATATTGTATGCTTGATAATTGATATATTTACACATGTGTTGGACTAGTGTCAACATGCCATGGTAGGGTTTTTTTGGGGGGTGTCCTTCCCCTTTCTCTTGCATCTATCATTTATGAAGATGTGTTAATTCTTCTAGCATAGGGAAGTATTCCTATACATTCAAGATCCATTTATCAATTTTCATATAATTTCATCAACTGATAGGGTCTGAGCCACATGTAATTGAGTTTCTCCACCTTGTCCTTTTTTTGTTGTTGTATAGAAAGACTAGTTGTATTTCTTCAAACTCCTATTTTTTTAATGTTCTCAAATTATCTCTTCATTCTTACCTTTGCCATGATTTGGTGGATCATTTACCATAACCTATATTCATCTAGTTTTTTCTAGTTCCTCTAACCTATACTTAATGTATTTATGTTTTTCTCATTGCTCCTTTACTACAATACATAGTGAGGGCTTACCATCTAGTATTTTTTTCTTCCCATGACTCTAGTCAATGCCTTGAGACCCATCCCATTGTGCAAAAAAATTTAATTTCTATGTATCCAACTTGTATGCGAAATATCCACTTCAACAAATATTTGTTATGGTTGATGGAAATAATCATGACATATTAACTCAAGAATATTATGTTAGGGCCTAATTCCCTCAGTTTCTTCCCCAACCATGATCCAAGACCCATCCCTAGTGTACTAAACCACAAATTGGCAGCCATATCCCATTCAGAGAATAATGCCCCCCTATACAATACATGTTTGTGATTTGATGGCTTGTTCTTCATTCTTGGTACCTAAATTTTTCATGTAAATCCTAAGGGCCTTATTGTTATGAAGAAAAATTCCTATGGCTTGGGGTACCACAACAGAAAGGATAACCATAGAAATCAATCCTTTCCTATATGCAAGAGAAACCAAACATCTAACACTAAAGGATCTCGAAACATACCTTATTCCGGACGGTTGATGTAGATCCCTGTTGAGCTTTTCCACTCTCACTTGTATTAGTAATTTGCTCTCTCAACATTCAGCAAACAAGACAAGCATGCTATATATAATTGTGTTAGACCTACTCTAGAATATATAATCAATAACATATAAGCATTTAAAAGCATCCATAGATTCAATACTCATTTAAATACACATTATTGGACAGGAAAAGATATTTCTACTCATATAAATCAAAGATTACAATAGCGACAACCTCTGTTGGCACGTCTCCAAATCATAGAAACTGAGTCCTCCACCACTTCAATCCTCCATCTCTCGATAGCAAGCTCACAAGCAAAGGAAATCTTGGGAAGAGCACAAATTTATCCAAGGGACAAAGGGATGCAGACTCAAGTATAAGCTCCGGCAACAATGGACTATAGTTTTCTTGCTCTTGAATTCCTCTCCTTCAAGGTATCCAAAGGGTTCCTTATATAGTGCTTCAATGGGGTAACAGAAGGTCAAATCCAAGTGATATCAAGGCATATGGAAGGCCAAGAGATAAGTGACTTGGTTCCACATCAAGGAAAATTCCAATACTATTTGTCCTTTTGCACACATCCCGATGTACACGGGTTTAAGGGTTAAATCTGTGTATATACATGAGAATAGGTTTAAAAGTAGCGTATAGCAAATAATGCATGTTTTTAGGGATGATATTGGAAACATCAAAGGTAAAAAAATGGTCCATGGGGTCTAAAGATTCTGCAGAGGAACATGGAAGGCCATAAAGGTGTGATCCACCATGTGTGGTAAAATCAGTTGTATCCAACTTGTATGTGAAATATCCACTTCAACAAATATTTGTTATGGTTGATGGAATTAATCATGACATATTAACTCAAGAAAATTATGTTAGGGCCTACTTCCCTCAATTTCTTCCCCAACCATGATCCAAGACCCATCCCTAGTGTACTAAACCACAAATTGGCACCCATATCCCATTCAGAGAATAATACCCCCCTATACAATACATGTTTGTGATTTGATGGCTTGTTCTTGGTTCTTGGTACCTAAATTTTTCATGTAAATCCTAAGGGCCTTATTATCCACCCATCCCCATTATTAAGGCCTCAAGACCCATCCGTACTATCCAATGAATTATAGGAGAAACCACACACCACTTAGAAATCAAATATCCCCTTCAAAGGGCCTAAGTGATGGTTTAAATCCATGATCATTATGAAATTGATTAGGATACCCCAATATGTCCAAGAAAACCATTAGAATCCTCTCTGAAGTGTTGGGTTATGCACTACATAGTAGCACTGAAGAGGTTAAAACATCCACTTTACATGATCTCCAAGAAATAACATAATTATTTGTCCATTACTGTAAAGGCAATGTACTAGAAGATTTGCCTAAAATTGTTGATTTCACCGTTAAGTTGAACATAAATGATAAACATAGAGGAGCACTAAGAAAGCTACAACACTTTGTAGGAAATCAAATGAGTAGAGATATAATTTCTACAACAGTCTGCATACATCCTTCACTTGAATGATGTTAGTTCTTGGAGATCCTGTAGAGTGGATGCTTGGTTTCTCTATCAGTTGCTTCTTGGAATTTATAATAAACTTGGCCCAATATCCTGATTCGACCGTGAGGTGCTTAGTTCACTAGAAATTGGGTTAGGTAATACTTGGCCATTAATGGACAATCATGAATCTTATGGTTTATGCTTTGGGTCTGGAAGCAAGTACTAGGTATTTTGATGTCCTCCATTCTTTATTTGAACATTTTATGTGAATTGTCACCATGTCTGATTTTTGTTTGCCCCTCTTACATTTAACACGAGAAGATGACCTTTGTGGTTTAGGGTTGAAAATTAATATGGGAAAACAAGCATCATCATGACAAGCTAAGAGGAATAAATCAGCAAATATTACAGACTAATATAAATGTATTTAAAACATTCTTTTCATTCCTGAATGTGCCAAGTAGTAGATCTGGAAATGTCCACTCTTCACCGCCATGGATGATATATATATATATATATATATATATATATATATATATATGATTGTTGTAGGTTACCACTAGGAAATATGCCTCTGAAGTGATGGGTTATGCACTACAGAGTAGCACTGAAGAGGTTAAAACATCCACTCTATAGGATCTCCAAGAACTAACATCATTATTTGTCCATTACTGTAAAGGTGATGTACTAGAATATTTGCCTGGACTTGTTGATTTCACTGTGAAGTTGAACGTAAATGGTAAACAGAGAGGAGCACTAAGCAAGCTAAAACACTTTGTGGGAAATCGAATGAGTAGAGATATAATGTTCGCAACAGTCTGCATACATCCATCAATTTAATTATTTTAGTTCTTGAAGATCCTGTAGAGTGGGTTCTTGGTTGCTCTATCGGTTGCTTCTTGGAATTTATAATAAACTTGGCCCAATATCCTGATTCGACCGTGAGGTGCTTAGTTCACTGGAAATTGGGTTAGGTAATACTTTTCCATTAATGGACAAGCATGAATCTTATGGTTTATGCTTTGGGTCTTGAAGCAAGTATTAGGTATTTTGATGTCCTCCATTTTTTATTTGAACATTTTATGTCAATTTTCACCGTGTCTGATTTTTGTTTGCCCCTCTTACATTTAACATGATAAGATGACCTTTCTGGTTTAGACAGTTGGTTAAATTTAGAATTATTCCATGGTGTGAGTGATCTTTGATGTTTCCTTTCCTTGTTTTCATCCCCTTGGTTTCATCAAATCATTGAGGAAGGCATGATATAGTTAATTTAAGAGCCTTTGGATTTGTGCGGAATAGTCTTTTTTGGTTCTTTCTACTATGGGATTTCCTTAGGGTTGAAAATTATTCTGGGAAAACAAGTTAGCATTGCCTTAGGGTTTAAAATTAATATGGGAAAATAGAGAATCATCATGACAACCTAAAAGGAATAAATCAGCAAATATTACAGACTGATATAAATGTATTTAAAACATTCTTTTCATTCCTGAATGTGCCAAGTAGCAGATCTAGAAATGTCCACTCTTCACCACCATGGATTATATATATATATATATATATATATATATATATATATATATATATGATTGTTGTAGGTTACAATTGGGAAATATTCCTCCAAGAATGCATGTATCAACTGATCTGATTTCTTCCATTATTGTGGTGGTACCTATTTGAAATATCCCAACTCTGTTCAAGTTAGCATTGCTTTAGGGTTGAAAATTAATATGTTAATTCTATACAATAAATTACTCTCCAATATTGTCTTAAATATGGGATGGAACATTGTAAAATCATATTTCCAAATCAACACTACCTTCTAGGGTTCCATATTCATCTAGAAGGAAGAATTTGTGACATGAAGATACATACTAGATCGGCATAAAACTGTGTTTCTTAGAGTAGTATGGGTGAAAAACAGAAGACTACAAATCAATGATAAGTTAGGGATAATATTCATTATAAAAGGACTTTTGGGTAGGCAGAACAGGGCATCAATTCATCCTCCATTGGAATCCTTAAACCATTAATCTTGCTCCCTTCATTCATAGGTCTCAAAATATTTACTTTGGGAACAAAGTACTTATACAGTTCGATCAAAGCCATTTGTTGTGCAAGATGCTGAAAGTAAGGATATTGTTTCATGTTTAACTTTTGTTGTCAAAAGGAATACTGAAAAGTTAGGAAGTACCAAAGCTATTCATTATGTGCACGTGGACTTAATGTAGGGAGAGAAGTCATGTCTACTTTTTTTTTCTTGAATGGGAGCAATCATGATACCATAATAGTGGTTTATAGATGGATATTTAATAACCATGGGAAGATTCATGAGTTAGTCATAAGACATTCCAATGCACTGTTGATTAAATATGCAAATATTATTGTTGAAAACAGGTTAGGCCAGTAATAAGAACACCTGGATATCCAAATACACAACCACCATAATCGCTCAAACATTCTACATGTCATCATACTTGCTATATGTGATGTATGTTTCAAACATATTTCCAGAGACATGAGAGCATTGGTGACCAAGCACAGTGCCCATCCATGTATATTGCCAAATCCTTTAGAAACACACATTTATAATACAGTATATAAATATTTGTGAGCATATCGTAGTACCCATGTATAACATTATATTTTGTGAGCCCACCCAATAAATGTTAGGAAAAGGCAATGCAAGCAATAAGTGAGAATGGAGACTTGTATGTAACTAAAAGAGGGGCATACATAATAATTTTTAGGGCATACATTAGAACTTTTTAGAATTTCCAGTGTACTATTGTAGGATTGCCACTATGCAAATAAGGCATTGACTTGATAGCCACAATCCCATTGGTATGGTAAATTCTGAGAGAGATCAGAAAAAAAAATCCCTACACAAATATAACCGATAAGTATGGTTTTGGTGTATCATTTGGAGAATAAAATCCTATAACAATAATTTTTATTATGACTCTTAAAGGGTCCTACATGAGATCCGGGCACTTTTAGGCCCTTGAGCTTTCAATATTAAGAAGCCATAAACAATAGGTATGTGCACCCTATAAACGATGGAAAAGATCATAAAACATATTAGGTAAAATGGATAATCATCTACAACATCACAAAATCATTCATGGGAAAACTAAAAACCACTTACAACCATCAAAAGTAAGGGTTACAACAACAACAAGTG
The DNA here is from genome assembly GCA_001517045.1 of Pseudotsuga menziesii. NCBI lineage: Eukaryota > Viridiplantae > Streptophyta > Pinopsida > Pinales > Pinaceae > Pseudotsuga > Pseudotsuga menziesii. Next base: position 18,599 of record LPNX011133611.1, read on the forward strand.
TAGAGTAAGGAGAGAGGAGTGGCTAGGAAAATGAATAATCAGGACAATTTAGAGTGGAGAAGTGACCTAGAAGTTTGGAAGAGGAGACTAACCAAGATTCCTTGAAAAAGGAACTCATGTCAATTATGCTTTTTGAGGGAAGTGACCAACATAACAACTCCGTATCACTTCTATCCGAAGTAAATGTAGATGAATGTGAAGTTATGTTCTTTCAAGGAGATAGTCCATTAAAGGAGAATCTCCAGGCCCTGTACAGACATATATTAGCATAAATTGTAGTGTTGTATTTTCTGCATATGCATAACAGATCGTCTCAAGCTTGACAATGTTGAAAGGCCAAAGTCCAATGGGCACAAGCATACATATGAAGATTGTGAATGGACAAAGGGCATTTGGAACTCCACTAAATTAAGTTTGTGTAGTGTTTTTTGTTATGGATTATAGATGCCTATGCATTGGCTCCTTGAATGTAATGAGGACCAAGAGCATTAGACATGGACTCATTAAATCTGTAAATATTATTGTTGAAAGGGGGTTAGGCCAGTAATAAGAACACTTGCATATCCATATACACGACCACCATAATCGATCCAACATTCTACATGTCATCATAATTTCTATATGTGATGTATGTTTCAAACATATTTCTGGAGACGTGAAAGCATTGGTGACCAAGCATAGTGCCCATCCATGTATATTGCCAAATCCTTTAAGAACACACATTTATAATACATAATTCCCATGTATAACATGATATTTTGTGAGGCTACCTGATACATGTTAGGAAAAGGCAATGTAAGTAATAAGTGAGAATGGAGACTTGTATGTAACTAAAGAGGGGCATACATTATAATTTTTTAGAATTTCCAGTGTACTGTTGTAGTATTGCCACTATGCAAATAAGGCATTGACTTAATAGTCACAATCCCATTAGTATGATAAATTATGGGAGAGATAAGAAAAACATCCATACACAAATATTAACTGATAAGTATGGTTTTGGTGTATCATTTGGAGAATAACATCCTCTAACAATATTTGTTATTATGACTCTTAAAGGGTCCTACATGAGATCTAGGTACTTTTAGGCCCTTCATATTTCAAGCTTAGGAATCCATAAACAACAGGTATGTGCACCTGAACAATGATGGAAAAGATCATAAAACATATTAGGTAAAATGGATAATCATTTACAACATCACAACATCATTCATGGGAAAACTAAAAACCACTTACAACCATCAAAAGTAAGGTTTACAACAACAACGAGTGTAGAGTAAGGAGAGAGGAGTGGCCAAGAAAATCAATAATCGGGCCAATGTAGAGTGGAAAAGTGACCTAGAAGTTTGGAAGAGGAGATTAACCAAGATTCCTTGAAAAAGGAACTCATGTCAAAGATGCTTTTTGATGGAAGTGACCAACATACCAACACCGTATCACTTCTATCCGAAGTAAATGTAGATGAATGTGAAGATATGTTCTTTCAAGGAGATAGTCCATTAAAGGAGAACCTCCAGGCCATGTACAAACATATATTGGCATAAATTGCAGTGTTATATTTTTTGCATATGCATAATAGATCGTCTCAAGCTTAACAACGTGGAAAGTCCAAAGTCCAATGGGAACAAGCATACATATGAAGCTTGTGAATGGAAAAAGGGAATTTGGAACTTCTCTGAATTTAGTTTGTGTAGTGTTTGTTGTTATGGATTATAGAGACCTATGCATTGGCTCCTTGAATGTAATGAGGACCAAAAGCATTAGACATAGAATCAGTAAATATGCAAATATTATTGTTGAAAGGGGGTTATTTCAGTAATAAGAACACCTGCACATCCAAATACATGACCACCATAATCGCTCCAACATTCTACATGTCATCATACTTTCTATATGTGATGTATGTTTCAAACATATTTCCAGAGACGTGAAAGCATTGGTGACCAAGCATAGTGCCCATCCATGTATATTTCCAAATCCCTTAGAAACACACAATTATAATACATTATATAAATATTTGTGAGCATATTATAGTTCCCATGTATAACATGATATTTTGTGAGCCTACCCAATACATGTTAGGAAAATACAATGCAAGTAATAAGTGAGAATGGAGACTTGTATGTAACTAAAAGAGGGGCATACATTAGAATTTTTAGGGAATACATTAGAATTTTTTAGAATTTCCAGTGTACTATTGTAGGATTGCCACTATGCAAATAATGCATTGACTTGATAGTCACAATCCCATTAGTATGATAAATTATGGGAGATATCAAAAAAAAAATCCCTACACAAATATTAACCGATAGGTATGCTTTTGGTGTATAATTTGGAGAAGAACATGCTCTAACAATATTTGTTATTATGACTCTTAAAGGGTCCTACATGAGATCTGGGCACTTTTAGGCCCTCGATATTTCAAGCTTAAGAAGCCATAAACAACAGGCATGTGCACCCTAGCAATGATGGAAAATATCATAAAACATATTAGGTAAAATGGATAATCATCTACAACATCACAACATCATTCATGGGAAAACTAAAAACCACTTACAACCATCAAAAGTAAGGGTTACAACAACAACGAGTGTAGAGTAAGGAGAGAGGAGTGGCCAAGAAAATGAATAATTGGGAAAATGTAGAGTGGAAAAGTGATCTAGAAGTTTGGAAGAGGAGATTAACCAAGATTCCTTGAAAAAGGAACTCATGTCAAAGATGCGTTTTGATGGAAGTGACCAACATACCAACTCCGTAACACTTCTATCCAAAGTAAATCTAGATGAATGCGAAGATATGTTCTTTCAAGGAGGTAGTCCATTAAAGGAGAACCTCCAGGCCTTGTACAGACATATATTAGAATAAATTGTAGTGTTATATTTGCTACATATGCATAACAAATCGTCTCAAGCTTGTCAACGTTGAAAGGCAAAAGTCCATTGGGCACAAGCATACATATGAAGCTTTTGAATGGAAAAATGGCATTTGGAACTCCTCTGAATTAAGTTTATGTAGTGTTTGTTGTTATGGATTATAGAGACCTATGCATTGGCTCCTTGAATGTAATGATGACCAATAGCATTAGACATAGACTCATTAATTCTACAAATATTATTGTTGATAGGGGGTTATGCCAGTAATAAGAACACCTGTATATCCAAATACACAACCACCATAATCGCTCCAACATTCTACATGTCATCATACCTGCCATATGTGATCAATGTTTCTAACATATTTCCAGAGACGTGAAAGCATTGGTGACCAAGCATAGTGCCCAACTATGTATATTTCCAAATCCTTTAGGTGGACACAATTATAATACATTATATAAATATTTGTGAGCATATCATAGTGCCCATGTGTAACATGATATTTTGTGAGCCTACCCAATTCATGTTAGGAAAAGTCAATGCAAGCAATAAGTGAGAATGGAGACATGTATGTAACTAAAAGAGGGGCATACATTAGAATTTTTAGGGATACCAAATGCCCACACCTATTATCCAAACTCATTCTTGACAAGCTTTTTCTTTAACAAGTTTTTTTCTTATAAGTCATTCCAAGTTTTTTTGCTAGTATTTTTCTATGTTTATGCCAATTTTTTTCCGGCCATGGTGCAGGTAGAACCAAACAGGTATTTGTCAGACCTGAATTCCTCTAGCGAAGGGAGTTTGGGAAGGATAGAGGAATGTAATAACTCAAAAATTCGTAAAAAATTAAATTTTTTCATGTAACATAAAATGTCAAGTGTCATTTCCAATGAACAATTAACTGTTAGCGGATATTTAAATAGTTTTAAAAATAACAAAGAGCACTTCTTTTCTTTGGTTATGTATAATTTATTGGCTTATCTTAAAATATTATGTTAGTACTGTTAAACATAACAGTTTGTATTTTTCAAAAAATTAGAAAAGAAATCTGGATCTTAACTAATGCTAAGTGTGTTAATGTCTTATTTTGTCAACAAGGAAAGAATTCTTAGGTGTGATTGGGGCTTACTTAGCTTATAGCTAACACAGTGGAAATGATGGCTCTTTTATAGGTTCTACCAGGTAAGCAGTTTGTTCTAGTTAAAAATATCCAGATCAAGAAAGATACTCCACTAGCATAAGATAAAATGCTAGTAATTTAAAATGTTTGTTTGCAGCTTGACCCTGTAAGAGGTAATGTTGACATTGCTAAGTTATCAAACTGCATAACGATGGTAAAATAAAACTGTGGAAGAATGGGTTATAGGCATGTTCAGTTTAACACCAAAATGAACCAATTAGTTCATCCTGTAGTTTCAACTATTTGCTTATATTTTTCAAAATGAATTGATTAAGAACTCTTTTAAAGAATACTCCTATTTCTGCTCATAAGAATTTATGATCTAAAGTTTTTATAAAAGAAAAGATATGTTTCACATGCATATGCCTATAATTCCATATCTGTTGTAAAGAAATTGGAGTTTGGTTCTATTCGTATTCAATTGAATTCTTTTGTAAACATAAAAGTACTCTATGTTGTTGAACTATTACTTGGTTTCCTTGTTTATAAAACTTTGTTTTCTATGAGCTCCTATTTTCACTAATGTCATTATACTTGTTAAAATTATTACATAATGACCCTTACCCTAGGGTTTCTATAATTAGGTGTTTGCATAAAAGACATATTATCTATCTTGACTCTTAAACTACCTTTGTCAACAATCAGGCATAAGTTTACAACTAGACTCTTATAAAAGAGTAGATAGGTTGCACATACTTGTATTTCCACTACACATTGTTGTGCAGAGATTGGTCCAAGGTCTCATTTATAATCAATTGAGTTATTTCTTAAAATTTAAAATTCTACTTTAGTATCTTTTTTAAAACCGTGTCTTTTCACCTTATTCCCTAGTATATCCACTTAGCTTTAACTACACTTTCAAATACAATTGTTATAAATTGTAAATTCCTTAATGTGTTGTTGCCATTGTATGTACTAGAGAAGATCTTGTAATTACTAGTGCTATAGTTATACAAATTACTCTCAATCTCCAAGATCTATGTGAATTACTTCAAAGGATGAGTAAATTACTTCTTGCAATGATGTTTTACTCTTATAAGTATAGTCCTTTATTTATATTCTATAAACAACATAGTTAGAAAGTGATTATTTTAACTTGTCTAGTAGACAATAGAAAATAAAAGAAAAACCAATTCATTTATCGGATTGTTTTAAAACTAGGAGGTCGAAACAACCAAGAAAATGACATTAAAATGAAAACATATCATTGATGTGGTTTTGACTAGGCTTAACAATGATTTTTTTGCGGATTGGAAATCGACTAAGGTTTTAAACACACGATTGTGAAATCATGGGGGACACGTGGTAGGTGATTAAGCCACTAGGTTTTGTTGAATTTCATAAAAGATGTCCAAACCCTCTCTTTGCATTGTAATGGTTTTCTTTAGTTGAGGAGCGGCCAAGTTGAGAGCTCGTGGCTGCCATGGTTCTGCTTAAAACTCCACACAGATACATACCCATCCTCCATACCTCTGCGAGCTTGTGTAGGGTTGATAATATGCTGTTGTTTAGAGGCCTATTGAATGTCGAAGAGGCATTTGAGCATTGAAACTTATTTCGCCGCCGTCTTGAGTGACTGTGGGGGTTTGTTTACTGTGCACAGTGGACATAATTTCTAAGGTGAAAAGTTGCATATGCCTCTTTCTTGTTGCTTCCCCCTCATGGTTTCTATCCCCTCCAGTTCATATCTTAGGTTTTAGCTGCACTCCATGCAAATCAAATTTCCAGTGCTTACCTTCTCTAAGGTGCCATCGAGATGGCTTGGGTGGCTTCCATGACTTTTCCACTGCGCAAATTACAAGGTAACTATCTAAAATTTCTTCAGTTTAGTAAATTTCAGGGCTTTCATTAAGGTTTTAAGAAAATGACTAACAACGCTATGATGTGCAGGTTTCTCCAGTATGGGATTTGAAGCTGGATGATAAACTACCCTCAGTCTTTAGCAACGCGTTCTCCTAGTAAGCCTCTGTGGCATCTGAGGGTTTTTCCTGCACATAATTATGGTGGAAGGAAATAGAAGCACTGCTGTGATGGTTGATGGCTCGGCCATGGTTAATAGTTATGCTATTTGTTCTTTTGTTTTATAAATTTTTAAATCCCTAGAGGCTGTTGTAAGGAAATGTCATGGCTATTACAGCCACGAATTCATGGTTTTTGTTTGATCCTTCACGGCTTGGAAGATATATGATGATAATAAATTTTTATATAGTCGGCTTTAATCCGTGACTGTACTACCCAATCACTGAGTGGTTTCTTGAATATGTAATTTGGTTTTTATAGAAAAGAAAAAGGTCGTAGAGTTAACACTTCTCGAAAACAGTTGAAGGGTTTTTCACTGCTGTAAATTATAGTTGTAATATTTTGGTTTTTGTGACTTCTGTTTAGAAGAAAGGATAGGTGGCAAATACATAATTCTATTAGATTGATATGACAAAAAATCAAACATGGATAAGATGAGGTCACTCCACTTTATTATGGATAAGAAGCCAAAGCCACATGCTGGAGTTTAGTCTCTACTTAAAAGTAGTCGTCTTATCTGATAGGGTATGGTCCGGGAGCTAGCTGTAAGGGATACAAGGGGGTGGTCTCAGAAAGGAGTAAGACCTTTATTTCCTTGAGGCTCTAGGAAGGGCCTGATTGGCCTTGATAAACCAAGGAAATCGTTCCTCTTAAATCAGATATAAAGCTTATAAAAAGTTACTTATAATTAAATGAGGAAATAAATGAATTGAGAATATATTATGTATATAATATAAAAACAACTCCATCACTAAGGCCCTATCACTAAGGTGGTTCGATACCTGATTCATAACTAGTGGTTTGGTTCTTGACTCGTGGGGGCCAAAGCTCCGGAAATAAAGGATGGAAGAATAGGTAAGAATGAGGCTAGATATTAATGAAAATATCCATCTAGAAAGTATTCTATTCGGGAAATAGGAACAAGAATGTACACCTTCGAAATAGATTCAATTCTTACCTTTTTCTGTCAATTTCTTCATCATTCTCCCACCCACCACGGGTGGAAGACCAAAGGACCGAACAATAAATACAATCAATTCTAATTGATTCGCATATTCTTGTTCGTTTTGTCCATGGTTTATTACAAAGTGAATTCCATGAAATGTTACTGTAATGTCTATTGATAATAGAGTGCATTTCCCCGAGTATCCGAGGGACAAGGGCTAGGAAATTGAAAGGGAAAGAGAGGAAGGAACTACTTGCCCGCATTGGACAAGGAAGGATGGCTCGCCTGAAAAAAGGTGTCATAACCTTTTATTCAAAAAAATAAAAAAGTTACTATGTTTTCACACAGAAAAATTAGAGACTAAAATCTCTATTACAGTGCACAAGTAACATAGGTTATCACTAACAATACTCACTAAAACACCTTATCGTAAACATGAAATTACATATAGAGTTTGATGGGATTCAATTCAGTGAATACAAATGAAAACGTGGAGATTAGGAGGAGATATGTGGTGATTCCAAAACAACAAATGGCAAAAACGGTTATTCGAAGAAGAGGCCCAACTTATTAGCTCCAACTATCACAGACATGTCAAAAACTCAGGCATTAGTTCCTTCAACATTTTGATAGAAGGTCTAATAGAATGGGAAAATAATTTTCTAAAACTTTTAGCGATTTCTATAAGCAGTTATTAATTATTTTGTTAGTTTTTTGAGAGGTTGAATTTTGAAACCTGTTCTTAAATCTAATTTTAATTGCAAGTAATCATAAATTAGGGTGGATGTATATTGCATAATGTTGATGGGTGTCATTTAGTAGTTTGAGTCTTTTTTGGTAAGTAATTTTATTAAACTTTTTAAGTATATAATAAAAAACTTTTTTTTATTGCTTAAAATTTTTAAATAAATTTTATTAACAAAAAAAGTCGTATAACCTCATAGTTGAAAGAAAACATTTTAATGAAACTTTATGTAACTGGAAAAATAAAAATTCAAAACTTCAAAAAATAATTAGTATGGAAAATAGAGATGAAATGAAATTCCAACCAAATTCCAACCGTACTACCCGTGTGCTTGGGCGTTTCATCCTCTAAAGGCTACATGCTTGTCCTTTCTCTTCCATTTGTATAATGTTTATTTCCTCTATCCGAGCATTATGTGTAAACTTCCAGTGTATGTTGTGTCATTATGTGTAAACTGCCTGTGTGATTCCCTTCCTTGCTATATATATATAAGGAGCAGTATAAGCGTTAACCAAAACGCTTCCAACCCGTCGTAATCCGGTAGACCAATTCTGGTCTAAATCATCATTTCAAAAGTTTAAATTGCAATTTTATTGATTTGAGTGGTTTTAAAATTATCCATTTAGTCTAGAACATTCCAATAAAATTGCAGAAATTGCAAAACAATAAAAATAACAATTTCTCAGCAAAAATTTGACTAATTGTTATAAAAATAAAATAAAAAACTAATAAACATTTTAGTTGTCTTTTATCCTACGCGCATATATAATTTAACGTTTCTCTTTGCCCTGTTCGAGTATCCCTTTTCTGCTCCCATTTTAACATTTTAAAAGAAGAAAAGTATAGTGCACCTGAAGAAAAGTAATAAAATCCCTTTCTATTTGATCTGTCATTAAACAATTACGTATTGCAATACTCAACTCTTGAGAAATGTTTATGAAGAGGATTAACAAGAGATAATGACGTGAAAGGTTAAGTGGAGGGATAAGCTTTAATATTTTATTAATGGGACATGAAAAGCTGTGAATATTAGGGAGCCTTTTCTCTTTGAATTCTTTTTTTTATTTATGGGATAAAAGGTGTCCTCAAAGGGGACAAAAGTTTTGGGAGACAAGCCATTTAAATTTTAATTTCTAATAATGGAGGTGTAAGAGTTAAGCTCACGTAAAAAGGATGGGACGTAATGCAAATGGAATTTAAGTAAATAGCCTGAGGATGTAAAAGGTGTTGGATAGGGATTTTTAAATAACAGTAATAATGGGGAAAATGATATTTAAATGTTTTTAGAAAGGGTATAAGAAAGTAATTATAAAAAGGGTAAAAGAGAATGTTGGATAACTATTTTAAAAGAAAGAGTTTAACGACGTGACAATTTTGCCTGACAATAATAGTCGCGTCGGCTCTCCGACCACCGGCGACCCCTTTCTTTCTGTTGTCGGTCGCTCGTTCTACCATCGTCCCTGTCACACCGCTACAACCTCTGTTACACCCTTCGTCGTTAGAGTCTTCCCTTCGCTATCTCCATCTCTACGTCGGCGTCACTATCCCTGTCCATGCATTAATGTCATCCACCTACGTCCCCCTCTCCCTGCACAATTCAAACAATGATCCCACTTCTTCTTCACACCATGATCTGTCTCTTCTCGACGCTGCCTTGCTCTGCCTCTTCATAGACCGTTAAGCTTCAAATCGTGGCTTCAAATTGCTGGTATTTTCATTCGCACAATCACAGTGTTGCTATTTACATTCGCACAGTCACCACATTCCAGTGAAGGCAGGTATATATCGAGCTTAAGATGTTCGCACATGCATCCCAATATTGAAAACCACTGCTTTGTTTGAAACCACAGATAAACACACATAGAATATAGAATAATGAGCATTCATGAAGAATCGGTGTTTGGATGAAATTTGTTTTACATGTTTTACATATGCAGATCATCCAAGTCTATATACGATAAGGGACTCGATCTGGAAGCCTCCGGTCCAGGTTTTTTTCCATTACGGTCGTGATTGATGCATTAGCTTTGTTAAGCTCTGTCTAATTAGCACCAACTTCCAAACTACAGTGTGACCATTGTATGCAATATTGAGACGGATTTTAGACTAGATTAAAACCAAGACTGATTTTAAAATCCTTACTGGAGTTCCTTTGATGCTGAAGATATATGTCGAGCTCCAACCATGTAGATTAGGCAAAGAAGAAGTCTCAATGTTAAAGGGGTGATTGCTAAGCCAGATCCACTCCTATCAAAATACCATACTATACCAAATACAAAGACAACAAAGCGTCGTTAGACTCTTCCTATTCTTGTCAATCTCAAAATGATCCTTTAGTTGTTGGTTCAATCAATAGTGCGTCTATAGCAAAGATCTGTGTATACAGTCACATACGGGGACCCAATTAAGAAATGCAAGTTGTATATTTCCCTTCATATTATGGAATGTGGCCTCATACTGGCAATCAGAGATTCTTCCAATCAACCAAATGGTTTCCTCCATTTAATCAAGACCTGTTTATACCCTAATTCCAAGGTGCTATGGTGCTACACAAGTACACCTTAATCCACATATTTGTGTACCTTAAATATCAAAATACCATGCTATACCAAATACAAAGACAACAAAGCCATTCTAACCATTGGCCATGGATGGCTTATTAATTTTTTCCCAAATGCTAAAAAACAAAGGAAATGATACGAGTTTAAAAATAGTGTACCTGTGTACCAGTAGTTCCATGAAGTGTTTGTAAATCATTGACAAGGTCTTCAACTTCTTGTTCAAGAGCCTCTCTATGAATCTTTAGCAAAAAAAAAGAGATTAAGTTGTTTCAAATCCCCAATCTACTTTAATTATGTGAGACATTAATGCAATTTTTGAGTTTTTAAACAACTATCAAGCTCATATTGATGTCATTCATCCCTTCTAGACAAGGCACAACCATTAATTTTATCTTCATCCACAAATTTATCATAAAAGCACCTAAGTGTTGTAAGTTGTTTGTGACCAAATGGTGAGCAATTTTCAGACTAGCCCCTTTTCACCTACAGTCCACCTACACTGAACAAATTTGACTCAAATAAATTGGTGTCACAAACTTGTTTGATGAATACCTTGGAAGAATAAATGAGTCTAGTAAACAGTCCTAATAAGAAGCATTGCAACTATATCCAAGTAAAGAAGATTGCGATTATGGAAATAAATAGCGGGCTTAATAGAGGATATATGATAGCTAGATTATACTAAACCTTTACTCTATAATTTCTTTGTTTCATATTAATATATCTGCTTTACATACAATGCCCATTTTCCAGTTGTGCATTAAGCATTGAAACAAAGCTATGTTCCAAATAATTCTGACTTATATTAGTATTTTAACTATAGTCCAGAATTTGTTAAAAGGATGATTTCAACCATCAAACTATACAAAAAAATTATTGAGTGGAAGAGAGATCTTGGGTATCGTCTGTTTCTTTTTTCAATGTATCGGGATGCTAAATCGTCTATGAATATGGTAGTAGATGAGATAAGATGTTGATGGAAAGCATAGATAAATTATGTTCCATTTCAAAGGAACTATAAAAGGCTACCATCCTTGAGAGCTGCAAATATGATGCTACGGTTAACAAACTCTCACTTCAAAATCATTATGCCTGTTTTGGGGATCCTTACACAGTTCTGTTGCTTATAGTTAAAAATATTGTGATAGTCCTAGAATGTTTTCTTTCTACTGCATAATAAGCTTCCCCAACATATGACAATTACGAAACAACCTACAAACATCCACTGGAAAAATACAACATATGTTCAATGTATTGAATTAAACCTCGGAGTACAGAGAATAATATCAATTATAATTGATATTACGAAAAGAAATATCCAAGGCATGAAGGCAGATCCCAACAACTTCCCAAGAGAAAAAATATAAAGCAGAGTATGAAACAATGCTCAACTGAAGCATTATAGTTTGATTGTGATACACTAATAATCGACGGGCGCAAAGAATACAGAATTTGGTAGAAATCCTCAAAATCCAAAACTTGATACATGATTAGAAAGAAGCAAATCCTTTTAGAAAGTTCTTATGAACATTGTTCTTAAAAAGGGTAAATACTTATAGGACCATTTATAACGGCATATGTTAAGTTCACTGTAAACAATGGTTCATGGAGCCTTCCATGTCGTATAAATTGCAAGCATGTTTTTAAATATAGTTTTTTGTTTTGTTTTCAATAATGTGTTTGCACATTGTTTGTAGGAATTTATTCAAAATGGGCAAGCAAGGAAAATGACAAGCTATCATGGAACTTGAAATGCAAGACCCTAAACACATGCTCACCTTTTCTTCCAAAGATCTTATTTGGTCTGAAAATTAATCGAACAAATGGAAGTTTTGATCGTGTTGCCAAAATCCCATCCCATAGAGTATTTGACTTCATTAGGGGGGAAGAAATGAACCCCGATGCTCCATGTAGTTTCATCCGACAAAAAAATAAAGAACTAGCACAAAATCATACTGCTTCATTGAGTTATGAAGTGTAAGTATCTCAAGAATGTATTATGTATATGTAATTAATAATATCACATTTATAATATGTTGTCTGTACTAACATTGGAAAACTTTTGTACGTAGCTATGCATGTTCTTATGGTCTGGAGGACAAAAGAGGAGAACAACCAGCTAAATGTTGGGCCTTATTTTCCAAGAAGAGGGGATTCCAATTCCATTTTACAGTTAAGGTTATGGTTCAAAATCCTGAGGCTGCAATATTGACATCTAATCTATATGAACATGAAGATAAACAAGGATGGCCTTGTCATGGTTCGCATGACACTTTAGGCGAGGCCATGTCTCTACATAAGCCTAAGCTCTCAAGGGACATAGCCTCTTAAGTAGAAAGTTTTTTTTTTGGAGGTGCCAGTTGACTCAATTTGCAAAATGCACATCAAGAAACATGTTAAGTTGGCTGCGACAGCTCGGGATAGGGACTTCTTCTTGAGTAGAAATGATGTTGTAAACATCTACGGTCGTTTGAGCAAAGGAAACTATCAACTCTGTAAAAAATATGAGATGAGTGTTAATCTTTGGTACCAAAAATGTAAAGAGGAATTTTTCTTATACCAAAAGCCCAATGGTGCAGATGACCCTTTCATAATTGGAATCCAAATGAAATGGATGTTGGAGACAATGGTCAAGCTATGTCATAATATCTTAATAGCCATGGATTCAACATTCAGTACAAATAAATATGGGGTATGTGTGTTGCCCATGTTTTTTTTAATATGATTATCCAATATGTAGCCATTCAATAAGATCATAGTGTAACATCATGTAATGTGTATTTGGAGTCTCTCTAGGAGAAGTCGGCCCTGTTAGTGAAACAAGTCAGACCCAGTCATGTAAAAGGTTAGTAACTTGAAATTTATAAATAGGGAGGTGCTCTCCCTCATTTATATACACATCACACTCTAAAGTTCACATGAGAGAGAGATAGAGACAAGGGAAGAGAGATAGATAAGTGTTCAATTCTTCTTGTTACTAGGTTTGATCATCTTATGACACGGTATTTGTGACTATACTATTCTGAGGAAGTTTGTGAGTTTTTCTCCTTTATGGTTTCCCCAGTGAAAATATTTGTGTCTTGTGTATTTGTTATATCGTATTCATCTTGTTGTACTTGTTATTCTTTCAGAAAAAATATCCTAATTAAGCCAATAATCTCTAAGAAAAACTAATAATATATGTTTTGAATGAATCTATTTAAGTATTTTGAGAATCTAAATGATATAAATGGTATGGAATGTTAGTGCATGTTTAATAATAAAGACTTTATATTGTTTATGTATGTTGACGGATCAACATATTATATTCTTTAATGATGTATGTATGAAGACCAAAGTCTATTCCCTAGTTTTGGTCAAGTAACCTAATAATGTTAAGATAATAAAATCCCTTGACATCACTACAAAAACCTAGTTCTGGCATTCCCCATAGATATCCTGGGTGAGAGCTCATCTATGTCACAAGTGTTGTCGATGGATTTATACTGAGCCGGGTCGATATCTTGGGCCTTGATGATGAACAAGGGATCTAAACCTAGGTTGACAGGGAAAAAAGACAACAAAACTAATTTTTTCCATTTAGGACTGAGGAAATTAACTGAAGAAACTCCAAATTTTCACTTTTTCATCCTTGATATATTTGGCATACCCAAGTATCTCTAAGAATTTGTTTGCATACTCGTCAATGTACATTTTTTCCAATTTCAACTCATGGAATTTCTTAATCTTATCATCGAACTACCTATTATAAAGGTACCTCTGTTGAAAGTACTTCTTGAATTGCTTCCACATTATCTTCCTTTCATGTAACTTATTAACTTTCCTTAGGTGGTCCCACCATGTGGATACTGTTCCATTGAGGTTTTATATAGCCATCCTATCCTTCATATTCTTAAATTAACCATGAACCTAAAAATATTTCTTCATCCCAAGAAGCCAATTCCCTACTTCTTTTCTTGATATTATCTCACCATCAAAGGTAGGAAGCTTAGATTTCTTAAGATCTTCCTATGCATGGTATCGAACAAGTCTCTTAATTTTATTTCGAGGAGATTGAGATATTGAAATATTGATAGATTCTTTAGAAGTGAATGACTCACTACAAGAAACTCCTAGGGTACAAGTTTTGCTTAAGGACTTTCTCTTTGATCTATGAGTCCTCTTGAGATAATGTCTCTTTGAGCTATGACTCCACTTTTGTGATTAGTGCCTGATTTTTGTCCAATTTCTTTTTTTTGGATTTATAATAGGCTTTGCATCATGGTCACTTTCAACTAATTATGCTCCTATTTGCCGCTAATCAACCTCTCATTATCTAATTTGAAGATCAGTAAATCCATCCTTATTCTTCTCAAATTCTTTGTTCTGTCAGGTGAGTCACTTGGTTTCTATGACCACTAGACTCATTCTTTGCATTCTCCCCCATAAAATCCATCTCAAGTGTATAGGTATTCAATGCATCATTGATGATGATATCCTTCTTCGCCTTGCAAAAACCCAAATATTTAAGTACTTTACCCTTAGCAATCCTTGGAAGTAAATTGTATCTACAAGGTGTTCATGCAAACACTTTTTAATAGCCTCATTGCATCCTTAGAAAATAAAAATAAAAAATATTTTCATACATTCAAAAAATTACTCATAAAGATAGTCTTGTCAAACAAAGATTCAAGCCTTCCATTTCTTCTTAATTTTCCAAGGCATCTATAGCACTCTTTCAAAATATGAGTCTACACCCTTGTTCCTCATCAGATTATCTCTTCAATGAAAACAACCACACTCAACTCTAACTTCTGAATGAAGAGACACGACGTTCTGAAATCACTAGATTTTTCCCCAACTTTACACTTTTCCAAAATTTAAGGATTTCCATACTTGTGACATGGCATTATGTTGACATGTCACCTTTCATGGTTATTGATGTGGTAGTGGGGTCCTACATGGAAACCCCTAAGAAGGATGCATCCTTCTCCTATGAATAGTAGGTATCATGTCCCTTTTTAAATCTTAGTTGTTAGTGTCACCTAAAATGTCTGTTGGATATCTAACAGACCATCCTCGTGAATGGTATAGATTACACCTTGCAACTTCTAGCGATAAATATCCATCATTTGAGACATTTGTAGTAGGTCGAAGAATAATATAGGAGGACCCCCCACAAAAATTGAGATTGATCGTGCACCTTCCCAGAATAAATCTTTTCCATTCACACGTATAGACTAGTACATGTGGGAACGTGAGGTTTCTCCTCGCAAATGGTTCAAATTTATCTTGAGATCTGCCCATGTTAAATCGTTTCCATTCATAGTAGTAATTTAACATGCATGACCTCGACACAAGTTACCACTCTTAGGGAAACAAATATTAGGGAAAGGTTATTATATGCCCAACCTTTGTGTTCAACTACAATCAATCTAGTTCCATTCTCTTACTACCACTCTATGGCTTGCATTCACATGGTATGGTATCGACTTAACATGGTTTGTTCCCTTTTTTTCTCCCTGGATAGATTCAAAGGACGGGATAAACTGGTTATGAAAAAGATGCTCAACAAGACAACTAACATTGTGTCTGGTCCTAGAAGAAAGGACTCTTACAAGGTCATAATGGTAGATGCACCCCCACTATTCCATAACTACACGAGAGGGATTTCTCTCCAACCCTACGCTGACATTCAATAATTAATGAGAAAAAGTGAGGGGTAAGCATTGTCTCCTTTAAGGCACAATGAACAATTACATGAGTTATAGGGAAGACACATGACATCATAGGGTTATTGTCCCATAAGAATCCGCTTTCCTCTTTCTCTCTGGTGGAATCATAATCCCTCCCATTTGCTTCCTTACACAACCTTTTGGACCTTTTATATTATTTTCTACCATATTATTTACATAGCTTGAGCCATCATGCCAAACTAGCCACATAGACCAGTAAATATCTCTACATTATGTATTCCTATGTTATTCCTTTGCTTTGAACACAACACTAGGAATCCATAATTAACATATTTACACTATTTACATAAAATATGATTAGATACATTTCAAAAATCAAACCTAAAATATTATGATAAACATTAAACATATAAAAAAGAAAGAAAAAAATCATCAATTTCTGATGTTTTGAATTTTCAATAATAGAAATATTTTACAATGTTTTGAATTTTCAATAAGACAAATATTTTACAAGAAAATAAAGCCTAGTTTTCAGTATAAATATCAATTATGCATGCACATTTCAACATGTAAAATTAAAGGTTTATTCAACAAGTCATCATGCACAATTTGAATCTTTGTTGTAACGGAATTGCTTAACACACAAAATAAGCCAAATAGAATTTTGAACTTAGTTTACATAGAAAATATTTTGAACTTAGGTTAGTCGTCAAATAGGATCGGGAGTGACTACCACTTTTTCAATGCACATCATTTTAGGATAAATAACTTGTAACAAAATCATATTCAAATCATTCGCATATGCCATAATATATATTTGTATGTTTGGAAAATCACTTAAATATTTTTAAAATGGCATTGACCGATGCCAAAGATTGAGGAAGAATTTTAAAAAGTGAAGTAGATTAACATTCTTTTTGAGGTGGTTGAGTAGAATAATGTTGTGATTAAAAATAGAAATGAATGTAAATGAATTATTATAATATTTTTTGTAAGAGTAGTTTATGTGTTAAAGGTTTTGATTTTTGATGTTTTTTAATAAAAATGTGGTGTTTTTTTTTCTAAAATCTAAATTTTGAAGTGTTTACATAATAATTTTAATATATAAATAAATTTAATATTTTTAAAAACTTTTGAGTCATCAAAATTATACAAACTTAACAATTATAATATTTGTTTCCAAGAATTAATCTGAATTGTTTATAATATTATGTAAAAAACAAGTTGAAAAAAAAACCCAAAAAATATCCCAAACATTTAACATTTAAACTATTGTTTTTTTAGCATTCATCTAAATTAAATTATTATTTTAAAAATAAAAAATTCAAATTACATCCTATTATTCATTTTTTATTTTGGAAAAAAAATCTTATACTCATTCCCCATTAAATTCTAGGTGATTATAAAATTCATATATTCTAACTGATTATAAAATTCATATATTTGTTCTCATACTTTGTTTCAATTTTCTCTACATATTTGACAAACCTTTTCATGGTAAAAAATAAAATCTAAAAACGCTCGTTAAACAATAAAAAAATTATTAAGAAATAATTTTTCATTACTAGTGAAATTATTAATTTTTTCATTTCTTTATAACAGCTAAAATGTTTTTATGACTGATTTTCTTAATTATTGTAATTACAGTACAACATGAAGAAACATGACAAGGGGCACAACATTGTGATATTTAATACAAATGAACTTAGTAAGAATAGGTATTTTTTTAATATGCATCAACTTGTAATAAGTGAATAGAATGCAATAGAGTTTTAATAAGGGTGAACAAAAGTTTTCACATATGTAGTATTCATGACTAGTAATATAAATTATGGAGTGATATTAACTATGGATTATTATCGAAGATGGATTATTATTTAAGAGGGTAATACTCTTAATAATATATATGATAATAATAAATTTTAATATTTATATATTTGTTTAAAAGTATCAATTTTATATAGTGTATTTAAAACAAAGTAAGATGTATAGTATGTATTTGAAAGTGAGTATAATTTAATGAGAAATGTGAATTTAGGTACGAAAACAAAACTTAATATAATTCTAATAATAATTTCTAATACATATTTGTTTAGAAAAAGTATCAACATTATATAGTGTATTTATAAGTGAATATTTAAAACAAAGTAAGATATATATTTTGTATTTGAAAATGAATATAATTAAATCAGAAGTGTGAATTTAGGTTTTGAAGATAAAGCTTAATATTGTTCTTAAGACATTCATTTAAATTAAAATGATGTATTTTTATTAAGAAATGAATACTTGAAAAAAGTTAAAAACTATATAGTAAATATAATTTAACTATTTAAATAGGAATGTTGAATTTAGTTATTTTCTTTAAAAAAAACGAATTAATTAAATAATATGGAAAATTTATGTAAATTAGAATGATTTAGACATACACTCATGAGTATACACAAAGTTAATTAATATAGAGATTAGTTTTTTTTATCATAAAAATATAAAATATGGAATATTTATAGTATGTATTTATACAAATTATGTTTGTTTTAATTTTTGAATACTTCTTATTAGATTTCTTAGTCATAGGATTACATTTTTGTGCATACCTAATTCAAAAATATGACTTGTACACTTTAACTTGAAACATGAGTTTTAACTAAATATTTGGCAATAAGCTTAAAAGTTATTGAAATGTGAGTTTTAATTAAATATTTTGCAATAAGCTTAAAAGTTATGTATGTATTGTGTTAATCCTCATAAATATTAATAATTTGTAAGAAAAATGGGTTATGCTTCCCATTAAATTTAAACAATTATTTACAAACAAGTGATCAAAACTTACATAATTTCTCAAGCATATAGTAATGGGTAACATGAGAATGCTATAATCAATATTCAACATATTTTAATGCTTATAGTTCAACAAGGCCTAGAAATGAACATGAGGCCACCATTTAAAAATATGTAAATGATAAATTATTGTTGTAATTCATTAAATAAATAAATAAAGCATCTTATCAAATGCTAATTTATATGTTTGAGGATTCTATAAAAATACATATACCATATAAGCAACTCTCAACCAGAAACTTACAACAATTCCTCCATTGAAACGAATTGGCCTACAACTAGCAACCATTCTATGTATTTACAGAACAACTAGCAACCATTCTATGTATTTACAAAACTAGTAGAAGATCCACATATATGCTTATGCATTAAAACTTGGGGGACAACTATTCTCTCAACCTACCCCTTAATTAGAGACAAATAGCCCCCCGGGCCTCAATTAATAAAATTATGCTAGCTGAAAATCACTACCTCCATCTTATTGTTCTCAAACCAATTAGGAAATCCCCTATACTCAACTAGGAAAATTCTCCAGCTCAAGTAGAAAATCACTACTTTTATACACTAGTTAAAAAAATACTTGAACATATCTCTTTAACGGCTTAAAAAGAATCTACTCAACTATTAAAATTTTGTTTTTTTTAAACATTGATGACTCCAATTGTTATCCTTTTAAAACCCCATGCAATTGACTATTTATCATAATTTAATTAAACTTAACTTAAGTGTGTTTATTAATTTCTCCCCAATTTTATAATAAGTTATTTACTTTAGTGTGCACATATACCATATTTATATATATAAGTAAATAAATTACTTTTGCAAACGTCACCTTGAAGTTATATAAGGTTTTACTTCTTTTTATGCAAGTTACTATATAGCATGCACAATGACCACGTAACATGAACTTATATAAATAGTATTATTGTGCCAGAGAGAGAGAGTTACATCCATCACAAGTCAATATCAAACCTACACTATTAATTAATAAATACAATGTCTGAATATAACTACGCATTCTTGATTAGACTTCCTGAAATCCCAATATGTAATAAGCATATACAATCATATATTAATTCAAGTTAACCACATGGTTTAAATTCCATCCCTTATCTTCCATACTATTTAAAATCATATCATTCACAATGTGATGTACCTAGCCCAAAATTACTAAGGGAATAGGCACACTAGATTAAAGAGGCAAGAAAGACACTAAAAATTGACTTTTGGGTAAGTAGGATGATTTGGAACTTAAAGGAGGGTTATGGAATAGGTCTCTGGTCTTTGGTATCACAAGGTCGATAGTAGGAATGTTTGTAGAAAACTACAGAGATCAATTTGGGCAAGATAATATCTGAAAATGGAAATTACTAGATCGGGACTACGCAAGAAGGTGATTCCCAAGTCTCTCAAAACCACCCTTAAGGCTCACTATTTTTTGGAAGGAGGGTATGGTCTGGTCAAATTTTGTATTATATACCTGTAGGTACCTTCATATTTTTTTTAAAGATGCAATGAATAATTATATTAAAAGTACAAAAAATATTACATGGAAAAATGCTAGCCTTGGTTGTCTAGGTTGACGGAACCACCAACCCAGACGGTAAAAAATGCTAGGTATGGAAGTAACATAGAAAAATAGGCTAGTCCCAGGGAGTTGGACACCATTGAAGAACTTACATTTTTTACCATATACCATGACCGAGAAAAAAAACACACATTTTAACAAAAAAAGAAGAAACCTTTGAGGATAGTTGAGGGCGCTAGGGATGGTCATCAGGAGTAGGAGCTTCTTCCTTTCGGAGGCTGGGTTTGTCTTCAATAATGGGGAAGTTGTCAAAGAAATCGCCATCCCACCCCTATAGAGGGAGCTTAGGTGTCAGAGGCTCTATTTTTCCACAGAGAGAAGTTCCCCTAGTGGAAGTGTGAACCCGCTTGAAGTGCAACAGATCAATGGTAGTGGGAACAAGAAAGGTGGTGAGAAGAGAAGGCAAGCTGTAGGAAGCACCCAAGTCATGCAGAACCGATCCTAGTGTGGTGGCCAACAAGGCCTCGGATCTCCTTGCATCCTTTGCTGACATTTTCCCCGGAATGCACGGAGATGAAGGAGCAGAGGATGACCCCCTAGGGTGAGCAGTTGTCAGTCCATCCAAATCATCCCTAATGGTGGTGGGTTCTACCGAAGTGGAGTGCTTGTGTAAATGTTAGTACTACTCTAGAGGATACATGCCATCGACCAATATTGCGTCAAGGATCTCCAATTTTGCATCCATATGCACTAGAACAGCCCTAGTATCCATGATGGAGGTTGTTGTAGAGGTCCAATTTTCCAACACCTCTTCCGCTAGGTTCCCGATCATGTTTTTAATCAACCAGTAGAAGTTGATTTAGTTATCTTAGTTACTTATAGGGAGAAAATTTGCCACCTGACCAAATTCCTAATTGTCGATGAGCTCTCGGACAAGGGTCAAGACTTTGCTATCATAGCCAATGTTAATCGCCTTGCCTTTCCTTGGAGAACCAACTTCTCTTCCAACTCCATGCTCAAGGCTAGGACGGGAGGTAACTCTCAGCTAGTTCATGGGGAGTAAGAGAAACTAAAAAACACACAGATCCAAATAAAACAATGCAGAGCCACACAAATATCATCAAGGGGGGCTGAATGAAGGAGTAGCTAGGATTGAACGCCATTTCATGCATCGACAAAGAGGGAAATAGGTAATCCACACATGGGAGCTGCAACATACAACTTCTAACATTAATGTCAGGGGACGACCTCCATCGCATCATGTTACAGATCATTAACCTTGATTATGAGAGGAGTCAAACTAGTGTCTTCCAAATGGCCACCATTAAATGGTGTCCCGTATGCATGGCTAGAGGGTGACTAAAGCCGTGTGCTAGAGCCAGATGGATGGAGTGAGCATCAACGTGGAGAGTGATCAAGGAGAGTGCCCACGTTTATGGTGGTGTGGTATCATGAGGAAATTAAATGTGCCATGTCTGCGTGGCTGGAGGAAGATTGAATCTGCGTGCTAGATCCAGCTAGTGGTAGCGAGTCGCCAGGTGGAGCGTGATTGGGAAAACAACTGCATCTGGGGAGGTACCTTCATATTTTCATTTGTACACCCATAAGTTATTTTTCCAATTCAAAAGTGAAAACAAGTCAGATTTAACCCCACAAAGAGCATAGACAATTTTCAATGATGCACAAAGACACATAAAATCAGAACGAGAACTCAATATTTATTATTATATTGATGTAGAGGTTCAAAATACTCCAGAGAGTGTTTTATTAATCCAATGTATTCCAATTTATCTTCTACAACAATATTTCTTCACTAGAACACCCAAAAATACATAAAAATATCGACATCAACAAAATGTGACATATGATTTTCCAGCACCACAACGCACCAGGTACTAGTATCGTTAAAATATGTAGAAAAACAAGTAAATTTATATGATTACTCCACTCCTCAATATAAATTTGAGGGGCCCATCTCCCTCGTGTATAGGAAGGGGGACATCTCCCAAACTGTAGAATTTTCTTAAGTAAACTTACAATAATTTCAATATCAAAATTATCCAACCCATGGAACTGTTATACATTTTTTTATAAATACTTATATGATCCCGAAAAACATGTTAAAATACCATGGGTATTAATAAACCATGTTTCCCCAAACCATCAACCAACTTCCACCTCCTTTGAAGAGATCTAGTTAAAGATGCTTGGGTTTGACAATTTCTTCAATGAAACTCCACAAGTGCGTCCCCATGGAACAAATACAACTATACAAGGATTATTTAGACCTATTGGAATAAATATTCATCATAAAAACTCATAAAAACCTTAATGGAGGTTAGATCTAAGTCCCAATTTAGAATTCCAACAACTTCCCTTAAATCATGGAATTTCCTTGTTTTATGGAAATGGGACAGATTTGGTCCAAAATTAACATGATTTCATATTTAACCTTTTGAACACTTAATAAAAATAATAACACCCCTTTTAACCCTTTCACCCATACCTATAATCCCAACCCATAAGTGGAAAAATTTTCCTTTCATATGATTTTTTACAATGTTTCACTAGGCAATTTTTATTATTTTAATTAATCCTTGGATATAATTAATTCCCACTTGAACCAATGGGAAACTAATGGGTAATTGGATTGGATATATATTATTATAGGAAGGGGAAATTACATTCCTCCCATCCTATGAATTCTTGTCCTCAATCATAATCAAACCGAGATATTTCAAAATTCCTTCTCCTTCCCAAGTTGCATGCTAATTCTGGAGGCCCTTCCATTGCACCAGATATTCTTTGATGATACAGTTCCTTATATTATTTTATCTGACCTGAAATATTTCCTCTGGAATCATATCCAAATTTCCCTCATCATCAATGGGAGGAACATCCTTTAATGCCACAACCATTTTCCCAATTGCCTTTTCAAGGAAAGACACATGGAATAGATTATGTATCTTGCTTCCTTCTGGTAAATCCAACTCATAAGCCACTTCACCCACCTTTATTGTCACCTTTTAGGGTCCATATAAACTTTTATTAAACTTCACATACCCATTTACCTTCATTGGATTTTTCCTATAAGGCCACAACCTCAAAAACACCATATCTCCCACTTGGAAGGAATGCTCCACCTTATGTTTGTCTGCATACAACTTGTATTGATTTTGGGAAACTTGGAATTTTTATTTGAGAATTCTATGGATGTATTGACTCTATTGGAGACAATCATTTTCTTTCTGGTCCCTACAATCATAAAAAACCATACCTACAAAAGTGGGAGCATCATATCCATACAAAACCTTAAAAGGAGACATACCGATGAAGACATGGAATGTAGTATTGTAGAAAACTTCGCCCAAGTGTAAAAATGTGACCCAAGATATTTGATTCCCTTTAACATAGTTTTTAAGGTAACCTTCCAACCACTTATTCACCCTTTCTTTTTTTCCATCACTTTGAGGATGATATCTTGTGCTAAGATCCAAACTAGTTCCCACCAACTTGAACGATTATACCAAAAGATGCTGGTAAATTTGCTATCCTGATCACTCACAATGGACTTGGGAAACCCATGAAACTTAAAAATTTAATGAAAGAAGAGGGAAGGAACTTGGATTTATGAAAATTTGGATGGTACAAAAAATCAATGTGCATACTTATTCAACCTATTAGCTACAACAAAAATGTGGTCCTTACCTTGAATCTTTGGCAAACCGGTGATGAAATCTATTGATATGTTTTCCCATTTTTGTTCTGGTATGGGAAGGGGATGCAATAAACCAGCTTGGTGTGTGTTATCCACCTTTATTTTTTGGCATTCCATACATCCTCTAACATTCCCTAATACAACACTCTTGAGGCTTTTACATGAGAACATCTCCCTCACCCTCCTATATGTCTTCATGAAACCTAGATGGCCTACTAAGGGAAAGTCATTGGCAGTATCTAGGATATTCTTTTTCAGATTTGATTTAGTCACTAAAAATACTCTATCCTTATACTATATGAAATCATTGATAACCTTGAATCCATCATCATGGACTAAACCATCCAACACTTCACATGCAAATTTATCTTTGGAATATTCAATCGCTAGTTGATATTTGCAATCATTAGGAACATGCATCAAATAGATAGTTGACCTCCTAGAAAGTGCATCGGCCACCACATTTATTTTACCCTTCTTATAATCACTATCAAATTCATAAGATTGGATCATACTTACCCATTTTTGGTTCCTATCATTGAGCTCCTTTTGTGACAAGAAGTGCTTCAATATATTATGATCGGTCTTCACAATGAGTTTTCCACCCACCAGATATTGTCTAAACTTGGCCAAATCATGCATGATGGCTAGAATATCCTTATCATATATGGAATAGTACCTATAATGTGTCTGAAACTTTATTCTCTCATAAGAAATGGGGTGCTTATTTTGCATCAAAACAACCCCAATACCTTCTCCCGAAGCATCACACTCCAACACAAATCGTTGACTGAAATATGGAAGTGCTAGAAGCAATAAACTACTCATGAATTCCTTCATTTGCTTGAAGGATTTATAAACTTCCTTGGACCAATTGAATGCACCCTTCTTAGTGAGATATGTCAATGGATAAGTTAACTTGGATAATCCTTTAACAAACTTCCTGTAGTAAGTGCAAATTCCAATGAAACCCCTAAACTCAATGAGGTTCATTGGGGTAGGCCAATAAACGATGGCCTTAATCTTTCCACATGAACCTTAAATCCCTCTTGTCCAATCACATGAACAAGATAGAGAATCTCAGTCATTCAAAACTCACATTTGGACAACTTGGCATAAAATGATTGCTCTTATATAATGGTTAGCTCAATA
This sequence comes from Pseudotsuga menziesii, assembly GCA_001517045.1. Lineage (NCBI taxonomy): Eukaryota > Viridiplantae > Streptophyta > Pinopsida > Pinales > Pinaceae > Pseudotsuga > Pseudotsuga menziesii. Next base: position 43,834 of record LPNX011133611.1, read on the forward strand.
TCCAAAGGGTGCATATGCTCTTCCCAAGACTTGCTATAAATCAGAATATCATCAAAGAGTACAAGAACAAAATTTATGCAATTGATTACCAAACACCTTGTTCATGCAATATTATAAAGTGGCTGGTGCATTAGTCAACCCAAAAGGCATGACTAAGAACTCAAATTTCTCATAATGGCATCAGAAAGTTGCCTTGTGATTGTCCTCCTCATGCATCCTGATTTGGTGGTGGATAGAGTGAAGATCTATCTTGGAGAAGTACTTTGCTACATGAAGTTCATCCATAAACTCATCAATACCTGGAATAGGATATATATTCTTGATGGTGTTATTGTTGTGGGCTTATAATCAATGCACATGCACAAGGTTCCATATTTATTCTTTGCTAGGACCACTGATGATGCAAATGGGATAGAGCTCAGTCTAATGTGGCCCAAATCAAGAAACTCCTTGATGGATATATATATATATATATATATATATATATATATCTCATCCTTGAACCTCTTTCGATGCTTGTAGGGATGTGCCTTGATGGTTTGAGTACCCAAATCCAACTAAATCCTATGCACAACTCCCCTGTTAGGTGGTATTCCATGTAGAATCTCTTCAAACACCCTCTCATGCTTAGGCAAGACTCTCTGGATGTCCTCATGATGATGAGAAATGTCAGTGGTTATTCATTGGAAAGTGATAATACACTCATAATACACCTCAATGTCTCTATGCCTCATGTTACATCTCATGCTATATGAAGAGACTACTTGATTTGGATAAGTATGCATTCCCTTCAAAGTCACGTGTTTCCCATTTGGACCCTTGAACTTCATTTCAGAAAACTTGTAATTCATATAATGATCCAAAATAGAGAAAAACCATTTAACCCCCAATACCATGTTGGTATCAGCCACATCAACCACACAGAATCTATCAGTCAAGGTATAATCTCCTATGGTAATATGCAACCTTGGAATCCACCTAGTACAATCCATGGATTTATTACCTGGAACGATGACAATGAAACCATCAAAGGTTTCCGTGGGAATATTCCTTCTTTACACCGAATCTGAATCAATGAACGCTTTAGTAGAACATCCATCAACCAAAATTGTGGCTCTTTTCCCTTGTACCACTCCTTTGAATCTAAGAGTGTGGTAGCGTGGGACTCCTCCTGTGAGGACTAGAATCTTGCCACCTACGGGTGGTGTCTTCTCTTATTTTTTTGTCTCATAGCCTTCTTCCTCTTATTATTCAAATTTTTCCTCACGTTCACTTACATATTCATATCCACCCTCAGAGAGGACATCAATACAATAGGCCTTCCCTTCATGATGGGAACTATGGCTCTTCCCCTCATGAATTTGGGATCCCAATTGCGCTATGGCTTGTGTAATTTTTTGGGTCATGGATGCAATGAAATTTGATAAATCCCCAATATATTGTGACATGGTATGAAAATTAGACCTCATTTCATTATAATTCCTTGCCATACTTGGAGCCTATTCTTCTAATTGGATCTCTGCTTCAATGGAATCTCGATCTTTCTGCCTTTCTGGAGTTGGTTTCCTGGGATTGTCCCTCCTAGGAGGTTGATTCTACTTGGAATGATAAATGGATTCCACACAGGGATACAAGAAATTTCTTTGATACCACTATGATGTACCTATGCCAAAATTACTAAGGGAATAGGCACAGTAGCTTAAAGAGGAAAGACATGCACTAAAAATTGACTTTCAGGTAGGTAGGAGGATATGGAACTTAAGGAAGGGTTATGGAATAGTTATGTAGTCTCTAGTATCATAGGGCTGATAGTAATAATTTTTTAATAAAACTGCATAGGTTAATTTTGGCAAGAGAAGCTCAGGAAATGGAAATTACTAGATCGAGAGTACGTAGGAAGGTGTTTTCCAAGTCTCCCAAAAACACCCTTAAGGCTCACTATTTTATAAAAGGAGGGTATGGTATGGTCCAATTTTGTACTATATACTTGTAGGTACCTTCATATTTTTATTTGGACACATAGAAGTTAGCTTTCCAATTCAAAAGTGAAAACTAGTAAGATTTAACTCCACAAAGAGAATAAGCAATTTTCAATGATGCACAAAGACACATAAACTTAGAACCAGAACTCACGATTTTTTATTATATTTATGTAGAGGTTTAAAATACACTATATATTATTTTATTTATCTAATGTATCCCAATGGATATTCTACAACAAGATTGCTTCACTAGAACACCCAAAAATACATAGAAATCCTGACATCAACAAAATGTGACATATGACTTGCAACCACCACAACACACCAGGTACCACTACTGCCAAAATATGCATAAAAAAAATTTAATGGATCTAATTAATACAATCTTCAATATATATGTGAGGGGCCCATCTCCCTCATGGAAAACAAGGGGGACATCTCCCAAGCTGTAGAATTTGCTCAAACAAACTCACAATAATTTCAATATCAAAATTATCCAACCCATGAAAGTGTTTTAGATGTTGTTTATAAATACTTATATTACCCCCCAAAACATTGTAAAATTCCATGGGTAATAAGACACCATGTTTCCCCAAACCATCAACCAACTTCCAACTCATTTGAAGAGATCTAGTTAAAGATGCTTGGGTTTGACAATTTCTTCAATGAAACTCCACAAGTGCGTCCCCCATGGAACACATAAAACTATACAAGGATTATTTAGACCTATTGGACTCAATATTCATCATTAAAACTCATAACAACTTCAAGTGAGGTTAGATTTAAGTCCCAATGTAGAATTCCAACAACTTCCCTTAAATCGTGGGATTTCCCTATTTTATGGAAATGGGCCAGATTTGGTCCAAACTTGACTTGAGTGCCTATTTAACCTTTTTAAAACTTAATAATAAATAATAACACCCATTTGAACCCTTTCACACATATCTACAATCCCAATCCATAAGTGGACAAATTTGGCTGATATCAATTTTTATAATTTTTCACTAAGGAATTTTTATTGTTATTTTAATTAATCCATGGATATAATTAATTCCCACTTGAACCCATGGTATCCTAATGGATAAGTGGAGTGGATACCTATTATTATAGGAAGGGGACATGACAAAAAACCACCAAATTATTCCCCTCTATCCCTCTTGTGAATGGTCCCACTGATGCATGTGGACAAGGGCTTGGAGGAGTCCTTATGCAGGGCAACCATGTGATATGTTATGAGTCAAGAAAGCTGAAGGAACATGAAAAGAACTATGCCACTCATGATCTAGAGCTTGCAGCCATAGTACATGCTCTCAAGATGTGGAGAAATTACTTGATGGGTAGAAGATTTGAGCTCAGAACGGATCACTGTGGACTGAAGTATTTGTTTGATCAGCCTACTCTGAATGCTAGGCAAGCAAGATGGCTGGAATTTTTATGTGAGTTTGATTTTGAAATAAAGCACATAAAGGGAAAGGAAAATAAGGTAGCTGATGCACTCAGAAAGAAGGTACAGGAAATGCATGTGGCATCTCTTAGTATTTGCCAATCAGATTTGAGGCAGCAGATTGTTAATCATGCTGCTGGAGATGAATTGTATGAACAGGTAAAAGGCAAGTTGTAGCAGCAGAGTCTTGAGAAGAGGTATGAGGGATATAAATTGGAAGAAGATGGGCTTCTCACTTATAAAGGTAGAATTTATATTCCAAATGTAGTGGATTTGAGGAGATTTGTTATGGATGAGATCCATCAAGCTCCGTATTCTGGTCACCCAGGATATCAAAAGACAATTGCTATAGCTAGAAAGCAGTACTTTTGGCCAGGAATGAAAAAGGATATGGCTGAGTACATTTCAAGGTGTATAAAATGTCAATAGGTGAAGGTTGAGCATCAACATCCAGCAGGATTGTTGCAGCCTTTGCCAGTTCGGGAATGGAAATGGGAAGTTATTTCCATGGATTTTATTACCGGACTGCCGATGACTTGGAGACAACATGATTCCATCATGGTTGTGGTAGACAAGTTGACTAAGGCAGCACATTTTTTACCGGTTAAGTCTATGTACAAGACTGGCGACATTGCAAAGATATTCATGAAGGAGATATTCAAATTGCATGGATTGCCTAAGGCAATAGTCTCTGACAGAGATGTCAAGTTCACTTCCAATTTTTGGAAGGGGTTGTTTGCAGATTTGGGTACAAAGCTAAACTTAAAAACTGCATACCATCCTCAAACCGATGGTCAGACAGAGAGAGTTAATCAGGTGCTTGAAGATATGCTTCGCATGTACGTTATGGAAAAACCAACCAAGTGGGAAGATTACTTGCACTTGGTAGAGTTTCCTTATAATAATGGACATCAGGCATCCTTGGGGATGAGTCCATATGAAGCTTTGTATGGAAGAAGGTGTAGGACACCAGTGACTTGGGATAATCCAGTGAAAAAGATTGTGCTTGGACCAGAATTGCTCAGGGAAATGGAGCAAGAGGTCGTAAAGATCAAGCAGAATCTGAAAGCAGCACATGACAGACAGAAAAGCTATGCAGATAAGCATAGGGTGAACAGGGAGTTTAGTGTTGGGGATTATTGGGCACCATTTTGACCTCTTTTTGTCACCTAAATATCTTCTATTTTCCTCCATAAATCCTTCATACTGATTTATAAAGCCTTAAATTCACCCACAAACTTTGGTCAAGAGGTATAAATGTCATTGCTTTTTAACAAATTGAATTTTGAGATTTTTAAAGCATTTAAACTAAGGTTTTTATTCAGGATTATAGGATGTGCTAACTTCTCGTAATGTCTCCAAGGTTGAACACTTGGAGGCCAGCTAGGCGTGAACTGAAAGATGGAGAAAATATCCTCAGTGTCCAAGGATGGATAAACTTCCAATGGAGAGATGATGTGGCTATCACAGGTGTCCAGTCAATGTCAGTCAAAGATGACCACTTGCGTTACCACTCAGCACAAAAGCAGGGCGGTTCCGATTTTGTGGATCTGATAGAGGATCTCGAGGACTATGTTTCATTAATTAGTTTCCAGATTAATAGCATTTCTAGTTTTCAAGAATTTGTAAAGTACTTCATAAAATAGAGGAGAAATCCATCACGATTTGGGAGAAAACGCATACTGTTCTGGACTGCGTTATTCTTTTACTGTGTATGATCAATTTTATGGTGAATATAATCTAAGTTTAAGCTCTGTGATTCTTCATTTGCGTGTGTGAATGAGGCATTGGAGGGCCCCTTCTGTTGAGTCTGCACACCCTTTCAATTGCCAGTGAACGATTTGGATTGTGTCAATGGTATGTTTTAGTTCCTGTAGGATTCGATTTTCTTATTGTAGAATTAGTTAGACTGCTTTCAAACAGTTTTATCATCTTTTTTATTCCATTAATTAAATGCTATAGAAATAGTTCGTACTACTATCTCACATTATTGTGTATTGCTTGCTTATTCAATGATGGAGTCTTAAGAACAGTCACACATTATGAATGCTTTCATGTAAAGGGAATTAATGTTTGATTGTTTATACAATGCTGGGATAATAGGCAGAGTTTTATAATTCATATTTTAGGGTTAAGATTAATTTGTAATTGTTTTTATTATCTCAGAATCTTTCACATATAAAATTGCTTCTACATATAAATTGCTGTGTAAATGAAATATCAGATGAAGTTGTTCCTGTAAGGGAATTTTTGTGTTTTCAAATCACAGTAACTTAATTTGTTCATAGGGTTATTTCATAGATAAACTAGATTTCCAAGTCAAGTCTAGCTTTGAGTCCTTATACTTGGATATGCCTCTAAGTCTACCAACCCGGATTGACATAAATTCAAGGTTTGATCTGCATTAGTAGAGCAAAGCCCAACATTTGGCACCGTTTTCATGGAGGCATTTAGAAGCAGGCTTAGGAACTTTAGTTCTCTGATAAAAACAAAATTTCAAACAAAAGCACAAAATAGATTTTAGTTTTATGTCAAGACAAAGAGACGAGAAAGGAAGATTTATCAAAAACCCCCCAAAAATAGAAGTAACAGGACCTTGTTTTCCAAAAGGATTCATCTCAACAGTGGGTACTTCTAACATGGCTGAGGAAGAAACCTCAAAAGGGCCAACTGCAGAACAGAGAAGGGAGTATGAGAGAATGTTAGAAATAGAAAACAAACGAAGACAAGAGAGAAGAGAAGAAGAGAGGCGACATGAAAGAGAAGAAGAGAGGAGACATGAAAGGGAAGAATAAAGGAGACATGAGAGGGATGAAAGGACAGAAGAAGATCAGGAAGCCACCTTTAAATTTCCCATTTTGGACACTAGTATCATCCTATGAGAAAAGGTAAAAATAAAGAATATTCCGCCATCTGTCTTACCAAACTTCTATGGCATGACCTCTGAAGATCCTGACTCTTTCCTATTCGAGTTTGATATCTTGTGTCGAACTTATGGATACACTGATGACACCCATAAACTTCATCTTTTCCCTGCTACCCTTAAAGCAGCTGCCTTGAAATGGTTCATGGGCTTAGGAGAGCATTCTATCACTAGCTGGGATGAAATGAGGAAGATCTTTCTTCGAAAATATCAGGCATATTGCAGATCAAAGGATCTAAAAGATGACATTTTTGGAATTTCTCAACAGGAAGATGAGAGCTTGGATGAGTATTTGGAAAGATTCTCATACAACCTGCAGAAATCTAAATACAATTCTTTGACACCAGAGATGATTAAAACAATATTTTTAAAAGGAATAAGAGAAGAGTATTTGGATATTTTGAATGTTATGGGAAAATGTGACATCTCTTACCTTCCCTTTGATGAGATACAAGATTTATGTCAGAAATATTCAAGAGGAAAAGCTAGAACTGGAAAAATGGATATCACTACCAAAGTAACTAAATCTGCAAATAGTGGTATCTCTAGAGCTGAGCTTGGAAATCTGCTAGAAGATTTCAAGACTGATTTATTGAGTACCTTGGGCACACAGGTCGAAGTAGCAAAAACCAAGAAAAGGAAAGAACAATAGGTTCAACAAGATCAAGCTTTGTCTATTTTTTGTCCTAAACGTAGAAACAAACACCCACTAAAAGAATGTCCTTTAAATACTGTTGAAATTTGTGGCTTATGTACTTCTAATCACAAAACTGATGATTTCCCTAGATTGAAAGAATTGCAGGCAACTCGAATGGAGGAGAATCAAAGCATGGAGTCTCTCTACTTTATGGGACAACGAAGACCTAGGAAGCCATGATTTTCAGGTATGTCTCAAGATCCTATGCAGCAATTTCATACAAATTATCAAACTCCTATTTAGAATTCATGGAGTGCACCCATGCCCTGGAAAACTTGGTCTCCTCCATTAGCCCAATCTGCTCCAAATTGGAGAGGATATGCCCATGGTAACCAGACATATCAGCAGGCCTATTTACAGCCCTATCAACAACTTTCTGCCTATCCCCAATACCAGCAGAACCAAGTCCAAGCCCTATCTTTCCAAGTTCCATCTTTTCAACAACCTAACAACATGGCTCCTCAGTTGGGTCCACCACCTCAACAGCTTCAATTTCCATCCAATCAGCCTCCACCTCGCCCTACACAATTGCCAGCTCAGCCAATGCCAAATCCAAATAATAAAATAGACAGACCCATGTATAATGTTGATGATGGAATGGCACTCCCCTACTCAATTCTCCCACTGCAAAATATCAATTTAAGATCTGGAAAAACTTTACAAAAATAATCTTCTGTTATCTTAGAAGAACAAACAGAAAATGAGAAAATTCCAAAAAAATTAAAAACAAAAAAGTTACACTCAGAAAATCACAGTAAAAAAGGGAAAACATTAGTATCTTATACACCTCCTTTTCCAGAAAGGTTGGTTAAAGAAAAACCTTCAATCTCCCTACCTGATTTTGATGTTTTGAATGAGTTAACCAATGTGTATGTCAAAATTCCATTACTGCAGGCTATAAAGGATATTCCAATTTACACTAAAGCAGTTAAGGAATTATGTCTTAATAAAAGAAGGAAGGATCCATCAAAAATTCATGTGGTAGGCAATCTAGCAGGATTAATGTCTAATACTGTTTTCATTGAAGAGTATGTAGATCCTGGAATCCCAATGGTTACAATTACTATTAATAATTTTTCAATTCCAAAAATGTTGATTGATCTAGGTGCTTCCATTAATGTCATGACACTAGAGACAATGGAATACCTTCACTTGACAAATCTCAGACCAACCACAACAGTTTTGGAATTAGCTAATAGGTTTAAAATTACACCTGAAGGGGTCTTAGAAGATATCATTGTTTCTTTAGACTCCTGGGAGTATCCGGTCGATTTCATAGTACTACAACCAAAGTCTAATATAGGAGGGCACCCATTGATCCTTGGCAGACCCTAGTTGGCAACAGCAGATGCTTTCATAGGATGTAGGTCAGGGAGTATGCTTATTTCACATGGGACAGAGAGAAAACAAATTGCACTTTACCCTTCTGCCCAAAGACCTTATACATTAGATCACCTGTCATGGATTAATGAGACCAAAGAACAAGAAGAAGAAGTGATTCAGTCTGTCCTGAGTATCAATCAGTTCTTTGATTTTCAGGAAGAAAACAACGAGGATTTGTTAGATTATTTTATTGCTAAACCTGATATTGCTGAAGAATTAAGAGATATGCAATATGCTGTAGCAAATCAAATTTTGGGTTATAATTTCAGGAAAATTGTACAGTACATTCTCTAGCATTGGCACTTCATGATATTTTTAATGTTCATTCAATCACAGATATTCAAAGTAAAACAGTTGAAATTAGTCCAGGAAAACATTTGAATATAATTGCACATCTTACTACATCACAGGAAGAATAGTTGATTACTTTGCTGAATAAACATTCCCATGCATTTGCTTGGGAGTACATTGATATGCTAGGTATTCATCATGAAACATGCACTCACCACATTTACACAGATGATAAAATTAGACCTCTTAGACAACCGCAACGTAGAATGAACCCCATACTAAAAGAGATAGTCAAGGAAGAGTTGCAGAAGTTGTTAAAAGTAGGATTTATTTACCCCATCTCCGACAGCCAATGGGTTTCTCCCTTGGTTGTTGTTCCTAAAAAGAATGGTAAACGGCACATATGTGTAGATTACAAGGAGTTGAATAAGGAAAAATTAAAAGACTATTTTCCATTGCCTTTCATTGATCAAGTGTTGGATACCTTAGCTGGAAAAGAATATTTTTCATTTCTAGATGGTTTCAGTGGGTATAATCAAATTAGTATTGCAAAAGAAGACCAAGACAAAACCACCTTTACATGTCCCTAGGGCACCTTTGCCTACAAGGTTTTACCTTTTGGCTTATGTAATGCCCCAGCTACCTTTCAGAGGGCAGTCTTGGCCATCTTTGCAGATCTAATTCATGAATGTGTTGAAATTTACATGGATTATTTTTCTGTGTATGGAAGTACCTTTGAAGATTCCTTGGAAAACCTGGAGAAAATTTTAAAAAGGTGTGTTGACTCAAATCTTTCCCTTAGTAACGAAAAGTGTTTTATGATGATGACTGAAGGGATAGTTTTAGGACATCACATTTCTTCATCTGGAATAAAAGTAGATCCTGCTAAAATTCAAATCATTGAAAATTTATCTGAACCAACAACTCAAACATATGTAAGAAGATTTTTAGGGTATGCAGGCTATTATCGTAGATTTATTGCAAATTTTAGTAAGATAGCTCTGCCATTGTTTAAATTGCTTTCAAAGGATGTGAATTTTAATTGGGATACTGACTGTCAATCTGCATTTCAGACACTTAAAGAGAAGCTCTCAACTGCTCCCATTTTAAGGGGACCAAATTGGACATTGCCTTTCCATATTTTTACTGATGCCTCTGCTACTGCAATAGGGGCCTCTTTGGGACAAAAAGAGCATACCATGACTTATGCTATCTATTTTATTAGTAAAAATCTGACACCTGCAGAGTTGAACTATACAGTCACTGAAAAGGAGATGTTGGCGGTGGTTCATGCTGTAAACAAATTCCGTCATTACATAACTGGCTACAAAATATTTGTCCATACAGATCATTCAGCCTTACGATATTTAATGAATAACTCTATCACTAATGGTCAGATTACTAGATGGTTGTTATTAATGCAGGAATTCAATATCACTGTTCTAGATCAACCTGGACGAGAAAATCAAGTGGCAGATTTCTTGTCTCGCTTACACAATATTGGTGAGGTTGTTCCTGTTTTAGATAGTTTTCCTAATGAACACCTGTTTGCAATTTCTGTTATCACTCCTTGGTATACTGATATTGCCAACTACTTATCATCAGGCCAACTACCACCATCTATGTCATCTAAAGAAAAGAAAAAGATTATTAAACAAAGTGCTAGGCATATATGGGTTAATGGTGATATTTTTTATACGGGATATGATCTAATTATCAGAATATGTGTGCGACAAGATGAAGTTTTAGATATTTTAAAGGCATGTCATGATGAACCGTGTGGTGGCCATTTTGCAGATAAAAGAACAGCATACAAGATACTCAATTTGGGGTATTACTAGCCTTCTATTTTCAAAGATACTAAGAGGTATGTTAGAAGTTGTGATACTTGTCAACGGATGGGACGACCAGTCCGGTCTGATGAAATTCCACTCCAACCACAAATCCTCATTGAACCGTTTGAAAAATGGGCCCTTGAATTCATTGGTCCAATTCATCCACCATCACAAGGGAAGAAGTACATTTTGGTCTGTACAGACTATGTTACTAAGTGGGTAGAGGCCAAACCATTACCAAGAGCCACTGAACAGACTATGGTAAACTTTCTTTTTGAGGAGATATTTGTCAGATTTGGGGTGCCTAGAGAGATTGTAACTGATCAAGGTGCCTAGTTTACCTCCAAACTAGTACAGGAGATAGCAGAAAAGTACAATATTAAGCACAGAAAGTCTACCCCTTACCATCCACAAGCAAATGGCCAAGTGGAATCTACAAACAAGACTTTGGAAGGAATCATCATCAAAACTGTTCAGATGCATAGGAAGGATTGGTCAGCTAAGCTTACTGAACCTTTATGGGCATACTGGATTACTTGGAAAACCAGTACTGGTTTTGTCCTTATCAGCTTGTTTACAGTAAGCAAGTCCTCCTCCCTATAGTGTTTCAAATTCATACCTTCAAGTTAGCAGCAGATTTGGGTATGGATCTTTCTGAGGCACATCAAGAAAGAATACTTCAATTGAATCAACTAGATGAGATGAGACAGGCTGCCATAGAACACAATATTTTGATCCAACAGCAAAGAGCTCAATGGCATGACAAGTTTATCAAAAAGAAACAATTTCATATCGGTGACTGGGCACTATTGTTTGACTCAAAGTTCAAAGATTTCAAAACCAAATTTACAACTCATTGGCTTGGTCCATATGAGATTGCAGAGGTATATGATAATGGCTCAGTCAAACTTCAAACCATTGATGATGAAGCACGTACATTTGTGGTCAATGGGCATCGGCTCAAACTATATACCAAGCCTATCAACAAGGAATATTTCATACAATAGATTTCACAGCAACAGGAAATGGAAGTGCTGGATAGACACATTGGTGTTTCTCCTTCACCTACTTCTTAGCTAATTTGATATAAAAAATAGAAAAAATAAAAAGAAAACAAAAACAGAAAAAAAAAAATATATATATATATATATATAAAATATAAAAACAAGAAAAAAAAGGAAGTTTAGTTGTGAAAACTAGGTCGCTGGCACAATATAAACTTGAATTTTCCATGGAAAACTAGGTTCGCTTGGCCATTGAAAAATTCATAAAAAATGTTCTTTCCAAATTTCATAGCTTTATTTTTAATAAATCAAGTTTTTGTTTGACTTGAGGACAAGTCAATAACTAGGCCTGTGAGGGGGATAAGCATTTTTATGCTTTCTTGGAACCCTCCAAGTCTTTTTAATATGCAGAAGGGACCTGATTTCCAGCAATACAGTGATTTCTAGCAATGCGGAGGGACCTGACTTCCAGTAAGGCAGAAGAAATCTACAGAAGGACCTGACTTCCAGCAAGGTAGAAGGAATCTGAGATGGCAGACATAAGACATTAGAAGGACAGAAATGAATCAAAAATAAATGTAAACCAACTACATCCGGCAGCAAGCTCATCATACAGGGATATTAAGTATAGTCTGTAAGAATTTTAGTTTTTGTGTTTTAAAAGTTTCATGATTCTTTGTTTCTAAGTGATGACATATTTACCAACCTTTGTAAGCTTGACTGCCTATTTTCATTATTCTCACAGTCTCTGCCAGCATTCCATTTACTTTCCATTATCCTACCCTAGGGGTCAAGATGGTGGTCAAAATCAAACCCAGAAGCAAAATTATAAATGCGAAAAACATATACTGCATTCTACAGGCAGGGTCTCCTTCTTAGCAGAAAGTCAGATAGGGTCTCCTTCTCAGTAGAAAGAGAAATGTTTTAAAAATGATAAACTGGAAAATAGAATTTCAAATGTTTTTCTATATATACATTAGTGCATCATGCATTAAGTAAACATATAGAATTTAAGGAAAATCGATGGTCATGTGTATTTTCAAAAGGAAAAGGAGTCTACTTTAAGAGAAGAAATCCCTTAAAACATTGGGGGATGCAAAGAAATTAAAAGTGTACTATATGAATTTAAACCTTACCTTTATTTTCTTTCCTGAGCAAATAATCAGATGGAAAGTGGCATGTTCATAAAATGATGAGAAAAAACGTGGTTATATGTCCCACGACAGCATACAAATGTGCCTGAGTCTTGTATTGTGAACTGGTGAAATTGGGGACTACAATTTGGTCATCTTTCTTGGGACCAAATCCAACTGTTTTTCTTTGCAAAAACTGATTGCTGTGGGTAACAGTTTACAGTAATAAGAAGCCATGGATTAAAGGAAGAACGCAGGCACCAATTCGCTGTGAAATAATCGCGCATGAAGAATTGAAGGCAGCTACACCAGAAAGGAGGTAAAGCTTAAACCTTTTCTTTGCCAAAGACTCTGCTAAAGACCAGCAACAATTCTACATTTTCAGAGTGTCGTTTTGGGATAAGAAAACAATTGCAGAGTTAAAATTTGAAAGGTTGAAGTTTCCTGTTGCATATCTCTTTCCTATTAAAGTTCAAAATGTCATCTAGACTAGAACCAGCGAAATTCAACCCCACTGATATTCATGAGAATTGCATGGAGATTTTTGAAAAGAAACAGTGGGTAACTCTTTTTGAAAAGTTTGATGGGCATAATGAGCATGTTAGTCTAGATTTCACTGAAACATTTGATGGAGAAGGGGTTATAGTGGGAAAATTGCACTTCAGACTGTTTGAAGACATTTTAGCACAAATTATTGGCCTACCACAGCAAGGAGAAAGATTCTTAAAGACTAAACAATTCAAAGAGAAAGCACGGATACCCTTTTTGTGCAGATCAAGAGCAGGGTCAGTAAATTGGAAGAAAGGAATACCAAGGAGTTGGCTAGTTCATCCTTGGGATGAAATAGTTTATGTTATCCAAAAATTCATTACTTGTGAAGGTCGATTCAGTATTGTTTATCTTTACCATATCAAGCTGTTGCAGCATTTAAAAGGTGAATGTGAGATTAATGTGCCCTATTTTCTGTTACAAACTTTAACTAAGATGGCTAAGGCTGTACAAAGGCATGTAAAAGACAAAATGACAAGCCTTTTTCACTGTGTACTCATCAAAATCATCATCCAGCATGAGTTACAAAAACAAAATTTGACATGGTCAGGATTTTTAATTCACAATCAGTTTGAAGAGCAGGAAGAGTTGCTTGAAGAAGGTTTAAAAGAAGATGAATTGTTGATGATAACATACCCTGAGGCAACAAGCTCAAAACCGCCAAAGGAGAAAAAGAAAAAGAAAGAGGTGTTGCTGATTATTGATGATGAAGACAACTCTGAGGCAGCAAGTTCAAAACAACCTCAGAGAAGGATACGAACTAGGAGTGTGATGAGAGAAGAAAAACAGTTTCAAAAACAAGAGCAGATTTTCACCACTTACCAAAGAAAGCCAAGGAAGTATAAGCAAGCTCAGAGTAAGTCAATATTGGAAAAAGATGATGAAAGCCAGCAGAAGCAGTATGAATACATACAAACCTTGGGGAGTCAAGAAGAAGATCCAGCAGATGAATAGGACAGGATATCCAAGAAACTGATGAAGTGATCAAACAGACAAAAAGAATCAATCTTTTCTTGGATCAGCAAGAGAGAAAAGAAAAACCCATCAAGACAGGAAATAATAAAGGATTCAGCTTCTCTTTTCTCAAAGCAACAAACTGTGGAAGAAGAAAAGAAAGAAGATTCAGTAGAAAAGAATGAAGAATTGGGGATGGACACCAATTCTGTACATCTTCCAGTGAAAATGAAAAAGAACAAAACTTCCAAGAACAATAAAGAGATTAAGAGGTTGAAACTTGAAATAAAGGAATTAGAGCTCAGGAATGAGAAGTTAAGAGAAGTCAACTGGAAGCTGAAGGTTCAAAGGACACGCATTTCCAAACATGCATACAGATGGTACAAGCAAAAGAATATTTATAAAACTAAATATGAGAGACTGAAAGTCCTTTATGCATCTGGGGCTTCAATAGATGAATCATCTCAGATACGAGATTAAAAGCAAAAGGGTCAGTAGCAAAATTTTGTTTTTTTTATATAAACAAGGTCAAATATTTTTTTGGGCATGAGGACATGCAACAGCTTCCTCTTGGGGGAGATGTTGGGCACCATTTTTGACCTCTTTTTGTCACCTAAATATCTCCTATTTTCCTCCATAAAGCCTTCATACTGATTTATAAATCCTTAAATTCACCCACAAACTTTGGTCAAGAGGTATAAATGTCATTGCTTTTTAACAAATTGAATTTTGAGGTTTTTAAAGCATTTAAACTAAGGTTTTTATTCAGGATTACAGGATGTGCTAACTTCCCGTAATGTCTCCAAGGTTGAACACTTGCAGGCCAGCTAGGCGTGAACTGAAAGATGGAGAAAAGATCCTCAATGTCCAAGGATGGATAAACTTCCAACGGATAGATGATGTGGCTATCACAGGTGTCCAATCAATGTCAGTCAAAGATGAACACCTGCGTTACCACTCAGCACAAAAGCAGGGTAGTTCCGATTTTATGGATCTGATAGAGGATCTCGAGGACTATGTTTCATTAATTAGTTTCCAAATTAATAGCATTTCTAGTTTTCAAGAATTTGTATAAGTACTTCATAAAATAGAGGAGAAATCCATCACGATTTGGGAGAAAACGCATACTGTTCTGGACTGCGTTATTCTATTACTATGTATGATCGATTTTATGGTGAATATAATCTAATTTTAAGCTCTGTGATTCTTCATTTGCGTGTGTGAACGAGGCATTGGAGGGCCCCCTCTGTCGAGTCTGCACACCCTTTCAATTGCCAGTGAACGATTTGGATTGTGTCAATGGTATGTTTTAGTTCCTATAGGATTCGATTTTCTTATTGTAGAACGAGTTAGACTACTTTCAATCAATTTTATCAGCTTTGTTATTCCATTAATTAAATGCTGTAGAAATGGTTCGTACTACTATCTCACATTACTGTGTATTGCTTGCTTATTCAACGATGGAGTCTTAAGAACAGTCACACATTATGAATGCTTTCTTGTAAAGGAAATTAATGTTTGATTGTTTATACAATGCTGGGATAATAGGTAGAGTTTTATAATTCATATTTTAGGGTTAAGATTAATTTGTAATTGTTTTTATTATCTCAGAATCTTTCACATATAAAATTGCTTCTACATATAAATTGTTGTTTAAATGAAATATCAAATGAAGTTGTTCCTGTAAGGAAATTTTTGTGTTTTCAAATCACAGTAACTTAATTTGTTCATAGGTTTACTTCATAGATAAACTATATTTCCAAGTCAAATCTAGCTTTGAGTCCTTATACTTGGATATGCCTCTAAGTCTACCAACCCGGATTGACATAAATTCAAGATTTGATCTGCATTAGTAGAGTGAATCCCAACAGGGATCATGTTTACCTCTGAGTGAGGGCAAGGAAGAGTTCCTTGAAGCTTGGAATTTGTGCCAAGTTGTCACCAAGATACTGTGGGCCATTTGAAGTGCTTGAAAGAATAGGGCCAGTTGCATATAGACTTGCATTGCCTGCTAGCACTAGAGCTCATAAGGTTTTTCATGTTTCTTTGCTTAAGAGATATGTACATGATCCTAACCATGTGATAAATTGGGATGTGATCTAGGTGGAACCCGAGGGAGAGTTCTGAATCGAGCCAATGCGCATCCTCAACAGGAAGGTCACAATGCTCCAGAACCGAGCCATAGGTCAGGTAAAGGTGCAATGGGAGCATTATGGAGCTGAAGAGGCTACATGGGAGCTGGAGGATGCCATGCGATTGGCACATCCATTTTTGTTCAATTTTGTGGAACACTGAGGCGATACCAGTGTAGCATTTTGTTCAATTTTGTAAAGCACTAAGGACAGTGCTATTGAAGGGGGAGGGGAATGTAACACCCCGGTTTTTACCCCGTTGCATTAGATGTATATGATGTATATATATTGGAATGATCATGGTGTGGAGCTAAATGCCAAGTCCCCACCATTGATTGGTTATGCTATGTTTCAGATTTAAATGTGTCACCGATGGTATATCGGGGCATGCAGCATATATTATGTTTGTCGTCATGTAAATATGCATCTATAATTAATTAAATGAACCCAACCAGCTACGATCATGGTAACTAAAATGAGGAAGGGGCATGATTTTCACAAGGATAAGGATGTGGGGAAATTGTCAAACCTTGGGCCAATAAGGGAAAATACCCATGTGTCATCTTTCCTTGCCTTACCCAACCACCTCCATTAAGAATTGCTGGTGGTGGTTGAGGTAGTTAGTGTTTTGAGAGTGGGGTGGCAGGACTGTCAGTCCTTGCCTACACGCACACTCCACCAGCAAGGAAGACTCATGCACTCTCTCCACTATGCATTACCTCCATTGTTGGTTGGTGCCTCACGACTGTCTGTTCACCTCCATGCACATGATTTACCTGGTTTTACTCCCGCAGGCATTCCATTCTCTCCACACCTGTGCTAAACACTCACACACTTCCAATTCGCGTCCTCTCTGTGGGTTGTTCATCCTCACGTAGGGACCATATTGTGTCCATTATCCTCATGCACATGTATTCTTCTGTGTTGGACTCACATAGCTAGCGGGGAGCTATGCGTTTTCACCTACGATCTGTTGTGTTACTGTGGTCTTCCTTACATTTTGGGATGGGAGTTTGCTCATTTCATGCACAGTTTGGAAGTCAGTATTTTTCTCTTCCTCGGCGTGGTTTATGTACGTTTTTCCTTACCAATTCGTGGCCGGTACATATGTTTTCCTCTGCCCAGCTGTGAATGCGGTTTTATCTTTCCACCCTTGGACTGTGTAAGCTCCTTGGCGAATTCATTGTTCAGATCGGGTCGCTGATTTCCCCACGTGGTTGTCTATGTTTTTCGTGGTCTTCTTTACATTTTGGGGACTGTTGTAAATTCTCTTGAGAGTCATTTTGGCCACGATAGGGCCAATAAGGACTCAGAATTTCCTTCCCTGTCTTAAGCTATATCAGTTGATTGATTGCATACGTGTAATGGTTGGTCTTCAGACTGTGTAGGGAGCAGGGATGGGGGATTATTTTTGCTTGACAAACCTGGTGACTGGAAACCACACAAACAGAGCTAGAGGGCTGGCTTTCTTCTCCACAACCCCTGAATAGCACTGGAAGGGAATGCATGTCCTGAGGGACTGTGTAGCAGAGAAGGGATTGATTCCTTGTGTTGGGTGTGTGTGGGTGTCTTAGAAGTCAGGCTGGTTCTAGTGTAGGTGTTCTTGGCTCTGTAATGGGCTCACCAGCTTAGCATTAATCCTTTCCCAACTCCTTGAAGGCCTGATAAACCCAACTATGTTGGCTTGGTTGTGTGTTTGTATATCCTTGGCTATGTGTCAGCCTGCTAGTTCCCTTATTCCTTGGAGAGTCATGCCCAGCTCGAGGGTGGCAACGCTGCTGAGAGATTAAGGAGCACACTGACCTATGGTTGGGTGGAACGTTGCAGCGACGTAGCTGGTTGCGGAACGAGTTCATCATAAGATAAGTGATTTTGTCCATTTTTACTTCTGCAACTATATTTTCGGTTAATGATAAAGTTGAACATGTTGAATGAATGTTTGAATGAATGCACGTTAATTCCGCTATGTGAGATACATACTTGTAGCTGTGTATGCTGAATGATTGCATCTGTGCATGATAAATATTAATGTGTGCATATTCTAGTTCAAATAATTTGTTTAAGCATTCTATTTTAGCAAAATATGTGAATTCACATGTTCATGGGGCTCTTAGCCCGGGTGGTTAAAGCCATGGATCGCGTCCTCTTCGTCGTTCGGAGGCACGAGGACGTGACAACGGTTCTATATATACATAGTTGTTCTTGATACGTATGCCCAAAGGTGCATAGGAATATACTTGACAAGCAACATTGCTTTTTCTGCTCCCATTATGGTTCGGTTCTTTCATTCCGCAACCCCATTTTACTAAGGATTGTATGAAGTGCTTAAATTCCTCTTAATCCTAGATTCTCTGTAGATTTCCTTGAATTATTTCGAAGTGAACTCACCGCCATTATCTAACTGTAGAATCTTAATATTCTTATCTATTTGGCTCTCGACCAAGGCTTTATAGTTCTTGAATCTACTGAAAAATTCACTTTTCTCTTTCAAGAAATATATCAGAGTCTTACATGAGATATCATCTATAAAGGACACATATTACACATACCCTCTTAATGAGATAGAATAAATGGATCCACATACCTCTGAGTGTACTATATCCAATATTCCTTTATCCTTTCTCTTACCATTAGGAAATGTCCTTTTTGCATTCTTTCCTTTTGCACATCCTTTGGAAATTCCTTCATGTTTTGCTTGGATCTCTGGAAATCTTGAAACTTCTTTGCTTACCATCAGTAGGGATCTATAGTGCACATGTGCAAGCCTTTTGTGCCACAGTTTATTTGGTTCAATTGACTCATGAACCAATTCTTGTTTAGGTTGTCCCTTCAACTTGTAAAAGCCTCCGTCTTCTTCTCCAATCACTGTTGCATACTCTATTATCTTTCCTCTGGGCCACATCAACTAAGCGATCAAAAAATGAAACCCTAATTCCTTTTGCATCTAGTGCAGAAATGGAGAAAATATTCTTCTTCAATCCTGGAACATATAGCACATTCTTCATCTTTAAGGATTTCCCAGAGTTGATATTGTATGAAACTTCGCCACTCCCTTTTATGGTGTATTGATAAATTTCCCCAAGTTTCACCTTGTGAGGTGACTCATGTTCAGAAATATTGATGAATGACTCATGTTCATTGTTTCACCTTGATAATTATCCCCATGTTTCACCTTGTGAGGTGACTCATGTTCATTGTTCTACAAGTGTCGTAGTTAGCAAATACTCTTAATTTGAATCATCCTTCTCTCGTTTCAATATTTTATTTGTTAGTTCATCATCTTCAGTAATATGAGCATGGTGTCTCTTTTTCTGGATGGGACAATCCCTTTCCAAGTGTCCCTTTTCATCACAATTATAACATCAAATATTTGAAATATCTCTTTTGGTCTTCTTCGGTTTCTTGTCTTTCTTCTTGTTGTGATGAAAGTTATCCTTATTCTCCTTCTTCTTGAAATTATTCATGGTGTAGACTGCAAGAGTTTGATCATCAGTTGCTACCATCTTTTCTTCTCTTTTCACAAGTCTTACTTCTTCTTGTGCACATTCTTCTCGATGTCTACTGAAAGAGATCAACTTCCTTCTTTCACAAATCCATTGAATTAATGAGCCCCATGATCTAGGGAGATCATTCAGGGTAGTCATTACAATTTCTTCTTCTTCAAGTTATTCTTTGATTTGAGAAACCCTTGTGAAGTGAGACTGTATAGTCTCGAAGTTCTGTATCTTCACATTCTTCAACTGGTTCCTCAAATTCATCTTTTGATTGATGTTATTTCCTTCAAACATATTTGTCAAGGAATCATATAATTCCTTTGGTGTCTTGAATTCAGACACATGGGGGATGAGGTGATCCTTAATATAATCTGCAATGATTCTCTTAGCCTTATATGTGCTTCTCTTATGAGAATCATTTTCTTCATCTCTATCTGGTTCTGGAATATCTCCAGAGATAAACTGATCCAAGCCATTTTCTTCAAGGATTAGGGAGATCATGTACTTCCATGCCTGGAAATTATAAGCCCCTCCAATCTTTTCCTCAAGCTGAGTATGGCGAGTCATCTTTTCAAAATGAGAACCTCAAATGGAAATAGTAAATATTTGGATCTTACCGATTTGAGGTGTTCGAACATGTTTTGGAGCATGCCGACCTAGGGGTTGTTAGAGAAACCCTAATTTTCCAAACTTGGATTTTGGGAATTCTTTTTGGATAGAAAGATGCACCTCCTTGAAGCGAGTTGATCAGTTAGGTCACTTTCTGAAAACTATTAGAAAATAGGACCGTAGAGAAATAACAAATATACAGTTAAATCATTAAACAAGATGCAAAACACATTAAACACATTACAGAGAGACACATATATAACGTGGTTCACCCAAATGATGGGTTACGTCCACAAAGAAATTTCCAGTCCTTTGATTACAATCCAGAAAGATGAAGGGATACAATCTGCAGCAAAACCATTGCACTTCCTCTTCACGCTCTCACAGTCTCTCTTACATAATCACGGAGATTGTTTACAATGCAATAATACCATACACATCCATGTTACAATACTTTATTTTATAAGGGAAAAATACCATGGTAAATTACTACGGTTAACCCAATACCATGGGTTCGCATAACTATTGGCCAACACACATCCCAAATTTTTTTCTCGTGGGCTCTGCCCCCGAACACCAAGGAAAGGGGAATGAGTGTATAGTACACCTGGGGTACAAACATGACTGAATAATATCTCTGGATCTGGAAGATCAAGCTCCACAACCAAAAAATCTGAGGTGGGAAGCCTCCGATACTTGATTCCCTAGTTCCTCCCAACAACAGTTGCAACTAAAAATTGAAACTTCTCTGATTCAGAAGTTGCTACCACCAAAATATGTGCCCTAGTGAGGTGAGTTAGCATAGCCCTCTTTGCTTGATGATCTGTTGAGAGAACACCTTCAAATAGGAAGCCCTAGTTTCCGTAGCTGCACAGTGCCTTGTTTCAAAGAGGCTCTGATACCATGTTAGTTTTTCTTAAGATATGATTAGATTATCTAGGATATTTATTTGAAAGAATAACAAGTACAACAAGGTGCATAAGATATAAAAGATACATGAGACTTAAATATTTTCACTGGGGAAACCATAATGGAGAAAACCCTACAAACTTCTTCAGAATAGTAAGATGATTAAAAGCAATAATAAGAAGTATTCAAAAGATATCTATCTTTCCTCCTCTGGCTATCTCTATCTCTCATGTGCACTTGAGAGTGTGTGAGGTGTGTATAAATGAGGGAGAGTGCCTCCCTATTTATACCCTTTCAAGTGACTGACCAAATATAACATTCGATCCTACATGTCATCTCACATGGGGCCCACTTCTCCTAGAGAGACTACAAGTACATATCACAAGATGTTACACTAGGGACTATTTCCCCGACTTACAATGCAGGTTGTACCTCAAGGTTTAGACACAATTTAGACATCCCGTAAATGAGTAACACACATCCCCAATTGGGGTGCAACAACATACAATGATAATATACATCATAATATATTCCGAAGTTACAAATACATCAACACAATCTACTAGCATCATGTATTCTTCTTATTAATTATCAATTTATCTTATTCTAACTTATGTTGAAATATACACGAAAGAAAATCCTATTATTTAGTATTAAATATCTTTTTTATTATATGCGTATGTTGAAAATGACTAGAATAAGAAAAATAAAAGGATTTGAATGTCAGTATCAGAAAATATATCAAAACTACTTAGATTTTTATTGAAATTTACATAAACTAACTTAGAATGAGCTTAATACATAGGAAGGTTAGCCGAAAATGGGCTTAGTGCTATGCTGCAAACCAAAGCACTACAAGGGAGGCTAACAAAACAATAAAAATTAATTATATCCTTTATCCAAATCATCATATTTCACCATGAACTCATTCAACAAGGCTATCATATCTTTCATTGCGATCATAACCATTTTTCCTATTCATTCATTCCTTAAAACCATCAAAATTCATCAAAATATGCCCAAAAATGAACTTAGAGGATAGTAGCAACCAAAATACCTTGAGCATGGGATTCATGAAGCAAAGGCGTGACCCATCACCATTTTCATAAATAAAAGGTCCAAGAACACTCTCAAATGCTTAGAAAGCTCATGAAAAAGGGCTTAGTTGAACATACAATATCTCATAAATAACAACTAAGGTATTTGAGATTTTTGGTGAGCATTTTTATATGTATATCTAAATTATCTATGCTACACATTGTTGGAGACATTTACCCACCATGCACACTTAATTTGGACAATTTGGCCATGTTAAACCACTATCCTAAGTTTTATTGACTTAATTGGCATCAGAGGAGCATTGTATGACATCAACATGAGCACACCCATGCCTACCTTCAGTCAAGGAGGCCAACTAAGCCTTCTCCTTCATTTGGGGAGGCTGACTAGAGCACTTCGAGAGTGATGTGAGTGTCATAAATGCACCTAATTGATAACTGATGGTTAAAATCAGTTAAGTTAAGTGGTGAAGGAACCTCCATTCATTATTTAATTATTTTTAATGATTATTTATGAACTGGAGCTAACACGAGCACCTACAACCACTTCTGATGACCAGTTTGACTTTAGTTAACATCATCGGGGTTCATTGGAGTTATTGATGTGCTACCACTTGTTGGTTGGAATGTAGTGACATGTGTCTGAGCTACTTTTAGTTAGGCTCAGTCATTCATTGCACTCTGACTTCAATTAGGACTCAGTTGAGTCAGTCGGCACTTGATCAGTTGGTTAACTATTGTGTTTACTGTGGCTTATAGTCAGTTAAGCTACACCCACTCATTCAATTCAAATGACCTCCTTCGAAATTCGAATTGTCTTCGCATTCATGCATCTTGCATAATCATTGTATTGTATAATTCATTATTCATTGATTATACAGAGATGCTACTCCCATTGCAGCACCATTTTGCCAATTTTATGCATATTTGTCTGTATTCTTTGTGAGACTATGTTTTTTAGTTCCTAACCCACTATGACAAATTAATATGGTATCAGAGAAAACAGTGGGACGAAGCTCAGATCTCTAAAAAACATGGTTTTTGATAGATCTTGCATGAAAAATTAAGCAAAAGCTCAAAATTCCAGCACTGCACCAGAAGCTAAGGCTTACTACTTAATACCCCAAGTAAAGGAATTGTTGATCAAGCTTGCTTGATCAACTATGCTGGGTGTGATGAAAGCCTAAAATGTGCAGGCTGTCTGACCTTACGGTGCCCCTTTTGTTGTGATTTGTACGTTTTAACAGGTGAAAAGCATTCACTCCAGCAGTTTTAGATGGCTTCTTCCGTAGAACTCTTGACTCCATTCAATTTCCATTAATGGAAAGGAGATATGGAGATCCAGCTACATGCCAGAGGAATCTATAGGGTCACTATGGGCACTGAATAAGAGCCTTCTTCTGTGATAGACAAAGCTAGATTCTTGAACAAGAAAGATGAAGCATTTGGATTCTTGTGCCTCTCTATTTCCTGGGATCTTCTTTTCCATCTCTAGGTATTGAAGACTCCAAAGAAAATTTGGGACAAATTGGAAACCCTGTATGGAAAACAGGATGATTTGAGAGTATACTAGCTTGAAAACGAGTTGATGTATCTGTAACCTTCCAATTTCGAGACCTTAAATGAATTTTTCACAAATTTCAAGCACAATGTCTTACTGTTGAAGAAATGTAAGGTGGACAAGGAGGATGATCAGCTCATCCTCTCCATACTCTCCAAACTTGGAGTTGATTATTTGGTGTTTGTCTCTACATTCCATGTGGGGAAGCTCACAACCCTTGGATGGAAGATGCCTTCACTCAATGCCTTCATTGAGTCCCTAACAAGTGAACATGATAAGCTTGTCCAGATGGGGATCATCAGATCCTCCCGTGATCAAGCCCTCCATGTCTCAGGGCCCAAATATTTGAAGGGTAAAGGAAAGCAGTAGAAGAACCCAAAAACCAAATTCAAAGCTCCTAAGCCTAAAGTTGAAAACCAGCAGCATGAAGATCCTTTCGGCTCGAAGAAGAACAAAGGAAAAGGGCATCATGGAAAGAAAAAATTCAATTGTTCAAACCGCGGGAAGGGATTCCACCATGAACATGCTTGTATGAAAAAGAAACTTGATGAAGCTACTTCTCTTCTTGATAAAAATCACATTATTCTTTTGGAAATCTTTCGGAGGAGAGATCCACAAGATCGGAAACCACAGCATGAAAGAGGTCATGCCCTCATGGCAAGCACTTCGAAGTCCAAGGCACTCTTGATAGATTATGGGGCTTTGAACCACATGATGGATAAAAGAGAATCCTTCTCATATTTGTATATGGGCAAATCCATTCCCATCCACATGGGAGATGACTCCACAATCATATCCGAAAGATAAGGTACTGTAGATCTTGGGCATGGTTATTTTTCCAATGTTCTTTATGTACCATATCTTGCACTGAACCTCCTAAGTGTTTATCAAATGACACATACAGGAGTTCCCAAGAGAGTCTCCTTTATCCCAGATGATGTAGAGATCACAGAACTTGCATTTGGAAAACTTGTAGCTAAAGACCTTGCAAACCATCATGCAAAAGCCTACGAGTTCTCCCGTTTTGTGGTGGATGCAAAGCCCACCGCATTGCTAACTCATGGAAATGAAGTTAGTAGACTGTGGCATGAGAGGTTCGACCATCTAAACTTCAAATAATTATAGCAATTACAAAATAATTCTATGGTTGAAGGCCTCCTGGTCATCAAATCTACCACTGGAATTTGCAAGGGCTGTGTTGTTGGAAAGCACCCTGAGCATAAGTTCGATCAGGGGAAGGCAAGCCAAGCATCATGCATCTTGGGACTGATACATTCTGATATCTATGGTCCCATGCCTATCACATCGATGAATGGATCAAGGTACGTTCTGACTTTCATTGATGACTTTTCTAGATACACATGGGTCTTTTTTATCAAAAAGAAGTCGAAAGTCTTGGAAAAATTCACTAAATTGAAGGTCTTGATTGAGAATGCATCTAGCCAAAAGATCAAGATCTTGAGATCTGATAATGGTAGGGATTATGTCATTAATGAGTTACTAAATATATGTTACCAAAGTGTTATTCAGATCCAACATTCAGTCCCCTACACTCCCCAACAGAACGGTGTAGCGAAGAGGAAGAATCGGTCTCTCAAGGAGATGACCACCTGTATGTTGGAATCAAAGAAGTTGGCTACAAATTTGTGGGCTGAAGCCATGCATGCTGCAGAATATATTTATAAAAAAGTGCCACACTCATCCATGAAAGGGAAGACCCCTTTCAAAGCATACTTCAGACACAAGCCGGATGTGTCGAATCTGCGGGTGTTTGGGTCCACTACATGGGCCCGAATTCCACTTGATAAAAGGAGAGCTTTGCAACTGCAAAGCATAGAATGTACGTTTATTGGATATCCTAATGAATCAAAAGGTTTTAATCTTTTGGATATCAAAACAAAATATATCATCATTGATAGGAGTGTCAAGTTCGATGAACCTTTTCAGGAGATAGAATTAGTGAAGGAGAAAACTATTGAATTTCCTTCCTATTCTATTGAATATTTGGATGATGTAATTGGGGGTGATGACCCTAATTTGGATCCTCTAATTTCTAATATCAGTGTATAGAAAAAATCAGATGCTGAATTAGAACCTGTAGTACAAAATCATCTCCCAACTTGGGCCCGACAGACACTCTCCTCTGCAAGAGATAACATTGGAAATCTAGATGATCCAAGGAGAACCCGGTCTAATTTCCAAAGATCAGGTATTGCACTCTCTTGTCCTAATTATTTGTTGTCTGAATCTTGTTATTTGATGATAATTTCAGATCCTAAGTCTTACTACCATGCTCGAAAGGATCGGAGATGGCAAGTTTCCATTAATGAAGAGATGAATAATCTTCAGAAAAACACCACTTGGGAGCTAGTTTCTCTTCCTCCGGGAGGAAATTGGTTCAATGCAAGAGGGTGTTTCAGACTAAGGTTGCTGCTTATGGAAGAATCTACAAATATAAGGCAAGTCTGGTACCAAAATTTTTCTCCTAGGTTCAATGTGTGGACTACCATGAGACTTTTGCATCGGTTGCAAAAATGGACTCCATCTGCCTAGTTTTGGCAATTTATGCATCTAAGCACTGGAAAGTGCATCATATGGATGTTAAGTATTCCTTTATACATGGAGATATTCATGAGGAGATATACATGAAGCAGCCTAAGGGCTACATTTCTGATCCATCTTTGGTTTTCAAGCTAAAGAAGTCATTATATGGGTTAAAACAAGCCCCAAGAGAGTGGTATTCCAAGATGGATGCCTTCCTTCTCTCGCAAAACTTTCAAAGGTGTAAATCAGATAAAAATGTGTATATATAGCATTCTAATAGTAATTTGATTATTATTGTTTTCTATGTTGATGAATTACTGATTACAGGTAGCACAGTTACTTCTATTTCAGTCATCAAAACTGCTCTCCACAATGCATTTGAAATGAACGATTTGGGGATCTTGAAGCAATTTTTGGGGCTCGAAATTGAGCAAAATTTTGATGGGATAATGGTCACTCAGTAAAAATACATATCATACCTGTTATTCAAGTTTAACATGGCTGAATATAAGGCTTCTACATTCCCTTTCCTTTCAGGGATCAGCCTTGAAGAAGGAAAAAGCACACCTCCCATGGACTGCACTATTTATCGACAGTTGATAGGTAGCTTGCTCTACTTGACTCATTCTCAGCCTGATATATGTTATGTCATGAATGTTGTGTCAAGATACATGCATCATCCTCATTATATTCTTTGGAAAGCAGCCAAGAGGATCCTCCAGTATATTCAGGGAACCAGGACCTACGGCATTCACTATGCTGCAAACTCCAAGCTAGAGCTGGTTGGTTACACAGATTTCGATTGGGTGGGTGATTCTATTGATCAGAAGTCTACTTCTGGATATGTCTTCATGTTTGGTGGTGGCCCCATTTTCTGGTCTAGCAAAAAGCAGGCCGCCATAGCATTGTCTTCAGCAGAGGCCGAGTACCGAGGAGTGGTGAATGCTTGCATCCAAGCTGTTTGGTTGCAAGGAATTCTTTCAGAGTTTGATCTTGGTATTATTTTTTCCACTGTCCTATTTTGTGACAATCAAAGTGCTATTAAGATATCCATAGATCTAGTTACTAGGCAGAGGACCAAGCATGTAGAGATACACATGCACTATATCAAAGAATTAGTGCATGACATGACCATCATTCTGCAATACTGCCCGACTGATGAGAAAATTGCAGACATCTTCACCAAGAGCTTTTCAGAAAAGAAGTTCAATTACCTCCGTTCACTGCTGGGGGTGAGTTCATCAGGGTGGTCAGACTACTTTCAGTGTTTAGCTTGAGGGGGGGTTTTCCCACAGGGTTTTCCCTCTTTTCCTCACTTATATTTATTTCTTGAGCATTGTTTCAGTTTCATTATTGTACAGGGTGACCTATGGCCTTAGTTTCTGGTGTCCTATCATTTCATGCACTTTATGTTTCTACTTCTCCCGAGTATAGCTTAAGGGGGGGGGGGGTGTTGGAGACATTTACCCACCATGCACACTTAATTTGGCCAATTTGGCCTTGTTAAACCACTATCCTAAGTTTTATTAACTGAATTGACATCAAAGGAGCACTGTATGACATCAGCATGAGCACACCCATGCCTACCTTCAGTCAAGAAGGCCAACTAATCCTTCTACTTCATTTGGGGAGGATAACTGGAGCACTTCGGGAGTGATCTGAGTGTCATAAATGCACCTAATTGATAAAAATGATGGTTACAATCAGTTAAGTTAAGTAGTGAAGGTGCCTCCATTCATTATTTAATTATTTTTAATGATTATTTATGAACTGGAGCTAACACAGGCACCTACAACCACTTCTGATGACCAGTTTGACTTCAGTTAACCTCATCGGGATTCATTGGAGTTATTGATGCACTACCACTTGTTGGTTGGCATGAAATGACATGTGTTTGAGCTACATTCGTTTAGACTCAGTCATTCATTGCACTCCGACTTCAGTTAGGACTCAGTTGAGTCAATCAGCACTTGATCAGTTGGTTAACTAGTGTGTTTACTGTGGCTTACAGTCAGTTAAGCTAAACCCATTCATTCAATTTGAATGACCTCCTTGGGAATTCGAATTTTCTTGGAATTCATGATTCTTGCATGATCATTGTATTGTATTATTCATTATTCATTGATTATACAAAGCTACTACTCCCATTGCAGCACCATTTTGCCAATTTTATGCATATTTGTCTGTATTCTTTGTGAGACTGTGTTTTTCAGTTCCTAGACCACTGTGACAAATTAATACATATCACGGCTACCCACTTTGTAGTGTGTGTGATAAATTTAAATATTTAGAGGGTGTTCTAACAATCTTGAAATGCTCAAAACTCAAAAGCTTTTCCCATTTTAAAGCAATAAGAATTATTCCACTTTAAACATTGATTGGGGTTTAATAAGCTAAGGTTTACTCATCTAGGAATCCTTTCCAATCATTCAAAGAGTTTCATGACAAGTTACTATCACAAAAACACAAAAAAACAACATAGATATAAACCAAACAAAAAAAATTCCATTTTAATCAAAATTTCCATATATAAATAATAAATTGATGGGGAAATCCTTCCCCTACAAATTTATTTTGTCAAGTAGTTTTTAAGATAGAAATTCTATAACTTTGTCATATACGTTTGACACATAATTTATCCAAACCTAGATTACATCATTTACAAAAAGTATTCATTCAAATGATAATAAAGTCATTTTACTCATCCCGTGAGTTTGGGAAGTGGGAAGGTAGATCCCATGAGTTAGTGAAGCATGAAACAAACGTTTAGTCACTTAAGTCCTATAAAATTAATATGGTGTCCAACCATTATGAGGCATGGAATACTTACATGTTAAGGGGGGGCCACCGCACATGACTTCTATATTATAAATTTTTGTTTAATTTTACTCATGGAAAAAATAGATCTTAGGAAAGAAGGGGCAAGATGAAACATTTCGAAAAAAAATTGATGGTTACTCAAAGAAACCATCTAGCTTTTGAGGGAGGGAGAAAGTTTAAATTGGACGATATCAAATGGGAAAGGGGGTTTTGTCTCTCTAACTTTTTATAAACTTATGTTGAAATGTTAATAAGGAGAAGCCAAATTTTGGGTAAGTAATTTTTTGGGAAACTTTGATTCCTATGTGTATTTTTATGAGCTAGTGTTCTACATTTTCCGAGCATCATGATTGTGTAAGAATTCATCTCACGCTATGGAATATTCTTATGTATATTTTTTGCATCCTTATTTCTGTTTTCCTAAAGATGTTTGTCTAAATATATGAGTACAAGACAGTAAATGATTGTTTGATTCTAGACTATTATGGGTTTAAAACCATTTTCCCATATTAATGTCTCTATTTTAAATGAACTAATTCATGGGTTATTGATGGGAGCATGCATGGTTCCATGCCTACTTTTTGTGACTTTGAATCACGTTCAGACACACCATTTTTCATTCTATAATAGATTCAATTTATTCTTTAGTTTGAAAAACCATAAATGATGGACCAGGTTATAACAATAGAACCCAAAATAATTAACAAATGATGGTATAATCCAAGTGGGTTCCCTACTCCAAACCATGCTTAGTCTAATTGGAAATTTTCACCGAAGTAACCCCTACTATTGTCCAGAGTCATTTTGCAACATTGACACATAGTTAAACATAATTAAAACCCCCATAGAATATATATATATATATATGGGTTCTTAATCTATATATATAAGTTCTTAATCCTTACCTTGACGATTATATTATAACCCTTTTTAACACACAATATTAACTATGAAACACAATAACTCTCTCTTTATTAAAAAACTATTCATAACAATAAGGAAATAGGTATCCTTCTTCTCTAACTTGAATTCTAAGAGATCTATGAGAATGATAAAATAAAAAGTGAAGTTAAGAGTCATTCAATGATCAAGTTATGCTTCTATTTATGATAGAAATGAAAATATAATTGAACTCCTGGTCAATCCCTTTATTAATGGGCGTCGTCTCCAATCATTTGCATTTTTCTTTCATTAATTCCTAGGATATGTGTGCAACTCAAACTGTTAGGTAATTCAAATTCCCAAGGGCCATAAATGCATTTTTGAGTGTTGGAAACTTTAAAAGTTGAAATACGGACAATGTCCTTATGAATTCTCATCATGTTTCTAGTTGTCTAGTGTCGTCGGTGGGGTTGTCCCTCTGAATAATCATCATATTTCTAGTTGTATGGGATCATCGGTGGGGAGTTTGGTGATTTTATCCCTTGCACTCTTAGTATTAGGTACACATTAGTTTTATAAATCAAATGTATGCATAATTACTCAAAATCACCTAATAAGTAAGATATGTCAGATGTATTCAATATTTTAGGAAAACAATTGATCATAACTAAATAAGTAATTTGATAATATCTTCAAGAAACATGAAAATGAATATTTATTTATCAAGAATGAATAAGTCTTAAGGAAAATAATCTATCATAGGTGTTAGCACCTTGTAATTTTTCAGTGGCTGCTGCAGGAAGTCACAAGGGTAACCATTTCAACCAACTTTAGACTATATTCTAGTCAATACAGTTAGAGAGGGATCTCTCTTGTCACAAAATAAATAAACACATATGCATAAATCTTTGGATAGCACGCAGAAGGCTAGATTTCTGTAGGTAACGAGGCGCTAATAGATTAAAAAAATGGAAGAACAAACATACAAGAAAATCATTGATCAATGGAGTCGAATCCCGAAGCAATCAAGGATATTATAGAAAAAAGGAGGAAGGGAATTTCCTTTGTATTCTAAGGCAAAGTAAGTAGCGCAAACAGTCAAATATATTGAAAGGATGGAGAGAGGAAAAAGGGAAGAAGCCAAGTGAAACAAGAGGCACCTATCTAAGGGTGAATCTCTTACACCACCTTTAGTAGAATGAAAAACAAAGGCTAGTATCTGCATTGGAGCATAGGAGATGAATTCCAAAGAATTTACCAGAACACAATAACAAATGCAACGTCTGATACAGGAGCGCTAAGCTGAGAGTGAATTCCTTGTATACTAATCTAGAGTGCATAATAAGAAATAACACATAAATGAACGTGATAAATGGGAAACATAGAATGAATGCAACCACTGTGATGAATCTCAAAAACGCAGGAGAATATTTCTCATTAATACTTCCAAGCGAGTTAGAGAGACAAAACAAGATAAGAATGATTTTTGAATGAAAATTCCAACCTCTGCTTCATCAATTGAGGTCTTATTTATAATGTTGTGGCTCTCGGGACCAACCCCGAAATAGAGCCCAATATTGTTACAAAATTCGGGAATCAAATCCTAATAGTTTTCTGAGGTGGTGGGTTTGTCATGATGTTTTATCCAAATCGGCCTTTCATTACAACACCCACATCAAAACCAAAATAGAAACACAGAGTACAAGATGCATGCTCACTCGTCCTAATGGTGATGCCCCAAATTTCCCTAAAGATTTCAGTTCCTCAGGTGTGACCTTCTTTGCTGAACCTCGCCAATGCTCCAACTGAGCGTTGCATTTGTGCAGACTCCTTACCCTTCGAACACCTTGAGTCATGTGGCATTTCTTTTCGCCATAGATCTCCTCTGTGTTGGAGACATTTACCACCATACATACTCATTTTGGTCAATTTGGCCTAGTTAAACCACTCTTTTAAGTTTTATTGACTTAATTGACATCAGAGGAGTACTAGATGACATCATCATGAGCACACCCATGCCTACCTTCAGTCAAGCAGGATAACTTAGCCTTCTCCTACATTCGGGGAGGCTAACTGGAGCACTCTAGGGGTAATATGAGTGTCATTAATGCCGCATATTGCTAACTGATGGTTACAATCAGTTAAACAGAGCAGTGAAGGCTCCTTCCTTCATTAAATTGATTATTTAATGAACTGGAGTCAACAGGGGAACCTTCAACAACTTCTGATGGTAAGTTACACTTCAGTTAACCTCATCGAGGTTCATTGGAGTCATTGATCCGCTACCACTTGTTGGTTGGCTTGGACTGACATGTGTCTAAGATACTTTCAGTTAGACTCAATCATTTATTGCACTCCGACTTCAGTTAGGGCTCAGTTGAGTCAATTAAGGTTTTGATCAGTGGTTAACTTGAGTGTTGACTGTGGATTACATTTAGTTAAGCTAGACTCACTCATTCAATTTGAATGACCTCCTTGGGAATTTGAATTTCTTTTTCATTCATGCTTGCAGCATGATCATTGTATTGAATTACTCCTTCTTTATTGATTATACAGAGCGACTACTCATTTTGTAGCACTATTACACCATTTTCATGCCTTATTGTCTGAAATCTCTTATGATACTATGTTTTAGTCCCTAGATTACTATGATAGATTAATATGGTATCAATGCTCATGGTAGGATGAAGCTCAGATCTCCCAAAAACAAGGTTTTTGACAAATCTTGCATGAAAATTGAGCAATAACTCAAAAATCTAGTACTGCACCAGAAGCCAAGGCTTACCACTTAATACCCCAAGTAAGGAAATTGTTGATCAAGCTTGCTTGATTGACTATGCTAGGTGTGATGAAAGCCTAAAATGTGCAGGCTGTTTGACCTTACATTTCCCTTTTTGTTGTGATTTTCAGGTATTTAACAGGTGAAAGAATTCGCTCCAGCAGATTCAGATGGCTTCTTCCATAGATCTTTTGACTTCGTTCATTTTCCACTCATGGAAAGGAGACATGGAGATCCAACTACATGCCAAAGGACTCTATAGGGTCACTATGGACACTAAATAAGAGCCTTCTTCTGTGACAGACAAAGCTAGATTCTTGAACAAGAAGGATGAAGCATTCGGATTCTTGTGCCTCTCTGTTTCCTGAGATATTCTTTTCCATCTTTCGGGATTGAAGAATCCAAAGGAAATTTGGGACAAATTGGAAATCCTATATGCAAAGAAGGATGATTTGAGATTTTACTAGCTCGAAAATGAATTGATGTCTCTCTATCCTTCCAATTTCGAGACCTTGAATGACTTTTTCACAAAGTTCAAGCACATTGTCTTACTATTGAAGCAATGCAAAGTGGAGAAGGAGGATGATCAGCTCATCCTCGCCATACTCTCCAAAATTGGAGCTGATTATTCAGTTTTTGTCTCTACATTCCGTTTGGGAAAGCTCACAACCCCTAGATGGAAGATGCCTACACTCAATGCATTCATTGAGTCCCTAACAAGTGAACATGATAAGCTTGTCTAGATGGGGATCATCAAATGCTCCCATGATCAAGCCCTCAATGTCTCAGGGGCCAAAGATCTAAAGGGTAAAGGAAAGCAATAGAAGAACCTAAAAACTAAATTTGAATCTCCTAAGCCTAGAGTTGAAAACCAGCAGCATGATGAGACTTCTGTTTCAAAGAAGAACAAAGGAAAAGGGCATCATGGAAAGGAAAAAGTCAAGTGTTCATACTGCGGGAAGGGATTCCACCCTGAGCATGCTTGCATGAAGAAGAAGCTTTATGAAGATACCTCTCTCCTTGAGAGAAATCACATCAATCTTACAGAAAGCTTTCGGCGGATAGATCAACAAGATTGGGAACCACAGCATAAAAGAGGCCATGCCCTCATGGCAGGCACTTCAAAGTCCAAAGCAATCTTGATTGATTTTGGAGCTTCAAACCACATGATGGCTGAAAGAGACTTCTTCTCATCTTTGGAGACCAACAAATCCATCCCCATCCACATGTGAGATGACTCCACCATCATTTTAGAAGGACAAGGTACGGTTGATCTTGAGAATGGCTATTTTTCAAATGTTTTGTATGTACCATCTGTGACTGATAAATCATGGAAATGAAGTTAGTAGACTGTGGAATGAGAGGTTTGGCCATCTCAATTTCAAATATTTGCAGCAATTACATAAAAACTCCATGGTTGAAGTCCTCCCGTTCAACAAGGCAACCACTGGAATTTGCAAGGGCTATGTGGTTGGAAAGCACCTTGAGCACAAGTTCAATCGGGTGAAGGAAAACCGACCTACATGCATCTTGGGTCTGATACATTCTTATATAAGTGGTCCCATGCCTATCACATCCATGAATGGATCAAGGTATCTTCTGACTTTTATTGATGAGTTTTCAAGGTACACATGGGTCTTCTTTCTCAAAAAGAAGTCTGAAGTATGTGAAAAATTCATTGAAATGAAGGCCTTGATCGAGAATGCCTCTGGGCTTAAGATCAAGATCTTGAGATATAATAATGGCAGATATTATGTCAGTAATGAGTTGCTACACATATGCTCCCAAAGTGGTATTCAGTTCCAACATTCAATCCCTACACTTCCCAGCAGAACGGTGTAGCGAAAAGGAAGAATCAGTCTCTCAAGGAGATGACCACTTGTATGTTGGAATAAAAGAAGTTGGCTGCAAATTTGTGGGATAAAGCCATGCATGATGTAGGAAACATTCATAATAGAGTGCCACACTCATCTGTGAAAGGGATGACCCCTTTTTAAGCATACTTCGGACACAAGCCGGATGTGTCAAACCTGCGGGTGTTTGTGTCCACTGCATGGGCCCAAATTCCACTTGATAAAAGAAGGGCTTTGCAACCGCAAAGCATAGAATGTATATTTATTGGGTATCCTAATGAATCAAAATTTTTTAATCTGGTGGATATCAAAACAAAATAGATCATCGTCGAAAGGACTGTCAAGTTCGATGAGCCTCTTCAGGAGGTGGAACTAGTGAATGAGAAAACTGTTGAATTTCCTTCATGTTCTACTGAATATTTGGATGATGAAATTGGGGGTGATGACCCTGATTTGGATCCTCTGATTTATGATATCAGTGTACAGAAAACATCAGATTTTGAATCAGAACCTGAAGTACAAAATCATCTTCCCACATGGGCCCGACAGACACTCTCCTCCGCAGGATATAACATTGGAAATCCGGATGATCCAAGGAGAACCTGGTCTGATTTCCAAAGAGCAGGTATTGTGCTCTCTTGTCCTAATAATTTGTTGTCTGAAACTTGTTATTTTATGATTAGTTCAGACCCAAAATCCTACTACAATTCTCAAAAGGATCCGAGATGGCAAGTTGCTAGGGATGAAGAGATGAATTCTCTTTAGAAAAACACTACTTTGGAGCTACTCTCTCTTCCTCCGGGAAGGAAATTGGTTCAATGCAAGTGGGTGTTTCAGACCAAGGTTGCTGCTGATGGAAGCACCTAAAAATATAAAGCAAGGCTTGTGTCAAAAGGTTTCTCTCAGGTCCAAGGTGTGGACTACCATGAGACTTTTGCACCGGTTGCAAAAATGGACTCCATCCGCCTTGTTTTGGCAATTTCAACATCTAAGCATTAGGAAGTGCATCATATGGATGTTAAGTTAGCCTTTTTGCATGGATATATTCATGAGGAGATATACATGAAGTAGCTTGAGGGATACATCTCTGATCCATGTTTGGTTTGCAAGCTAAAGAAGTCACTATACAGGTTAAAACAAGCCCCAAGAGAGTGGTATTCCAAGATGGATGCCTTCCTTCTCTTGCAAAAATTCCAAAGGTGTAGATCAGATCCAAATGTGTATATATAGCAGTATGATGGTCATTTGATCATTACTGTTTTATATTTTGATGACTTACTTATCACAGGTAGCACAGTTGCTTCTATTTCAGCCATCAAAACTGCTCTCCACAATGCATTTGAAATGAGCGATTTGGGGCTCGAAATTGAGCGAAATTCTAATGGGATAATGGTCACTTAGTCCAAATACATATCAGAACTATTAGTCAATTTTAACATGGATGAATGTAGGCCTACACCATTCCCTTTCGTTTCAGGGATCAGCCTTGAAGAAGGAAAAAGCACACCTCCCATGGACTGCACTATTTATCGACAGATGATTGGCAGCATGTTGTACTTGACACATTCTTGGCCTGATATATGTTATGCCATGAATGGTATATCAAGATACATGCAGCATCCCCATGACATTCATTGGAAGGCAGCCAAGAGGATCCTCCAGTATATTCATGGAACCAAGACCTACGGCATTCACTATGCTACAGACTCCGAGCTAGAGCTATTGGATACACAGATTCCGATTGGGCGGGCGATTCTATTGATCAGAATTCTACTTCCAGATATTTATTCATGTTTGGTGGTGGCCCCATTTGCTTGTATAGCAAAAAGCAGGTCACCATAGCATTATCTTCAGCAGAGGCCAAGTATCGAGGAGCAGTGAATGCTTGCATCCAAGCAGTTTGGTTGCAAGGCATTCTTTCAGAGTTTGATCTTGGTAGTACCTTGTCCACTATCCTCTTTTGTGACAATTAAATTTCTATTAATATATCCACATATCCAGTTACCAGGAAGAGGACCAAGCATTTAGAGATACACATGCACTATATCAGAGAGCTAGTGCATGACAAGACCATGATTCTGCAATACTGCCCGACTGATGAGCATATTGTAGACATCTTCACCAAGAGTTTTTTAGAAAATAATTTCACGTACCTCTGTTCATTGTTGGGGGTGAGTCCATCAGGGTGATCAGACTAATTTCAGTGTTCATTGAGGGGGGGGTTTTCCCACTGGGTTTTTCCTCTTTTCCTCACTTAGTTTGTTTTTGAGCATTGTTTGAGTTTCAGTATTGTACACGGTGACCTATGGCCTTAGTTTCCAGGGCCCTAGCATTTTTATGCATTTTATGTTTTCTACTCCTCCCAAGTATAGCTTAAGGGGGGGTGTTGGAGACATTTACCACCATACACATTCATTTTGGTCAATTTGGCCTAGTTGAACCACTCTCCTAAGTTTTATTGACTTAATTGACATCAAAGGAGTACTAGATGACATCAGCATGAGCACACCGATGCCTACCATCAGTCAAGGAGTCTAGCTTAGCCTTCTCCTACATTCAGGGAGGCTAATTGGAGCACTCTGGGGGTGATCTGAGTGTCAGTAATGCCTCATATTGATAACTAATGGTTACAATCAGTTAAATAGAGAAATGAAGGTACCTTCCTTCATTAAATTGATTATTTAATGAACTGGAGTTAAAAGGGGCACCTCCAACCACTTCTGATGGTGAGTTACACTTCAGTTAACCTCATCGGGGTTCATTGGAGTCATTAATGTGCTACCACTTGGTGATTGGATTGGACTGACATGTGTCTAAGCTACTTTCAGTTAGAATCAGTTATTTATTGCACTTTGACTTCAGGTAGGGATCGATTGAGTCAATTAGGGTTTTGATCAGTGGTTAACTTAAGTGTTGACTGTCGCTTACATTCAGTAAAGCTAGACTCACTCATTCAATTTGAATGACCTCCTTGGGAATTCGAATTGCTTTGTCATTCATGCTTGTAGCATGATCATTGTATTGAATTACTTATTTTTTATTGATTATACAGAGCAGCTACTCATTTTGTAGCACTATTACACCATTTTCATGCCTTATTGTCTGAAATCTCTTATGAGACTGTGTTTTAGTCCCTATATTACTATGACAGATTAATGCTCTACACAGAGATCATCCATCGCTTGTTGTGGTCACTCACACGATTTCGTGGCCCTTACCTTGGTTATCCTCCTTGCACCTTTCGTCGACGAAAATGGTGTGCATCGCTGATCCGAACCACATCAGATCTTGGTTGTTGATAGATGAGGTAACCTTGAGCAATTTGCGCCAACCTCCTTCACTAACCATCATGCACGTTTTCTACGTGAAGCCTGCCACCACCGTGTATCAGACACACTATGAGATCTGGGACGTCTAGATGTGTGGACCCTACTATCCCATTGCAATGTTGTATCTTGCTAGCTGTTGCGCTTATTGTCACTGTGATCTGTGTCCCTATCATAGATCATGTGTCACAGGATCATGACTGTCGACGGTTTTGAAGGGAGGCATGAATTTTGTGCTCCTCCAGAGTTAAATAGGTCACACTTCTTTAATATAGTGAAAGTATCCCACCGTCGATGTAATTTGGCTGTGGCCTCACGTCACTACTTCCTAGGATTTGTGGGTCTAGATATGTCTCTGGTATTTTCTCTTCTAATTCTGTATGTCTACCTTGTCGTCCTGTCAGCCTGTGATGGGGAAGTTCCCCTTTGTTGTTTTGCTTCCAAAATCTTAGCACTGGTGTGATCCAGGTGCTAATAGGGGCTCCAGCTCGGGGATGGTATCCTCCCTGTGAGGTAGAAAAGGAAGACATAGGCCATGTGTCTTATCCATTGGATCACCCCAACCTCTCCTATGACTTCAATATTTACCTGAAAAATAAAATTAATGATGGTATCTCTGGAGGATCTTACTGCCTTCACGTCGGGCTTTAAATCTTATTAGAGAGTCATCCACACATGAAATATATTCTCAAAACAAGAGAAATCGTATATACAAATGACAATGGGATTAAGTATTTCTACAAAAAGCAATGTTTTAGGAGCCTCCCGTTAATCGAAGCTCCCGATACCAATCCAACTTCCATTTCTTCTAGCACATACACATTCTTTCCCTTGGAAGGCGGAGATCTTGTACGGGACTTTCCACAGGTGATCAAATTTCCCATGCTTTCCTTTCTCCTCATGGGGTGCATCCCACTGCAACACCACATCACATATCTGGAAATCTCTGGGCTTGGTTATCCTATCAAAAATTTCTTTCATCTTGTCCTAGAACAACTGGGTCCTGTCGAATATATATTCCCTTTGTTACTGTAGCTCAACCAAATTGATCCATCCTCCTCTGGGTGGGGTGAGATTTTACGTCCTCCTCTTGCAACAATATCATCAATGGTAAGCTCAGGGAGTTAGGAAAAATTACTTCATATTCGTAGACTAGCTGGAATGACGAGGTTCCTATGGATTTATTTATACTAATTTTGTCAACCCACAAGGAGTGGAGCAGTTTAGTGTGACAAGCTTTCTTATTTTCCTGCAGCAGTTTCTTTGTGATCCTCATGAGGCTCTTGTTTGAGGATTCTACCAGTCCATTTTCTTAAGGGTTGTAGGCTATAGAATTCCCCAGTCGTATTGGGTATTTGAAGCAGAAGGCAGTCATCTTCTTTGATTTGAAAGTTGGAGCATTATCGGTAATTATTTTCCTAGGAACACCGAATCTAGTTAGGATATGCTCTTCCACAAATTTCATGATCACTGTTTCAGTGGCTTGCCTCGTGGGGATGGCCTCAATCCATTTTGTGAAGTAATTAGTGGTGGTCAAGATCTATATATGCTGCCCTGAAGAATGGGGATTGATATCCCCAATAAAGTCTAGTCCCCATTATTGGAAAGGGGCTTCCACCTGGATAGGATTTGAGGGAAATGATACCAACTTTCTCCCACCTTCAAAAATATGAAATTTATGGAAAGCCACTACTTTCTTATGGGTGTCTGAGAATATTGTAGGCCAATAGAATCCGACCCTCATAATTTTGTTTACTGTGGTTTTCCAGTAGTGATGCCCTCCACATTCCTCTACATGGAAATATTCAATGAGTTTTTTAGCCTCATGCTCATCCATGCAATTCAGCAAAATTCCCCCAAGCTCTTTCCA
The DNA here is from genome assembly GCA_001517045.1 of Pseudotsuga menziesii. Lineage (NCBI taxonomy): Eukaryota > Viridiplantae > Streptophyta > Pinopsida > Pinales > Pinaceae > Pseudotsuga > Pseudotsuga menziesii. The sequence continues at coordinate 83,866 of LPNX011133611.1, forward strand.
ATACATCTTCTCGTTCAAGATGCAGAACCTTATCACTCTCTATTTGAGTAATTTGTCTCTAGTTTTATCCATGTCGGGTGGAGCTTGCAAATTCTGTAGGATGAAAATGACGTCAATATACCAAGGTGATGATAGAAAGTGCTCACCTATTGAGGGTTTCGACTATCGTTGAGGATCCATCTCTTCAGCTGAAAACTCAGCAATCATATGTAGGCTAAGAGCATCGCACTTGGATTGGGACATAAGTTTAGCTAACCCCTAGCCCTTTACCAACTTTGTGGGTTTTATTTCCAAATCGTACTCGAGCAATATTGCAATCCATTTCCCCCTTCAGCCTTTCGGATCCAATTGAGTCAAAATGTCTGTCACAGCACTGGTGAGAAGGTGGGATATCACATGGGAGTGCAAGATTTATAATCTAAAGTATTTTAAGGTTTGCATCAAAGTGTATTTCTTCTTGTTCAGGATATTGTATTTTAGGGGGGCGTCCCTCAATGTCTTGCTATAGAAGGCGATGGGATACTCATATCCTTCATGGTTCTTTTGCAGCATCACTCCTGCCACTGTGTGCTCAAAGGAAAATGAGAAGATGAGGAAATATTTGGAGAAATATGGGCTCACAAGGACAAGTGCCTCAGCTATGGCCTTCTTTATGCCCTCAAAGGATTGTCTAGCTTTAGGTGTCCACCTGATCTCTTGTTCTTTCCCTAGCATGTTAGTTATATATTTGACTATTTCAACAAATGCAACAATAAATCTTCTGAGGAAATTTAACTTACCTAGGAACGATTGAACCTATGCCTTATTATGAGGGAGATCTATTTTTCTAATAGCCTCGACCCTCTTCGGATCTATCCTGATGCCTTCTTGAGAGATTATATGCCCGAGCAACTTTCCTTCCTTCATAGCAAAGAACGAATTTTTAGGGTTCAGGGAGATGCCAAATTTTTTTCACTTCTTTAATGTTTTCAATAGGTGAGAAACATGTTCTTCATCAGGTTTGGAGAAAATAGTGATCTCCAGATAGATAACCTGTATTTTATCCTTTTCATCTGCGAATGCTATGTCCATGGCCTGTTGGAATGTCACACCCACGTTCATCAGCCTAAACAACATTTTAGCATACATGAAGGTGCCCAAAGGGGTGGTGAACATCATCTTCTCTTGGTCATCAGGATGAACCACAATCTAGTTATAACCCGAGAAACCATCCAACATAGAGATTCTCTGAGAACCTACTACTTTCTGCAAGATGTGGTCCATTTTGGGAGGGGGGTAATGGTCCTTCAAAAAAACTCTATTCAAGTTTCTAAAGTCAATACAAATTCATATTTCCCTGTTCTTTTTTCTAACAGGGACCAGGTTTTCCACCCAACATGAGAATCGAAGGGCTACAATGATTTTGGCTTCGAACAACTTCTTGATCTCCTTTTCCACCAGGGGAAACAACTTGGGGTTCATTTTTCTAAGTTTTGTTTGAACGACATCTCATCCTTCTTGAGTGGTATGGTATGCTGGATGATATTGGTGTCATAAGCCTTGAGGTCCTTGTAATTCCAGGCGAAGACATCTGAATATTCTTTCATTAATGAGATATACCTCTATTTGGCTTCAAGGGAGAGAGTTCTCACTATTTTGATGATCTTAGGTTGCTCTTTTGTCCCGATATTCGCCTCGTCTATATATTCACATTTTGGGACCAATTGAGGCTCTCTCACCACATCATTTGGATTGAAGAGTTTCTCTATAGGGATTAGACCTCTGGGGATGGAATTTCCCTTTAGCTGCAAAATTTCTTTGTCATACAAATTATTCTCGTACCCCTGTTGCAACTCAGGCTCTTGCATTTCAAGCTCCTGAACTCCCTCCTCCTTGCTTTCTTTATTTTCATCCACAGCAATGGGCTCCTCTTCCTGAACTACTTCCTTTAGATTCATCATTTTCTTCTACAAAGTTTCTTGAATGGGGATTGCCTCCCCCTAAAATTCATTTTCTTCGTCGACAATAGCTCCCTTGAATTCCCTAGTGAGAGTGAGGAACTGGTGGATTTGTTTGTCATCTTCAAATACTTGCCATTTTTTTACATTTTTTGGGACAGAAGTTCTATGCCTCACTTCAATTTCATACCTCCCTATAGGGTTCTTGGGTACATTGAAAGATGATGCCAAGGTGGCCAGGGAATCGACCACACAATTTTGTATTCTAGGGATCATCTTGAAGTTGCCTTCCTCGAAGTCTTCTATGAGGTCATGGGCAGCGTTCTAGTAGCTTCTCATCTAGGGATGCCTAGCTTGATATTCACCAGTAATTTGCTTGATTACCAACTCAGAATATCCATGCAACACCACCATCCTGACTTGGAGCTTCTTTAAGGCCAGGATTTCCAATATCAATGCTTCATATTCTGCTTCATTATTTGTACAATTAAAAACCAACTTGTAGGAGTACCCCAAAGCGTAGATTCCTGGGTGTCTCATCCATATTCCTGCCCCTTCTCCTTCTCTGCATGCCATTCCATCAAAATCCACGTCCCATATTCTACTTAATTCTTCTTCATTAGGTTCGAAGGCATCATTCTATAAATGTGATCCTTCTTCATCCCCATATGTGAAGAAAATAACGAACCCCATCTCTATGTCCAACGAGTATATAGGGTGTTTTTATGGCATTTCAGCACTGGTTACCATATAGGCCATTTTTTCCTCTCAAAACAGTCTTCTCTATATTCCAAAAACGGGAATAGTGGCATACGACATGTCCATCTGGAGGGCACATTTGAGCTTGGCCACCAAAGGTGTAAATAACAGTATCCCAAATTTCAGGGGAATGTCAGCCACCACCACATCCATGACCAGGGTTTAAGCTGAGATTTGAGCAAGAGAGATGACCAAGTCTTTGATGAGCCCCAAGAATTTTAATTTATTAGAATCAAAATAGAATATATCCTTATAGGGTCTAGTCATGTCCAATCCTAGTTGATCCATGGTTCTTCTAGGCATCAAGTTATGGGATGCTCTTGAATCAAGCATGGCATTGTGTAGGATGGAATTGTGAATGTTCAAGCTAACATAGAAAAGGATAACTTATTCATCGGAAGCCTTGTATAAATGGGGGTCGAATAGGATGGTGGGCCTATCATCTCACAAATTTAGGCTATCTGACACGACGGAGATTTTCCCTGGAGCTTGCAAAACCATAGAAATTTTGGAATGATATTCTGAGTTCTTCATCAGTTTGGTGAGGGGGAAAGATATTTAATATTCACAATTTCAGCCTCCAGGTTGAAAGAAAGCTATCCCTAATCGGTGTTTCAGGGATTGACTTCCCTTCGTTCCCTCCCTGTGGGCTCTAGAACATTCTTGGGGTTATCTCTGGGGGGTGGGTAATATTTTGGATTGCTGGCAGAAGCATTGTTCCATGCCTCTCTATTTTTCATGACTGGTAAATCTTTGTTCCTTAGGATGATTTGTATTTGGGTGTCCAAGACAACAAGGTGGTAGCCTCTTTTGAAGTCATCTATTTCACCTCGAAGTGTCTCTCCTCTTTCTAGGTGGGAATTTTCATGTTCTTCCTTGGTGAGGAAGGTGGTAGGGGACTCAGTATCCAACTGATGGATTTCATCCTCATTTTGATTTTCCCCATCCTAGTCCATGAAATTGTCTTGGAAAGGGGGTCTAACAGGTGGGTCGAGAGGATTCCTCTCTCTATTCTGGGAAATTTGAGGCCTTCTAACAGGTGGTTTGGGAGGATTCCTCTACCTATTCTGGGAAATTTGAGGCTTTTTGGCATTTATATTTCTATTTTGTTGTTCTTGGTTTTCCCTGGGAGGGGGTCTTCCATCTACTAAGAGCCTCTCCATCATTATTTCCATGGTTCTCAGCATTGTGTCAATTATGGCCTCTTGTGAGCTCGAGGTGGAGGGTTGTTATAACTCTTTTTCCACATTTCGCTCACCTTCCTTTCTTCTCCATTCCCCCTCATCTATTTTTTTCTTTCTCTCATTGATAAGGTTCACCTCCACTTCTATGGAATCTTTCATCATGGCCACCAAGGAGGTCAATATTCTTTCGCTTATCCATAAGGAGAACTCGCCATCAAAAGATTCCCCATACTGGAGATGGGAAGAACCTATGGGAGGTTTGAATTGGGAAGGGATAGAATTGCACTCTTTCATGAACCTGTTCGAGAAATCTTAGATGGATTCTCCATCCTTCCTCCTCATGGAAAGGTATGGAGAGAGATACTGCTTGGGGTTCTTTTGATATTCCCACTTGTCTTTGAAAGCATCCTCAAATGATTGATAGTTCAGAATAGAATCATCTGCGAGGTTTTTATACCATTTCCTTCCTTCTATAAGAAGGGTCTGGGTGAATAGCCTGACCTTAACATCATCATGGTACACCTCTTCAAGGTCAGCCCAATCTGAGAACCATCCTAGATGTTCTTTAGCCGAGTATCCTCTTTCTCCATAGAACTTCCTGAGTCTGCTGGCGTACCTTAGGGGGAGTTTGTGTGGAGCCGTAGGGAGGCATATGGGAGAAAATATATTGGCCATTCTTGGGGGTATAATTGGTTTTTTTAAATGGGTTAGGACCGTGGTGATAGGAATCAATAAACTGTGAGGCACAAAAAGGTGGTGAGGAATGACGAAATCAGGAGATGAAGGCTGACCTTGTCCATAAGTGAGGGGAGGTGTAGGTGTGAATGGAAATTTCCTTATGCCATCGAGATTTGATAAGGATTGATCAACAGTGAATGTGAGGCACTTGAATTCTGGTAGGTATAGGAAAACTATAACTGAATACTCAGGAGTCATAGGTTACCAGGTGATGCAGGGAAAGTCAAATGCGGAGGTGTCTGATATCAGGTCAGAGAGACTGGATTCAGATTTAGTTCTAGGAAGGACTAACCTACATTCCTCATTACAACATTCAGAATATTGCCAACAGAAATAGCACTATCAGCTGGAAAAGACAAGTTCCTGACTAACCTTTGTATCCTGTTGGCTTTTCGGATCAAAATTTCAGGGTCAAAAACTTCTTGGAAGGATTCTGCATCGGGATTCCTTCTCATATGAGTTCTTCTAGTCACTAGTATTTCCCAATGGATCCGCTTTCACATTTTTCATGGAGTCGCCAAAGCGTGTGCAACCAATTATGTTTCTAGGACTAGCTACTCAACTGGTTTATAGAACTGAAGTTGTGTCATTTTTTCTCGAGGAGATAGTAGCAATTAGATCCCCGACAATGGCGACAAGATGTTAGCACCCTGTAATTTTCTAGTGGCTACTACAGGAAGTCACATGGGTAACCATTTCAACCAACTTTACACTGTATTCTAGCTGATACAGTCAGAGAGGGATCTCTATTGTCACAGAGGTAACAAATGCATATGCATAAAGCTTTGGACAACACACAAAAGGCTGTATTAAAAAAATGGCAGAACAGACATACAAGAAAATCATTGGGAAATGGAATCAAATCCTAAAGCAATCAAGGATATTATAGAAAAAATGAGGAAGGGAATTTCCTTTGTATTCTAAGGCAAAGTAAGCAGCGTCAACAATCAAATATCTTGAAAGGGTAGAGAGAGGAAAAAGGGAAGAAGCCCCGTGAAACAAGAGGCATTATTTGAGGGAAAATATCTTGCACCACCTTTAGTAGAATGGACAACAAAGGCTAGTATCTGCATTGATCGTAGGAGATGAATTCCAAAGCATTTACCAAAACACAATAACAAATGCAGCATCTGATACAAGAGTGCTAATCTTAGAGCAAATTCCCTGTATACTAATATAGAGTGCTTAAGAAGAAATAACACATAAATGAACGTGATAAACAGACACACATATTGAATGCAACCACCGTGATGAATATAAAAAATGCAAGAGCATATTTCTCATTAATACTTCCAAGAGAGTTACAAAGACAAAATGAGAGCAGAATGATTTCTGAATGAAAATTCCAACCTTTGCCTCATTAATTGAGGTGTTATTTATAATGTTGTGGCTCCCGAGACCAACCTCGAAATAGAGCACAATTTTGTTACAAAATTTGGGAATAAAATCATTGATCATCATTGAAATGATAACAGTTTTTTGAGGTGGCGGGTCTATCATGATTTTTTGCCTGAATCAACCTTTTGGTACAATACCCACTCTGAAACCAAAATGAAAACGCAGAGTATAATATGCATGCTCGCTCTTCCTGATGGTGACACCCCATATTTCCCTAACAGTTTTAGTTCCTCGGGTGTGACCTGCTTTGTTGAACCTCACCAATGCTCCAACTGAGCATTTCATTTGTGTATACTCCTTCCCCTTCGAACACGTTGAGTCAAGTAGCATTGCTTTTGGCTATAGATCTCCTCTACGCATAGATCATCCGTCACTTTCCATGGTCACTCACACAATTTCATGGCCCTTACCTTGGTTATCCTCCTTGCACCTTTTTTCTATGAAAATAGTGTGCACCATTGATCTAAACTGCATCAGATCTCGATCATTGATAGATGAGGGACCCTTGAGCAAGTCATGCTAGCCTCCTTTGCTAACCGTCATGCACCTTTGCCACGTGAATCCTGCCGCCACCATGGATCATACAGCCCATGAGATTTGGGTCGTCTAGATGCATGGGCCCTACTATTCGATCCAAACGATGTATCCTGCTAACCGCTGCACATGTTGTCACCACGAACTGTGTCCCCATCGTAGATCGCAGGTGTCATAGGATCATGACCATCTACAGTTTTGAAGGGAGGTATGAATTTCACGCTCGGCCTCCATAGTTAAATAGGTCGCACTATTTTCCTATGGAAAAAGTCTCCCATCGTTAATATGATTTTGTCATCCACTCATGTCACTGCTTCTCGGGATCTGTGGGTCTAGACACATCTATGGGATTTCCTCTTCTGATTATTCCCATCTACCTTGTTGTCCTGTTAGCTTGCGATGGGGAATTTCCCCTTTTCCAGTTCGCTTCCAAAATCTTAGCACTAGTGTGAGCCAGGTGCTAACAATAGGTTTATAAAATAATGGTAAATATAAGGGTCATTAGAGTGTTCCATCATGACTCTACTGCTAAATTAGTCGATTTTACTATAAAAAATATGAGGGGCATAATCCAATTCATCGACTCTACCTACTTAAACTTATTCAATGTAGAGAATATTCCATACATTTAGGTCACACCACTAGTCCTATAGAAATATGGACTAAAGAATGGCTCTTACCACTCCTTTATACTTACGTAAATATTAATGTTGGACTATACCAACATGTCTATCAAGTGTCTCCTAGTGCCTCTCATCCAACAAGATGACATGGATTAGGTTGGTGTTGAGGCCTGGAAATTCGCAGGCAACAACAACAAGGGATTCTCCCCACTCAACGTTCCCAACTAGCCCGTGACTATTTGGTGTAGGGAATCTGTCTGGTTTGCGGTTTGGCTACCATAGGTCAAGTAATAGAAACAAAGGGTTTTACCAGTTGTGGCCTGGTCCACCGTATATATTTTTGTATTTTTGACTTTAAGTATGATATTCAAGTGCCTACCTAAGATGCAGATTGATAAATAATGCAAGCAGTGGTCACAATGTGATGCACATTTTCTTACCTCTCGTCTTAGACTCTCTCACATCTGAATCACACACAACTAGAAAACAACACTAACTAAGCTGTCCCTAGGGAGAAAGATATTAATTTATGAGTAATGTAATACTGTTAACATGTTAATACAAATCACAGATAGTTGTTCTTAGAATCAAAACACATAAACATGAATAAATATATACACGACAAGATATCTCATCAACCGTTAAAACCTCCATTACTCATAGTGGAAATTATCGTAGAATAAACCAGAGACCATGTTAAATTTTCATATGCTTAACTAAGACATCAGTATATCATTTCATTTTTCATAATAAAAGCATATAAAACAGGATCACTGAAAGAAACAGCATCACAAGAACAACACAAATTTATCCTAGGAAAACCCTAAAGGGAAAAACCCAGCAAAAGCTTCCTCAATATAGATGCCCCAAAAAGGGAAAAAGGTAAAACCAACAAGGAGATCAAAAACTTGATTCTCCTCCTTCTCCAGGAACTCCTCTCCTCCACAAGTGCGCTATTCCAAGTGAGTGTGTATGTCACAAGTGAGGAGCACTACACCTCTATTTATATTCATCCGTTCACTTAAAGTTTACTCAATTAACATGTCGGCTTAAGTTAACTCATGTAGGCTCGAGTTACACATGTAGGCTCAAGTAACCACACTGGGGTGCTGATGACCCACCTTTACAATTTGAGGGGACTACTTCATGACTCTTATTAGTTATTCCGATTAGGAGCATCGGGGTACAATGTAATACAAGTGGTTCTCCCGGTAGGACCATCGGGGACCACAAAAGGATACATATAGAATATTCTTCGAAGTTACAATATTTTAACACTCCCCCTTAACGAGAAGGGTATTCTACAACAACATCAATAACAACAAGAGTAGAGATAGGGGACATCATCAACATCAGTAGGGTAACACATCTATAAATCATTGGAAGCTTTTCAGCATCATGTAGTCTTCATCTTCAATCTTCAATCTTCATCATCAACAACATCTTCAGTCTTTGATCAACAACATCTTCAGCATTTTGATCTTTCAATTAGAAACGACATCTTCAGCACTTGGATCTTTCGATCAGCAACATCTTTAGCACTTTGACTGTTCGATCAGGAACAACATCTTCAGCATTTTGAACTTTCGATCAGCAACATCTTCAGCACTTTGATTTTTCGATCAGCAACAACATCTTCAGCATTTTTTCCTTTTGATCAGCAACATCTTCAGCATTTTGAATTTTTTGATCAACAACAACATCTTCAGCACCTTGACCTTTCGATCGGGAGCAACATCTTCAGTACTTTGACCTCTCGATCAGTAGCAACATCATCATCATCATATTCTGATCTGTCGATCATAATCATCATCACATTTTGATCTTTCGATCAGAAACATCATCATCATACTCTGATCTTTCGATCAGAAACATCATCATCATACTCTGATCTTTCGATCAGTATGTCAACATCATCATACTCTAATCTTTCGATTAGTACGTCATCATCATCATACTCTGATCTTTCGATCAGTATGTCATCATCATCATACTCTGATCTTTCGATCAGTATGGCATCATCATCATCAGCAACAACCTACAATCCACAACTCAAAGACAAAAAGTCTTTAGATCACTTTTGGACTTAAAATCCAGGGATGATACAATCCCACCACATTCTCGACAACTGAAGTTACTGGATTGATTACGGGAGAATTAGTCCCTATCACTTTAGGACTAAGTCCAAGGACGATGCAATCCTACCACATTCTTGACAACCGAAGTCACCGGATACAATTACGGGATAATCACTCCCTATCACTTTAGGACTTGAGTCCAAGGATGATGCAATCCTACCACATTCTCGACGACCAAAGTCACCGGATACAATTACGAGATAATCACTCCCTATCACTTTAGGAATTGATTCCAAGGATGATGCAATCCTACCACATTCTCGACGACCGAAGTCACCGGATACAATTACGGGATAATCACTCCCTATCACTTTAGGACTATGTCCAAGGATGATGCAATCCTACCACATTCTCGAGGACCGAAGCCACCAGATCTATTATGGACAGATGTCCTAGGATGATACAATCCCTCTTCATTCTTGAATACCGAGGTCTCCGGATCACTTTAGGGAAGGTGCCCAAGGATGATACAATCCCATCACGTTCTCGATGACCGAGGTCACTGGATCTATTATGGACAGATGTCCCGGGATGATACAATCCCATCACGTTCTCGATGACCGAGGTCACTGGATCTATTATGGACAGATGTCCCGGGATGATACAATCCCTCTTCATTCTCGAGGACCGAGGTATCTGGATCACTTTAGGGAAAATGCCCAGGGATAATACAATCCCACTGCAACATCACTACTCCCCCTTTCGAGGAAGGTCTTTCCGAACAACACCAAGCTTGTATCGAAAGTGTTCGAACTCTACTCGAGGCAGAGGCTTCGTCGGTACATCATCATCCAAACCATCATCATCTACATCTTCAGTATCTGAATACTGATCTATCACCATCTGTATCTCCAGTATGTGAATACTAAAAGCATCATCATCTATATATTCAGTATAGAAATACGGAATCACCATCATCTGTATCTAAAGTATGTAAATACTGAAATATCATCTATATCTTTAGTATGGGAATACTGAAATCATCATCATCTATATATTCAGTATAGAAATACTGAATCACCATCTTCTGCATCTTATCTTGTATGTAGAAATACCGGATTTCTACGTGTTACGTCGGAACACAGGGTCCTTTGTCATCACAACTATGGTTATTATATAGCATCATTATAGTGTCCATATTCAGGTCAAAGAGACCTGATATCAGCTTCTGAAGCCATATGGCTTCGCAACTTAGTAGAGCAATCTGCTATGTATTCTGCTTCAACTGTGCTAAGAGAAACACTGGACTGTTTCCTGCTAAACCATGAACTCATAGCAGACCAAAAGCATATACCTGATGTGCTTTTCCTATCTGAGATACTTTCAGCCCAATCTGCAACTGTGTAGCCATACAATCTATACTCATGGCTATCATCATAGTATAGACCAAAGTCTATAGTCCCTTTCAGATATCTCATCACATGTTTGCAGCTACTAGGTGAACCCGTCTTGGTTGAACAAGATATTGACTTAAGGTGTTCACAGAAAAACAAATGTCTAGTCTGGTATTTGTTAAGTACATCAATGACCCAATGATCTATCTGTAGTGAGTCACATCCACTAACTCTAATGAGTCATCAGCTAACAGCTTTAGGTTGGAGTCCATGGGTGTGGCCATGACTTTGCATTCCAACATATTGAATCTCTTCAATATCTCCACCACATACTTTCCCTGGTTGAGAAAGATTCCTTCTGAACTTTGCCATACTTCCAGACCTAGGAAATAATGCATTAACCCAAGGTCTTTCATCTCAAATTCTTCTGCTAGCTTCTTCTTGCTTTCCATGATCTGTTTCCCATTCCCTGTCAAGAACAAGTCATCCACATATAGTAATAGAATGACAGGTACATCTTCTACAACCTTGTAGGAAAGGTTAGGATCGACTTTGCTCTTGGCAAAGCCCATGCTCATCAGGAAACTATCTATTCTTCCATACCAAGCTCTGGGAGCTTGCTTCAGGCCTTAGAGTGCCTTCTTCAATGTGCATACTTGATTCCTTATGTCTTCAACTTCAAATCCTCGTGACTATTCGATGCAAAAATCTTCCTCAATCATACCATTAAGGAAGGCTTGTATTTACTTCATCATGGAAGAAACTACCATGATAGTTTGGAAGGAAGTGTACCTTGCTTTCTGGAGTAAGTGTCTCTTCATAATTAATTCCCTCTTTCCTCTAGCCACAACTCTTACCTTACTTCTATCAGCAACATATCTTATCTTGCAAATCCATTTGGAAGATACCGCATTCTTGCTTTCTGGTTTGAGTAATATATCCCAAACATCATTCTAGTATCATAACATCTTCTATGAGTTTGTCTTCTCAGGTCATCAACATATCCTAGTATTTTGCATTCAAACTTGAAGGTTGGAACCTACTTTACTCTTGGTAAAGTCTCGATCCATCACAAAGCTATCCATCATGTCATACCATGTCGAACTCAGATAT
>LPNX011133611.1:95788-170292 GCA_001517045.1 Pseudotsuga menziesii
AATCCATGTCTCACATAAACTTTCTAGATGCCTTCCATCTCTACCGTGACATTATTGAGATCGTGCACTAATCCAATATGTCAGCAAAGAGGTTTGATAAGTAGCAATGGAGAGTTGTATAGCACCATGAGCTACTTACCCATCACATGCATATTAGTAGTATATAGTCATTAATGCAAACAATCTATCATGCATAACACATCACTGAATATAATCAAATGTATAACAAAACAATATCATGAAATGACAATTGAATACTTATCTTTATTTGTTTCATGGGTATATTCCTTCTTGATTCTTCAACTTTATCGTCTTCTTCATTCATGATAGCATCATTTCTTATCCAAATGCTGAGGTGGATAAGAAGTTCTTCAAGAGTTGAGATCTTCATATTCCTCATTGATTAAGGGATCTTGTTTGGAAGATGAGAGCTTGATCTTTAGAGACGAGATTCTTATTGTTCCCAAAGTCTACTGAAAGTAATCAATTCCTTCTGGAACACATTCCTTGAATGAATGAATTCCATGATACTGGGAGGCCATTCAAGGTGACCATCACCACTTTTGCATTCTTCACTTCTTCTTCAGCTGGTTTCTTAAGGTCATATTTCGATCTATGATCTTCCCTTCAAATAGGTTGGTCAAGGAATCAAACCTCATCGATGTATTTAGGGAAGACACTTATAGAACAAGTTGATTCGAGACTGAATCATCAATAATCTTCTAGGCTTTGACCAAGTTCTTCTTGTGAAAGGCTTCTAGCCTCATCTGCCTCTAAAACTGGAACCTCTATGCTCATGAAGGTGTCCAATCCATTTTATTCAGAGAGATCATATACTTCTAGGCTTGGAAGTTTTCAACTTCACCAAGCTTATCATCAAGCTGATGTGATAGATCACTTTGAAATGAGAACCTCAAATGAACATAGCAAAGGATTAGATCTTACCGATTTGAGGTGTCCGTCCTGGTTCTGGAGTTGGCTGATCTAAGGTTTGTCACAGAAACCCTAATTTTAAAAACTTGGAATCTTTAAGATCTGATTGGATAGACATATATATCTCTTCAAATGGGGCTTTCCAATGTACTCCATTTTTGAAAACAGTGGAGGGAAGCTCCTGGAATAGGAAGCCCTAATTTTCCAATTTCTTCTGCAGAAATTCCTGTTACTCTTTCTGTTATATATCTGACATTTATGCTCCTATATGTCTGAAATTTTGTACTAAGGTAACCTCGCATGTCCCTGATCCACCACCATAGGTTTCATCAGAATTGGTTTCACCATTTGGGATTTATGATCCTTTTCCCAAGGTGACCTGTTACAGGACTGTTCAGAACAGTGAAGTTGTACGGAATGCCACATGTCACTGGTTCATCTTCTGAGTCTGATATTCGAAACATGGAAATTAGATTCCATGCCCTTTCTAGAACATCTTCAGAAATTTAATTTGGACCTCTGTAGCCCAAGATATTACAATTATCCCCAGGTGTCCTGTTTAGGGATGAATTCTGGAAGAGGCTGGAACCCTAACTTGGAGAGAACATATATCCTGAAATACATCGAATATGAGGATGAATTTTGGAAAAAATGTTCATCAGGATTTTATCTTCAGCCCTTGAAATTTCCAGCTCCTGATCCTTCGCCAATCTCGTAATATAGCGAATGTACCAAAACGTAGTAGTTTTAGTATTTAGGGTTTTTCTAGCTCGGGGTCAAACTAGGGTTTGACTTTCTTGGAGATTCACCCAACCAAAAATATTGATCTAGGTCTCTAAAATTAGGTTTTTATGAGGAGAAAAATCCTATGCTGGTCTCACTCAAAAATTCCTCTTCTATAGAAAGCCCTAATTTCCACATCGAAAATTGAAAATGCTCGGAATCGAACTCCGCTTCGACAAAACGATGCACCCTTCAAAGGAGAGTCAGCCTAGCCTTCTTTTGTTGATTGATTGTGGAGAGAGAACCAAAAAATAAGAATCCCTAGCTTCTGTAACTTGTGAAAGCTGCCCTATTCAGGTTAGCTCTGATACCATGCTAAATTTTCATATGCTTAACTAAGACATCAGTATATCATTTCATTTTTCATAATAAAAGCATATAAAATGGGATCACTGAAAGATACAGCATCACAAGAACAACACATATTTATCCTGGGAAAAACCCAGCAAAAGCTTCCTCAATATAGATGCCCCAAAAAGGGAAAAAGGTAAAACCAACAAGGAGATCAAAAACCTTTATCTCCTCCTTCTCCAGCAACTCCTCTCCTCCACAAGTGCGCTATTCCAAGTGAGTGTGTATGTCACAAGTGAGGAGCACTACACCTCTATTTATATTCATCCGTTCACTTAAAGTTTACTCAATTAACATGTTGGCTTAAGTTAACTCATGTAGGCTCGAGTTACACATGTAGGCTCAAGTAACCACACTGGGGTGTTGATGACCCACCTTTAAAATTTGAGGGGACTACCTCATGACTCTTATTAGTTATTCCGATTTGGAGCATCGAGGTATAATGTAATACAAGTGGTTCTCCCGGTAGGACCATCGGGGACCACAAAAGGATACATATAGAATATTCTTCGAAGTTACAATATTTTAACAGACCATTCAAATAAGAACATAGGTTTAGAAAGTTAGAACACTCTCACAGTTAATGAAACACCGTTGAAAGCGAAATAGTTCCCCTTCAACATTGTTCATTCAATCACATTCAAACATTCCACACAACACCTTCTCCAACAGGCAAAATTTGTAACTTATTATTGTAAAACGAAGTAGTTCCTCTTACAACAAGTGGTTCACAAGTTTTTCCAGGGAAAAGCCCCCATTCCCTCTAACTTTCCTATCTTTATACAAAAATAGCAAAACCCTTGGTCTGCCCCTCCCTCGGGTGACCTTTGGCCCCCCCAAACTATTTTAACCTCATAGTTTTGTCAGTTTTTGAGTGTTCATGATTCATAGAGATGTTACATTTCGGATTTATGAGTTATGAGTACTTCATGAAACAGGACCAGCTCGGTAACTGATGAACCTTTCCGAGCCTGGGCCTCTGTTGCTATCGATTCTGTTTTGTCTTTTATTTGTCTTTTTTAAGATCTCGTTGATCTCAGAACATCTTTGCTTATCACTTTTCAGCCAACTTCCTTCTTATTTGTCCTTCAACTATGTCGCCTTTGCAGCAATAATATGAATAATCTCCTAAGTCCGTCTGCAGTTAAAACAAAATTTATCATTAATTCGGACTGTATCTTTTTGACAAACGTAAACCATATTAACAATAAAACTAATCATCAAAATGAGGCCCTGTATTGTGTTCTCGTCACAAAAACCTTAAAATGATAGAAAATGAAACCTATGCCACCCATCAGATAGGGTAAAAACACACAGAACAGGTCGAAAAAACCTTCACCGGCAGGAAAATCACTAAAGCATCGGCAGGATAGTTTAATTAATAGCCACAATGGAGGGCTTCAGATGGACAACGAGTTCCATGAGACCATTAAGTCTATCGGCGTCAAAAAGACTAAATACTAAAGCATCGGGTGGAAAAAACTCCTTGTCGGCGAACGGGACGACATAAACATTGGGTGGTTAGTTCAATATGCATCCGCAATGGCGGAAGACAGAAAGACTACAGGCTCCGCAGCAAATAAAACATATCGGCAAAAACCATAACAAAACATCGGTGAGTGGAGCAGTTATATGGCAGACATTTAGTTCGCTTGGGAGCCGCAATGGCAGAAATCAATCAGACTACAGCTTCTGACTTGCAGTCATAAAACTTTTTGATGTGGAACAGAAACATCATGAAAATGTTAAGTGTTCGAAAAATCTTAAGGTTGTGCAACGGTCTAAAAATTTGGTCTCATCTCCAAAACAGCGGCATCATAGAGATCAAAACACCGACTCAAACTTCAAACAACCTCCGACATCGCACAGCAAGTCAAAATAATAACATCACGGCATCAAAAAAGTCAAACCTATCCGTCAGAACATTCATCGTTCAGCTTCTGCAATGAAGGCTCCGTAGGGAAATATGGCTCCGATGAATTGTTTAAATGACCTCCAAACAACCAAACTAAAACGTTAAGTTTCGAAACACTTTCGGCTTGGCAGTGACGAAAAAGTTTGTTTCACCTCCGAAACAACTGCAAAAATGGGAAATAGACTTCCGATATCAAAGGATGAAATCACAGATCAAATGACAACATTTTCAAATCAAAATTCAAATTCCACAACCCAAAGCAGTTTCAGACATAAGCAATTTTCTGAAAATCATGAAAACAGTTGACCTCCTAGCAATCCAAACTTGTAGCAGAGGGGAAAGAAAAATAGAGTTTATGGATACAAACAATTTTAGGCAAGATAAAAATTAAGAGGAGGGTCCAATATTTCAAAAATTTGGGAAAACAGTTGCAGCTGCAACAATTGGCGACTGCCTGGTGAACCTAGATCTCTAGACAATTTACCTTAAGTAACAGACTGTTTAACAATAAAACAAACATGTTGAATTCATCTAGATGTTTGGATTTCCCAAATGAGAAATATATGTACTTTTAATCATTGATGAGAGTCCAATTTAGGAGAATGGAAACCAAGATTTCCAAGTCAAGATAACTCTTTTGAGGCCAGGAAGTTGAGTTTCATTTATTACCTCTGTCTTCGGGTAGCTTCCAGCTTGGACACCACAGGATCGTAACATATGGTAAACAGAAATATTCATTTGTTCCTCATTCCCATGCCATTTTGCACTTTTTGTGCTTTTGAGCTTTTTGTCTTTTTTTTTTTTATGAGTCCTCCTGCATGCCTTTCTTTCTGAATTTTTTTTATTCACGCTCCTCTATCCATAGTGTCCTTTTATGTGAGAGATGCATTTGACTTTCAGCTCACGGATGGAGAAGAACTTTGGTAATTTTGTACTTAAATGATTCAGTACTTTGTTTTGGTACTTATTGCTTTCATAGGAGTTTTTTGACTCGTATCTACCTTTTGGCTTTCAATTCTTGGCATGGGATCATTTATATATATAATATACTATTTACCCTGCTTCCTTTCCGTTGATCTTTTGCTATCACCCCCTAGGACATTTTACATGTGAGATGGATGGAGCCTCGAAAGAGCATTCCATACTTTTGATCCTGAGTTATTTTACAAGGATTAAGTAGGACTTCAATGTGTTCATAGCCATTTAGGAAAACTGTTAAACTAGAAGAAATTCTTTCAGATAAAACAATAGTACCCAGTCTTATAATCAAGGATTTTAGTTAATCCAGAATACTGATACTCTCCATGCAACCAAAAGTTTGCCTCTTTTATTGAAATCAACCAAAATCTAACTAAAACTAACAGACATAAAATAAATCAAACAAAGCAAATTATTTATGTATAACAAAAGAACAAAAACAAAACTAAGGAAAAATAAGGTTTGAGAACTAAACCATTTACTGGTAAGTTCTCTTCCCACCTCTGTAAATCTTGCAATTTATAGGTTGAGGGGCCAAGTTTTTCTGCAATCTGGAAAGGGCCTACCCATAACTATTGAAATTTCGTGTGTTTTCCTTTCTCATCATGAGGGTGGTCCCATTTAAGAACCAAATCTCTCACCTCGAATTATTTTGTTCCAACTTTATGTCTATCAAACCATCTCTTTATTACCTCCTGTTGTTGTTTAAAATGTTCTCTGGCCCTGGATCTAGATTCCTATGCCTTCAAAAGATTATGTATCCTTATCTGCAAGACTTCATTATCTGATCCTCTGGATTCTTGAGCTATTATGGAAGAGGGTAGCATGATATTTGGGGGTAAAATGGCCTCTTTTCCATAAACAAGGGTATATGAGGACACACCTAACAAAGTATTGGGGGTGACCCTATCAGCCCAAAGAGCATTTGGTAATGCTGGGTGCCAACTCCTCTAGTTTTCTATCACAGTTTTTTTTTTAAAATTCTAATCAGATTCTTGTTCATAGATTCAGCCAAACCATTTCCATGTGGATAATAATTTGTAGAGTAATACAAATTAATTCCTTTATCATGAGAAAATACAGTTAATCTAATCTAGGAAAAGTAAGTAGCATTATCGAAAACTAAATAAATTGGAACTCCAAACCTGGTCATAATATGATCTTGCAAGAAGTCCATGACCGCATCTTCATTTACTTTATGCAACCAAATGGCTTCAACCCAACGAGTGAAGTAGTCAGTTTCCGTCAGAATATATTTGTGTTTCAAGGAAGAATTTGGCTTTATCTCTCCAATGATGTCCATCCCCCACTACTCAAAAGGTTTTGTTATCATTACGGGATTTAATGGTCCTGCTTCTTTAACTTGTCTTCCACCACACCTTTGGCATATGTCATACTTTCTGACATGGGTATGTGCATCTTTGAACAACGTGGGCCAATAGTATCCATCTCTGAGAATTTTATGTGCTGTTGTATCTCCGGAGAAATGTTCTCCAGCAGGCCCATCATGTAAGTCTATCATTACCTTCTTCGCATCTTCTTTCTCTAAACATCTAATAAGAACTCCATCATAATTCTTTCTAAATAATATTCCTTCAACAATCTGATATGAGGCTGATTTAAGACGCAATGCTCTTCTTTGCTTAGAATTCCAATGTTCTGGTAACAATCTCGCCTGAAGGTAATGCACAAGGTCTTGATACCAGGAGTCCGGAGCTGTGAAAAGAGGACATACATCCATCAAATGTAACTCAGCTTCGTCTTCCTAGTCATGTTCTTCATTGTCTTTACTTTCAGTCATCAGTTTGCACAATCCTTGCCCTTTAACTATGGAGGCTGGATTGAATTCAAGGTCATACTCCTGTAGAGCTGTTACCCAGTTGCCTCTTCTTTCTCCTAACTATTTTTGTATGAAAAGAGACCTCACAGCTGGGTGTGGAACGATGAACTTTGTCCGATTCTTAAGTATATATGGTCTGAATTGTTTTACCGCTTTGAACACTGCGTAAGCCTATTTATCCACAGCTGGGTAATTCAGCTCGTCCCCTTGCAGACCAATGCTCATAAATGATATGGGAACTCATCTCCCTCATCTTCCTTCTGGGTAAGCACAGCTGCTAGTGAATCATCAGATGCGAAAGTGTACAAAATAAAATCTTTCTAAAAATCCGGACTTTTGAGGGAGGCTGCGTGCACAACAGCTGTCTTTATTTTACTAAATGCATTCTTCTCTATAGCATTCCACTTGAATTGTACACTTTGATTTACCATTTGCTACAAAGGTTTAACAATTTGAGCGAAATCTAGCACAAACCTTCGCACGAAATTTATTGTCCCCATAAATGATTGCATGCCCTTTTTATTATGGGGTAAAGGAATCTGTTCGATAGCTTTGATTCTCTCTGGGTATATGGAGATCCATTTATTAAACACCACATGCGTCCCAGCAACTTACCTTCTATAACAACAAACACGCACTTCTTGGGGTTTAGTGAGATACCATATTTTCGGCAGCATTCAAAAATCTGCTTTAGATGAAATGTGTGTTCCTCTCTTTTCTTTGAGAATATCGTGATGTCATCGAGGTATACTACGGCACTGCGGCCAATCAGACCGCAGAAAGCTATGTCCATAGCCCTCTATAAAGTAGCTCCAGCATTTATGAGTCCAAAGGGAATCCTTCTGTAAGCAAACGTTCCCCACCTGGTTCTGAACATCATTTTAAGTATGTCTTCCTTAGCTACTAATACTTGATTGTAGCCTGAGAATCCATCTAATAAAGAGAATAGTTTAGAACCCGAAACCATTTGCAATATCTGTTCCATGGGTGGGACAGGATAATTGTCTTTATTTGAGGCACGATTTAAGTTTCTGAAATCCACACATAGCCTAATTTCTCTGGATTTCTTCATTACCGGTACCCGATTTGAAACCCATTCCAAGTGTCTAACCTTGAAGATAATTCTAGCATCCAACAGCTTCTTTACTTCATTCTGAATCAAAGGTTCTAATTTTGGATGCATTTTCCTTAAAGGCTGCTGATAAGGTTTGATTCCAGATCTGATGGGGATAACATGCTGAATAATATTGGTGTCATATGTCTTCAAATCTTCATACGTCCAGGAAAAAACATCTTTGTATTGTTTGAACAGACTAATGAATTTATTCCTTTCACCTGGAGAGCAACACTTTCCCAAATTTACATATTTAGGATCAATTTCAGTCCCCAAATTAATCAACTCGAACTATAGAGATGAGCTATGAGTCTTCACATTAACTGGTCTTCTAAATTTCTCGTTCAAATCAAACATTCGCTCCAAAGTCCTGACTCCTTTAGGAATAAAATTATCAAATTTTAGCTCGGCTTAATGTTCTTCATCGTCAATAATCGCCCCTTTGAAGGTCTCGTCATTTGTCAGGCATTCTATAATCTACTGATCATCATTGAACACTCGTAGATTAGTGATCATATCTGGCACCAAAGACCTGAAAAGTAATTCAATAGAGCACCAATTATTAGAGCGCACAAGCCTTGCAGCTGAGGTGGCCAACAAGTCAGCTGCTGCATTCTTAAATCTTGGAATCGATACAATGTTAAATGCACTAAACCATTTAATTAAATCCCATACTTCACTTTTATAAGCTTTTAAATGAGGACAAATGCAATGTATTTGATTTCGACTTTGTTTTACAATTATTTCAGAATCTCCAAGCACTTTCAGATTTTTTTCCTTTAATTCAATTGCTTTTCTTAGTCCCTGAACTAATGCTTCATATTCAGCTATGTTATTGGTACATTCAAACTCTAACCTGCATGAAAGAAAATGTTTGTTTTTCCTAGGGTCAATTATGACACAGCCGGCTCCTGACCCCTCTAAAGTTTTAGAACCATTAAAGAAAAGCGTCCAAAAATTGCTAACCGCTACTATGTGAGCATTAACATCTACATCTACAGCTAATTCTATTATTTTACAATCAATTTCATCAGCCTGTGAACACCGAAGGAGATCAAGCTGAGCTTTTGATGTATCACTGGCTTCTTTCTCTTGATAATTTCCTGGTTCTAGCTCAATAAAGTAATTTCCCAAAACAGAATCCACTGGTTCATTTTTACCTTCGAACTGAGTAACATTGTGTTTCATGTGGGGATCCCTCAAAACTTTAATTTTATTTGGGATTCCTTTATATGGTAGCCACAGATGTGACCAGTCCGAGGAAAAATATCCATTCAGCTTTGGAAACCAATCTCTACTCAAAACAAGTCCATAAGCTTCTGATATGTCAGCCACCACAATATCAATGAATTGACATACCTTATCATTTGAAGATAAGCGAATGAGAACATCCTCCATTCCCCAATTACCTTCACATTCGTTCTGTCCAACTGAATGACCCTCCAGGTAGATGGTTTAGGTTGTCCATTTATCTTTTTGCGGACCGATAGCGGCATGACATTGACCGATGCCCTCGAGTCTACTGGGCAGTTATACACGTTGTGGTTGAAAATTTCAAAAGTAAGGAGAAAATGTGGAGTCTTGCATTTAGGCTTACCTCCCATACTTTCTTCACCAATTTCTTCTTCTTGGGGCTGATTGTTAGTGGGCAGTCTCTCCTCTGATATTTCAAGTGCTTTCAATAGCTTTTCTTTCTGCTGCGGCACATTGCACATTTCAAATAATGAGATGTTAGCCCTTACCTTTTTGATATCCTCCACAATGTCATAATCCATCTTATGTCCTGTGAGATTCGGTTTAACATTATTTATATTTTCTTCATTGGGCTCAGTAGGCATGTTGATCTATCTAGGATTTTGACTTGTGATGGTAAATTCCAGAATTTTATTAACTAAGGAGTTGTTTTGAAATTTCTTAACATTATTTTGAAGTCTCTTAATATTTGGGAGCATAAGACTGTTTTCCTTAATCAACCCTTGGATTCTCGTTGTTACATTTGTTTCCAAGGTGTCCTCATGTCTTAGATCTTTTTCTTCCTCGGCATCAAACAATGATACACAGTCCCATAAAACCATGGCCTCATCCTCCTGTTTTTTTGTTGATTTATTGTTGTATTTCCCTTCTTCATCATTGTCTTCAGTTAATTTGGAATCCAACAGTTGATTCATGATTAACGTCACTGAATTTATCCATTGAGGACAATTCTTTTCAGAATGGGGTTGTTGGTGGAAAGTGCAAAAGTTATCCATTCCTACCTTCGTTAAGTTCATAGATGTAGGGCTGTGAGAAGGAGGTTGGGATTGATTGTTATCTTCCCTGTTCTTGTAATAAGGCTTATAGAAATTTTGGGCCTCTTTTTCATTTTCCAAGTCTATGATTCTGTTAGAGAGCTTCTACATCATCTTTGCCATTCCTTCAAAATCTGGTGATTGCTCCTCTTTAGGATTAGCAAATAACAAAGCTTTCCCCCCAACATTTTTTTCTCCTGACCATTCAGGATAATCTTCGATGCTTTCTTTTTCAGCCTCTACTCTCTCTGCTTCTTCATAAGTCTCTACTGGCATAGGTTTGGCCTTCATTTTGGTAAACATGGCCAACTCGGGTCTTAGAGCTAAGGTATAATATTCAATCAGGACTTTATCCTAGGGTTTGTCAGCCTCAAAACAATTATTAAGATAGGCTACAAATATTTGGGTGAGACTATGCACCTTCTCTTTTCTTTCTTTCTTTAAGGTGCAAAGTCCTTTCATGAGAGATGCATGAGTTTTTTGGGTTGCATACTTACTTCTAAAAATCCTCTCAAAGGTATCCCAGTCTAGGATAGAGTTTGCAGGCAAACCGAAATACCATGATGCTGCTGCTCCTTTAAGGGTATGTGGGAAAAGTCTACAAACTACATCCTCATGTTCCCAAGCCCTTAATCCCTCTATTGCTAAATAGAAACTTTGTAAATGGTCATCCACTAACATCTTCTCATTTGGGTCAAACTTAGGAAGCATCTTCTCAAAATCTTAAGGTAAGTCGTGCAACGAAGGTGTTAGGTTCAAGGGTGATCTAGCTTTCCAAGTCGGTGGTGGATTTGGTGGGTTAGGTGGCTAATTTGCATTTACACCTAGCATGAGTCTAGGTGGAGAGTGAGGGAGTGAAGGAACAGGATTTTTCACAGGAGAACAGTAAGGTGTGTTCGGACCTATTTGATTTAAAGGCTGAACCACTTCCTATAAGGCTATTTCTACCAGTTCTTCCAAATCTCCAAACAACACTGAGTCTTCCAATATAGGACGGTCTTTCCTTTTATATTCTCTTATGGGAAAGTCATGGATAATCGGTAATCCTCCAACATTCCCAACTAGCCCATGACTGTTTGGTGTAGGGAATCCATCCGGTTTGCGGTCTGGTTACCATAGGTCAAGTAACAAAAAAAAAGGGTTTTACCGGTTGCGGCCCGGTCCATCGTATATATTTTGTATTTTTGACTTTAAGTCTGATATGGAAGTGCCTACCTAAGATGTAGATTGATAAAGAATGCAAGGAGTGGTCACAATGTGATGCACAAGTTCTTACCTCTCGTCTTAGACTCTCTCACATCTGAATCACACACAACTAGAAAACAACACTAACTAAGATGTCCCTAGGGAGCACGATATTAATTTATGAGTAATGTAATACTGTTCAAATGTTAAGACAAATCACAGATAGTTGTTCTTAGAATCAAAACACATAAACATGAATAAAGATATACACGATAAGATATCTCATCGACCATTAAATCCTCCATTACTCATAGTGGAAATTATCGTAGAATAAACCAGAGACCATTCAAATAAGAACATAGGTTCAAAAATTTAGAACACTCTCACAGTTAATGAAACACAGTTGAAAGAGAAATAGTTCCCCTTCAACATTGTTCATTCAATCACATTCGAACATTCGAACATTCCACACAACACCTTCTCCAACAGGAAAAATTTGTAATTTATTATTGTAAAATGAAGTAGTTCCTCTTACAACAAGTGGTTCACAAGTTTTTCCAAGGAAAATCCCCCATTCCCTCTAAATTTCCTATCTTTATACAAAACAGCAAAACCCTTGGGCTACCCCTCCCTCGGGTGACCTTTGGGCTGCCCCTCTCTCGGGTGACTTTAGGGCTCCCCAAACCATTTTAACCTCACAGTTTTGTCAGTTTGTGAGTGCTCATGATTCATAGAGACGTTACATTTTGGATTTATGAATTATGAGTACTTCATGAAATGGGCCTAGCTCGGTAACTGATGAACCTTTCCAAGCCTAGGCCTCTATTGCTATTGATTCTGCTTTGTCTTTTATTTGTCTTTTTTAAGATCCCGTTGATCTCAGAACATCTCTGCTTATCACTTTTCAACCAACTTCCTTATGCTTTGTCCTTCAGCTATGTCGCCTTTGCAGCAGTAATGTGAAGAATCTCCTAAGTTCGTCTACAGTTAAAACAAAATTTATCATTAATTCGGATTGTATCTTTTCGACAAACGTAAACCATATTAACAATAAAACTAATCATCAAAATGAGGCCCTATACTACATTCTTGTCACAAAAACCTTAAAATGATAGAAAATGAAACCTCTGCCACCCATCAGATAATGTAAAAACACACACAGAACAGGTGGGAAAAACCTTCATTGGTGGAAAAATCACTAAAGCATCGGCATGATAGTTTAATTAACAGCCGCAATGGAGGGCTTTAGACAGACAACGAGTTTTGTAAGACCATTAAGTATATCGGTGTCAAAAAGACTAAATACTAAAGCATCGGGTGGAAAAAACTCCTTGTCAACGAACGGGACGACATAAATGTCGGGTGGTTAGTGCAATACGTAGCCGCAATGGCGGAAGACAGAATGACTACAGGCTCAGCAGAAAATAAAACATATCGACGAAAACCATAACAAAACATCGACGAGTGGAGTAGTTATATGGAAAAAATTTAGTTCGCTCAAGAGCTGTAATGGTGGAAAGCAATCAGACCATGGCTTTCGACTTACAGTCATAAAACTTTCCGATATGGCACAGAAACATCATGAAAACGTTAAGTGTTCAGAAAATCTTAAGGTTGTGCAACGGTCTAAAAAGTTGGTCTCATATCCAAAAAAGCAGCGTCATAGAGATCAAAACACCGACTCAAAATTCAACCAACCTTCGACATCACACATCAAGTCAAAATGATAACATCACAGCATCGGAAAAGTGAAAGCTATCCGTCAGAACATTCATCGTTCAGCTTCCACAATGGAGGCTCCGTAGGGAAATATGGCTCCGATGCATTGTTTAAATGACCTCCGAACAACCAAACTAAAACGTTAAGTTTCGAAAGACTTTCAGCTGGGAAGCAACGAAAAAGTTTGTTTCACCTCCGAAACAAGAAAAAAACTGATAAATAGACTTCCGATATCAAAGGACGAAATCATAGATCAAAGGACAACAGTTTCAAATCAAACTTCAAATTCCACAACCCAAAGCAGTTTTAGACATAAGCAATTTTTTGAAAAGCATGAAAACAGTTGACCTCCCAGCAATCCAAACTTGTAGCAGAGGGAAAACAAAAACAGAGTTTATGGATACAAACAATTTTAGGCAAGATAAAAATTAAGAGGAGGGTCCAAAATTTCAAAAATTTGGGAAAACAGTTGCAGCTGCAACAGTTGGAAAAGATCCTAGAAAATTTAATGAATTAGTAGGGAGGAAGATATTCAAGATATGCATTATTTATTCAAATAGAATTTGAGGCTTCTCTAGAGAAATAAACTCTAGCAGAATCTATTATGGTTGATTGAGATCTATTAAGGTGGATGAATAGACCAAATAAAGTGTTTTGGATAGAGAGTTTGTGTGGATTAGAATTGGAAAATTAATTCTGATTAATATGTGTGAATTGTGGTTTCCACTCCTCAGGAAAATTTAACTATATAAATCCCAAAGTGATTGGAGTGGCATTACCTAGTCCTACCACCACATATTTTATATGTACACAATTCCAAACACTTTTTGTTAAAATATTGTGAATCCTCTTCACCATATTTACTTCCAAAGTTCAAACAACTCATCTTTTAGAAATACTCAAAGAACCATATTTTTCTTCCTCTTCCTCCCTCTCCTCATAAAAATATGAACACAATAGATAGCATACTGAATGTGGTAAATGTATGCATATATGTGCTCCAACTTTGAATATGCTTCAACATCTAATTCCAAGAGAAATATCGATTCTCCAAAGATTGAACTGCCATAAATATATTTGGGAATGAGAAACTACACCTTAATTTTAAATATGGAAGTTTAGTAGTTGATTTTGACTTCATCCAGTATAGAAATCGTTATAAAGACAAATTTTCAGATACGATTAGATTACAGAATTAGAACAATTATCAAATAGCTTGTCTTGCTCAAAATATGGATGACACAACTCAATATATTATTCACACCAAACTAAAGATATCCATTATACATCATGAATTAAATGAGAGGGTTGATAAGGATTAACAAAAATACAAAGCATTGGAAGACATCCAACATAAGCTATACATGGTTATGGAAGTAGTTGTTAATTTAAAGGTAGCACAATTTAGAACAAAGTCACTTGTTAATATCTAAGAGATATATGCACATACTATTGGAAAAAATGTTATCAAGGTTCACCACACCTCTCGTTCTTTTGGAGATAGTTATTCTAAATACTACAGTCGACTAAAGGCTCAACTGAGTAATTGATTAACAGGTCAACTGAATGGTTGTTGAAGGAATGGTTGGCTCAACTAAAGAAAGAGACTAATCAATGGAATGACACGGGATTTTAGGAAACCATTATAACTAATGAACCCTCTTTATGGCCCAAGTTTCCTTCAACTCGAGGAAGTTTATTGGATTTAGAGACTATAAAAAAATGACCCTATGGGTTGTATTAACATGGAAAATTATCGAATTACAATGATTCATCATGATTTTTTGATCATAATCATTTATGCTTAAGTGTTCTAAATAATTTCTTTAGACACCACCTCTCTTCTTGGAATATCCTTATCCCTTTTTCTATTTTTGGATTGTGTTCAAGGGTTTTTCCAACATGGTATCAAAACTATGGGATTTGACTTAACTTTTTTTCTACAAATAGTGTTGAGTTGGATCTAAGGTTGATCGAATATTGGATGAAGAACTGTAGATGGGTTCCTTTGAACATGGATTAGAACTATATGATATTAGAAGGATGCATTCCAATATAGAAACAATTATTCTAAATGGACATAACTATGTAATTTTGGATCCATATATGAAAATGTTGCCAAAGATAAAGGGACTTTGCTAGTATACTAATATTTCTATCCTAGATATGACAGATGAAGAGGATACATGTTCCATCGATGGAAATAAGGATGAGGCTATTGGTTTCACCATGACGTAGATTTCAAGGGAAATTCACTTTCATACAAGTGGCATCAATTATTCTCATGCTATCTAGAATAAGTTGAATACGTTGTTCAACAAGGTTAATGAAAGTTAAGTGATGTAGATAGAGAAATATTTTATTCCCTGGAATCCCATTCCCTCGAAAGGATTAAGGACTAGTTGACTCACATTAAAAATTTGCAGTCGAAATTAGGCAAATGTGGGAAAAGTTTTCCAAAGAAACATGCACAACTCATTGAGATAGTAC
Organism: Pseudotsuga menziesii; assembly: GCA_001517045.1. NCBI lineage: Eukaryota > Viridiplantae > Streptophyta > Pinopsida > Pinales > Pinaceae > Pseudotsuga > Pseudotsuga menziesii. Next base: position 111,385 of record LPNX011133611.1, read on the forward strand.
TAATGAATATGAAGACACCATATGGTGTGTTATGCTCCTCATTTTGCACCAGTTGGATGCCACACAAGGAATATGGTAAGGAAATTTACTTTAATACTTTCTATGATTTATTGATTATGTATCAACAAAAGTTGCTTAATGAAGGGAAGCTTGGTAGCATGCACCAGGCTCACTTGATTGAATTAAAGGTCAAGAAAAATTACAAACAATGGGTCGACTAGACACCCTGAATAAAGACAAGAATGGAACGATCAATGTACTAAAATAAATATTGATGAGTCAACTTTGAATAAGAAGGATCGAAATGATTAAAACCTATAAATGATGTGGAAAGGTGGGACATGTGGAGAAAATTTGTTCGAATAAGAAAAATATTTTGAAGAAAAGGTCAAGGATCTTGAAAAAGATGTGTTGACTAGTTTCTCAATCAATTGACCTCCATATAACTTTTCCTTTTTTATTAGCACTTCCAATGAATTACATGCCCACACTACTCAAACTAAGTGGATCACTGATTCTAGTTGTAATAATCATATGGATAAGGATGATTCCCTATTCTCTTCCTTAAGAATAGCTCCATAATAGAAATTTTATGCAACCAATGATTATTCCCTCACAATCCCTAGAAGTAGAGATGTTGAATATGGGTGCATCCATGGAGGTGGGTTACAAATTTTGGCAAGGCGATTTCAGAAAAAATGAAAAACCATACCTCAATCGAGCTTTTGATAAACCCTTGATTGAGAGTTTCAGACCTCTATTGAGGATTAAAAAATAGCTTGCTCAAGGGTTTAAAAAACCTCGATCGGGCATTTTTAATCTTCTATAAATAGGCAACAAACCCATCATTTAATTCACTTCCTTTGTTGGATAGAAAATGGTCATTTATATTCATTTGTCGATATGGGTTGTAGAGTAATTGGGTTATAGATATTCTTGATCACTTGTATGACTCCAATCAATCACATCTATAACACCAGTTACTCTACGACTAATATCTGTTCATAAAATCTAGAGGAAGTGGCAGTAGTAATGCAGTTACTCGTTTTTTCTTCAAGGTATGTATTATTACCCACAAGTATATCATTCTTCTAGTCGGAATTATGTTTTATTAAATTTTATTATCGTATATTTATATTTTTTAGAGACCTTGATCGAACTGATAGATTGATCTTGACATTGTATTTCAATATGCATTGAATGTAAAGTTTCATTTAATGAAGTCTTCCAAAAGATGCTTGGACACCTTGTATTTTGAATCCCCATTTGAATTCATGTCATTGAACATTTTCAATTCTTGTCGAAATGAGAATTAATATCATGTTTAGTTTCCATACTCACAGTCGTCATAACACCTTTTCTTTTATTTATTTTCCTCCACTCTTAGCACTATGAAACACCAAAACAATTAGTCACGTGTTATTGATGTAAATTCTAATGTCATTCAATAATATACTAGCAAAATTAACTGCAAATGTGTGGCACAATAACATATTTGAAGAGTAAACAATGGACATTGATATAACCCAAGGAAATGAGGTCATATTTTTTGTTCATGCTCACATTTTCATTTCTCTAAAGGTACTAAAAATACTTTTCTCCTACGTATATAATTTTTAATTTTAAAAAACTACAATTATGTGATATGACTCTGAATGTAACACTAATTTTTATCTTGATCATTCTGTTCTATTCCTCCCTGGGATCTGGGCTTTTAATATCTGTCCCAAATATCTATACCATAGGTAGATCATAGTCCTGAGAATCCAAGTCGAGTGGACACAACTCGCCTAAGTTAAGTTCATCAACTGAATTGCATGCATCATTGCTCCATTGGTTCAATGCAAATAGAATACCATGACAATGATGCATGCAATTATGTTGATGAGTTGAACTTAGACGAGTTGTTTCCACTCGACCTGGATTCTCAACACTATGGTATAGATCCTCTGGTTAGATATTTAAAACTTAGAGCCCAGGGAAGAATAGAACATGACGATTAAGATAAAAAAAATAGTGTAAATTCAAATTCATATCACATAATTGTAGTTTTTTAAAATTAAAAATTATATATGAAGGAGAAAAGTATTTTTAGTTTTTAAAACATTTCACTACATTTCTGTACTACATTGTATACACATTGGATATATTGCTGATAGGAATCAAATGATGTTGAAATTCCTTACCAACCATTGATGACATAAACAAGCTAGATGTTGAATTCTAATGAAAACACACCATGATACTACTTGAATATAAGCATTAAAACAAATTAAATGCATGTAGTTCACAGACTCTAAAATTATTGTTAAATCCCCAAAATGAATCCCTGGCATCGCCATCAAGGTTTCACAACTATTGGTTAAAGTTTTGAGTTATCATTCTAGGATGCATTGAAGGGTTTATTCAATCTATGTCATCGTCCTTTTGCTACAAACAATAGTTTGTCCACTTGGTCATTGCACACAATATTCATAAGCAATGTCATCTATAGTGTTGTTTAAATCCATGTCTCTTTTCAACATAGAGTTCAATGTTTTTGTTAATATCTTTGGTCCAGAAAAAAAATTAAACTTCATTAAATTTAGTTATAAGCAGGGTCGCAAGGTCGCATATATGGGGTGAAACACATTATTATCACTATGAAAAAAACCCTTTTTATGAGTGGAGAGAGTTGGCATGTCATGTTTATTTCATGAGTCTTATCCATTTTCTATGTTCTTAATGTACTCGTGTCTAGATGAAACAAATTGGTAATAGGTTATATTTGTAAATTATGTTTATGTACACATTTATCTATACAATGAGAGAGTTCTAATTCTATGTTCTAGGTGAACTATGGAAAAATTTTTCTTGTTCCCTAAACTTTGATGCCTCTTTAATAGTTTCAAAAAAGTAAATCTAAAAAACAAAGGACAACTTACCTTGTTACTAGTATATTTCACTATGGTTATGAGTATTATATTATTGCTCCTTCAATTCTTCTTCTTATGCATTTATATTCTTATCATTTATTCGGATATGAAAAATAAAAAAATTTAAATTCTTTATATTTATTACAATGTTGAGAATAAGCATCCTTCTTCTTATTCTTTTTTATTTTATATTTCATTATTTTTTAACTTTTTTTTTTTTTTTTTACATTTACCATCTTGAAAAAATTATAATTTCCCATTTCCCCTTTATTCTTGTGTAATTTTTCTTTTAAATTCTCTTAGATGGGTCCTTGAAACCCATTTCTAAAATGTCCTACATGAACGTAATATTATATATATATATAAGCTAAATATTATAGCCCGAAAAAAAATGCTAGTATATTGGTAGTCATGTACAAAGCTTTATTTCAAGTGTTTAAGAGTAGCATCGATTGAGGGTTTATGAAACCCTCGATCGAGAGTTTAATAAAACCTCGATCGAGGGCTTGAAAAATAGATATTTAACCCTCTTTCAAGAAAATCAATGTTTCTATGTGTCTTCTAGGGGTGTAAGCCCTGCCATTCATGGTACAAAACTGAGCAGAGTTCATACCGATAGATTCATCACCGAATCCTCTATCCATTGAGATATCATGCATGTGTTTTGGCATTCATTTGGGTCTTTTTTAAATTAGTTCTAAAACTTACACTTAGAAAACCAGACAACAACATTGATCCAGCTCAAATAAAAATACATAGGGTAAAATATACACATCCAAAAATTTTGTAAAATTGCACAGCCCACACATCGATGTGTCCTCTTCAAAAGGGTGTCTTTGGTTTTTCAATTTTTGAAAACAGTGAAAAAAACCTGGGATGTGTTAACTCAAAAAATCCCTCACTTAGCTCTCCATGGCCTACACCACCCAAGGACACTATCTCACGACCGTCGGATCACTCAATTAGACCCCCACACCCTCAAAACAGCTTAAGGATGAAGAAAAGGGCTTAAAAACCCCCAAAAAAGAGCCTAAAATACTCTCCTAGGAGCTAAATCCCCCAGAAAAGGGATAAAACCCTAAAAGGAGCTAAAGTTAGGGCAGAAGATGCTAAAATCCCAAAAAAGGGGCTAAATCCCTGACCAAGGGCTTAATACCCTAAACCCCCAAAAAAATCTATAAAAGGAGGGTGGGGGGTCACTCTCAAAACACTTCTCGCTTGCATACTGTTATGTTTCCCATGGATGCCTTGAGACACCTTTGCCTCTCAAGCCACCCGCACTCCCTCTCCTCCATCTCCATTGAGCCATAGCTTCCCCATCCAAGAGAGGTGCTTCCACAAGCTAGGGCATGGTGGCCCATTTCCACCCAAAGAGAAGGTATTGCTTGTCTTTCTTGCTTTCTTGCATTTGCTTATTAGTTTTCTTTGCTTTATAACCCATGATTTCATTTGCAGGTTTGTTTCCTAACTTTGTTTTGCAGGTATTTCAGTTTACTGTAGCTTAGGATTTGTTTGCAGGTTATTGGAAGCAGAACCCTAACCCTTGTTTGCAGAGGGGTTCACCATAATTTCTCTTCTTTCTGTTCGTAGTTTAGTTTACTGTTCTTTACATTTTGTTTCTCCATTTTTATAGTCTTTCCACATGCAGGAACCTACCCTTCTGTCCTATAGACAGAATGGAGCCATTCCTGCCCCTGTAGCAAGGAGAAATCCCTGCTACAGAACTAGCGACCATACTAGGTCGATCCCATAGGATCCCTGGTCCAAATTTTTGAAAATTTCAAGTTCTTCAAGTTTTGCCCTAGTTTTTCAAAATTCATGTCAAATTCAGTTTAGTTCTAGTTATTGGTACTACAGAAGCCTCTGCTAGGAAAAACTGAGTCAGTTTGGCCACAATACAAGTTACTATCGGCTAGATCTGACTCTAGATCAGAAAAAAAAACCCCAAATTCGAGGCAGGTTGCACCTATTGAGCCTGAACATGAGGTGAGGGGGCACTTAATGGCCAAACAGGCATGCCTAGGTCACACTTAATCCCCCAATAAGTGCGACTTCAGTTAGAAACATAGACCGTGACTGTCTGTGGATTCTGTGTGACTCCCTCACTTGTTTCTGAAAAAATCTTGTGGCCCCCTCGCCAGATTTGATCAGAAATGTGCGGTCTGTCAAACAGAGCTTAAATTTCAGTTTTGTAGGGACTGTAAGTGTGGCTCATCCGGCTCTGTCCATGACTGTAAGTCAATTTCAGTTTCTGTTTTAATTTCCTACAATTTCTTTTACAAACAATGTGTAAATTCCTAAGTAAATTTTAATGGCTTAATCAAATGAATGTATCTTAACTAAAATCAACCTAAAACTAACTATCTTGCTTACCCTTCCTCCTCTACCCAATCATCACCCTCCGGGGTATTCTGGGATACGACAAAGGGATAGCTCTTATAGATCTAGGCCCTTCATTGAACATTCTTCCAAACCACTAAAACTGGATGAGCTTGAAGGTAGAGGGGGTAGAGAAGGAGGGCTTCTCGCAGCACTAAGCGTCCTCCCTGTTAACTAACCTTGCATTTGGGAGGTGACCTGAGGATCTACAGATGGGATTAGTCCCATTGTGTTGATATCCCAACACCTTCTCGTGGTTGAAGAGGAATATCAGTGTGAGGTAGTCATCGAGTTAGGCCATCAACATTCAGGGTTAAAACCTATATTTGTTCACAATTTTTGACTATTCAATGCTTGCATACACAACCACAATATGATGAATTCATAAACCATTTGCAGCTACCAAATACCAGAAAGACAAACAAACAAATACACCATACCAAGTAATTAACCCAACTCAGTTCATCACGCTGAGTGAGCCTTAAAATTTACCAATTTACACTAAGTACAAACAAATCTACAGTCTTTGAGGACATAAGTCCCTGACTGCTTCAACTGTGGGAAGTACTTTGGCTCTTCCTAGAAACTCATTGTGAGGAGTACCACAAAAACCCCAAAGTAGCTGGCCGCTGAGAGGAATTGCCAAGCGAAATGCGCAATGACCCTTTCCGATTGACTAGAAACACTTGTGAGGAAAAATCCAAGTGCTGTCCTCTGGTAGTCTTGGTGGTCGAGTGACCACCTACAGCCAATATGAAGCCACTAAAACTGGGGTCGAAACATCATTCCCACCAGTTTCATACATAAAATATAACACAGTTGATCCTCCACACTCTTCCTCATGCCTTAGAGGCAAACTACCACCATTTGGAACACTCAACCGACACTGTCGAAACCGTTCTCAGTGATCTCCCACACCATCAAAAGGCCACACAGCCTCTAATTCTAACTCAGACCCATATCAGTATGAACCAGACCTCCATACTGCACCATCAAGCCCCATAGTTGGTGCAAATCCAGATCCATTTTCCGGCATAGCCATAGCAAGTGGACCCATGTCCACATCACAACTTGTCACCCACAACCTAGCAAGTGGCCCAAGCACAGTTATGCAAATTATCATCAGTCGGCTGCCACCACCTATAGTGACCAGCCAAGCTGGCCCACTTGAAGCACACGGGGGCAGTGGCCCTTCCACACACACTGCCCCTCCTGCCACATAAGGGGGCAGTGGACCATCCACTTACATTGCCCCTACTATCATAAATGGGGGCAATGTCCCCACCACTCATATTATCCCCCCCACAATAGTTGGGGGCATTGGCCCATCTGTAATGGTGCCACTGCAAGTACCCCCAGCTGTGCAGATTCATTATGCACCTGCAAACCCCACCACCATCATAGCCCCATCCCACATCAACCTGGGGTCAAATATAGCTTTCATGGCTCATCTTAACTTGCCTGATTTGGATAGAATAACAAACAACCCCATTCACCATCAAGCTTTTTGGCCTCTAATTCCAACTAAGCTACCATCAGACATCCCCAAGTTTGAAGGCAAGGTAGGGAAATATCCCTAAAATCACATTATGACATTCCATATATGGTGCTCATCCAATAGCATTGTAGATGATTCCATCAAGCTGAGGCTGTTCCAATGCACCCTTATAGGTGCTGCGGCTAAATGGTACATTGAGCTACCACAGGCCAAATACCCGAACTTCAACTCCCTAGCTTTCATGTTCCTCCAGTATTTCCAACTCCCTGTCATATATGACGAAGGGGTGGAGATATTGTTATCCTATTGCCAAAGCACTACCACTCATATAACTGACCATATCCATGAGTGGCGATGACATCACAACTTATGTAAAATCCAACTTGATGACAGGATCTTCTTGGATTGGTTCCTTAAAACCTTGCTCCCGCCCATAGCAAAGGACATCACATCCGAACATCCCCAATCCAAAGAAGAGGCCATACTGAAAGCTCAACAGTTTGACCTTATCTATGCTCAGTCTAGATACCTATACACCGTCATTCCAGACGCTCCCCATCCGAGTAACTCATACCGTGATGCACCGGGGGCATCCCATGCTGTAGATGGCATCATAGGATCGGTCTCCCAATAGCCATAGTAGTGACCAACACCACCTACTATTACACCACAACCAAGCAACACTGCTAGTGTTGCTTGCCAAAACCAAGCTCCGGACTATGCAAGAACGATGTCCCGGTCTGGAGAAACAACTTCCTATGCACAACCTGCTCCACCGCAGCAGAATCAGGCCATGGCTTGGCCAACACAGCAGTATGTGGGGAAAATTCCCACATTTGTGGCACCACCACCCCCACAAATATACTATGCACTAACAGTGCAAACAATTCAAGCCCCCGCCCCGAATCCACCCACTTCGTTGGGACAAGTGTTCGCACAACAAAACCATCCCAACTAGCCTACCCCCAACAATCAACAAGGGAAAGCTAGAAATAACCGGCCCCGCAACCAAGTCAATAACCAACCGTAGGGAGGCAATCAACAACCGAACCCTCCCAACAATGCCACAGCAAACCGGCCAGCCCAAACCTCCCACAACAAAACGCACCAAGACGCAATGCCCCATTGTGCACTAACCAATTGTGCACACTCTGTGATGTTTATGGGCACTACACATTCGAGTGTCCCCTTATGGGTCGAGCTAAGCAGGCCATTCAAAACAAGGCCCAACAGGCTGCCAATGCAGCCAATCAAGCCCAACCCAACCCTACACCACAAGGACCTCCCCCCATGGTGCTTCAAAACCCACTACCAGTCCAAGGGTTGGTGGCAACTACACCCCCTCCCCAAGCCAATCCCAACACTCCAAGGGAACCTCCCACGGCCGAGACAGGTGTTCATCACTTGCTAGCCATGAAAATTGAAGAGGTCAACTTAAAAACTAGACGAAATTAGTACGGAGCCAACACCGAACCTACTGACTCATCAACAACATCCACATCTAAGACAGTCAACCTACCTCTTCAGTTACCCTCGTCCCCATGCCCTCCTGTACGCAGGATTTCCAATAATGCCACATCTAGAGCTGCAGTCAGTTATAGCATTATGGATGATCTAGCCCAAATGCCAACTGCCATGTCTGCTCTTGAGGTACTTAAAACATTCCCAACACAGCGAAAAGCCTTGCTAGCCACCCTAGGGGTAGTAGACCCCTTCAACTCCAAGTTGATCACATTCAACACAGAGAATGGGGAACCGTGCATGCCGTTGACCATCACCTTCCAAATCTCAGTGTCTATCTGGAACCTGGTTTTGCACTGATGCATAGTGGATGAGGGGGAATCCACATGCATTATGTCTACCCTAGTTTGGAAGAAACTTGGATCACTAATTCTACAACCGTCCTCCACAACTCTGTGGAATTATGATGGACATCCCACTAAATCCCAAGGAATCCTCCCCCATGTCCCCATCACATCAGCTGGGAAGATAGTGCTGATCGACATAGAGGTCATCAACGCTCAACTGGACTATAACCTTCTCCTTGGGAGAAGTTATATGTATTCCATGAGAGAGGTCGCATCAACTGTCTTCCGTCTCATGATGTTCCCCCACGAAGGGAAGATTGTGACAGTTGATTAGCTAATTTATCATGAACCCCAAGGGTTAATGGCACCGGCCAACATTATCTCTACCATCACCACCATTGAGCCACAAGGGGCAACCACACACGCCAATGTCGTACCTGCAATCAACACCATGGTTGAAAACACACTAGGCTCCCCATTGTTGAATGTGGGTCCTGGGTTGTTTACCGATCCCACCATGACGACTCCTTTCCCATTAGTGTCACCACCACCGACACAAAATGAAATTTCGGACTTGTGCATGGTCTCATCCACCACCGCTGCACCCAAACAGCAACTGCAGCCGCAGCCCCAACCACAACCACAACATTGTCCGCAGCTGCAACACCAACAGCAGCTGCAACATCACTTGCAGCAGTAGCATTACGCACGGCCGCAACCACAACTGCATCCCCACATGCAACCAGCAGGGATTTATCTAGGCTCATCTCCAGTCCATACGATTCCCTTCCTCTTTCCCCCACCTTGTTTCATGAGAAAGCTGATCATGGCCACCTTAAGCCTACCCAACTTTACATTGGGAATTCTAGTGTGGTATCTTGATCCACCAGCTCAACCAATAATGCCCTAGGTTGTCTTAACCCTGGTGCAACCCATCATGGTCGAGTCTCACCCTCCACCCGGTCTGCACAAGCCAGCCACCGCAACCACACCTGCATCGCCCCAACCCAAAAGAGCCAGGGGAAATAATGCTAAAGCCATCGCAGAGCCACGACAAGTTCCACCTTGTGCCATCTACGAGCAACAGGGCCATCCAACTCAGAATTGCCCTAAAATCCCAGTGATCCGTGCACATTTATATGCCATGGATATAAACGAAAACATCCCCGTGGTTGAACTCCCAACCATGCCAGTAGTCAAGAACAAGGCATTGAGGACAAACCATGCTTTTGCCCTTTGTGGCTTGTATGGACATTACTCCCACCATTGCCAAGATTTGCCCGAATTTTGAATGGATCTTGCTAACCTTCGTCACCATTCCCTCGATTTTGAGATCACCTTGATCGAAGAAGTTCACCCACCACCTCCTTCTTCAGACACCATGTCCATTTACATGATGTCTAGTTCCATCGACCTGCTCATCTCCATCTTCAACGACGGTCCATTAGACCCGTCGTTTCATTGCCTCAGCAACGATGAGGAGATACTTGAAGCTCTAACTGCCCTGGAATACCCATGGGACAACATGCACCATCGCTCGTTCTCCTTCCCTGAATAACTTGTGTCGCAGTATGACCAGTTTTTCATGGAGACCAAATATTTCATCCATGGGAAGGTCGACTGGTTCAAGAACCCCATTCCAGCACCCAATGGCTTTGAAGAAGGGAATATGGCAAACATTTCGCCAACCATCAAAATCGACATCTCAACCAACTCTGATATCATTGAAGAAATCATGTTGGGGGCATCTTGCTCCCCGGAAGAGGTCGATGCTTACAAAGCTCTCTTCCAAGAATTCCGTGACATCTTTTCCTGGCCGTTCACTGAAATTTCTGGCTTAGACCCATCCATCGTGGAACACCACATTGACACATGGCCTGATGTGGCTCCCGTACGCCAAAAGAAATGGCCCATCCATCCATCCAAAGTAGCTGTGGTTAAAGATGAGATAGAGAAGTTGCGCACAGCTGGCTTCATTTATCCCATTGCATACACCACTTGGGTTTCTAATCCTATTCCCATGAATAAAAAATAGGGTACCATTCTCATTTGCACAGACTTCCGCAACCTCAACAGGGCATGTCCCAAAGACAACTTCCCCACACCCTTCATCGATCAGATCATCGATGCATGCGCCGAACATGAGGCCTTTTCTTTCATGGACGTTTTTTCCAGATATAACCAAATCTAAATTTGGAAAGAAGACCGTTATAAGATGGCATTCACAACTCCATGGGGCACATTCTCGTACCAAGTCATGCCATTTGGCCTAAAAAACATTGGAGCCACCTTCCAGCACGCCATGACATATTGTTTCCACGATTTAATTCACATCATCTTGGTATACTTGGACTATCTTACCGCTCGATCACCAAAATAAGCACAACATATAGACGACTTGCGGAAAGTATTTTTACGTTGCCGCAAGTACAACATCCACTTGAACCCCCTCAAGTGCTTTTTTTTTGTCCCAGCAGGCCATCTACTTGAGTTCATTGTATCCCACAAAGGGATAACGATAGATCCCCTCAAAGTTCAAGCTAGACTTGATCTTCCTCCCCCAAAAACTCGACACCAACTATACGGCCTCCAAGGCAAGTCCAGCTTCCTCCGTCACTTTGTACCAAAGTACGCAACAAAATATTACGGATTCATTCGCCTGCTCCACACAAAAATCCTCTTTGTTTGCGATCAACAAGCACAAGAATCGTTCGATGCACTCAAGCAAGCCCTAGCTTTTGCATTGTTACTCTCAGCACCAAAATTCACTCGAGATTTCATTCTGTACATGTCGGGCTCAGACAATGCCATCGCTGGAGTCTTGGTCCAAGAAGATGATGCTCGCCATGAGCATGTGATTTACTACATCAGTCAAAAGCTAACAGGACCCCCACTACGATATTCACCCGAATATCAATTTCCCCTCACCATCATCTTCTCGGCTCAGAAGTTGCACCACTACATCATCGCAAACCATACACGGGTAGTGGCTGATTCAAACCCAATGCGGTACCTCTTAAGCCACCGCCTTCTACAAGGTCGAGCAGCCAAGTGGGTAGTCATCCTCCAAGAATTTGACTTAGAGTTCATTTCCCCGAAAAGCAAAAAGGCACTCGCACTGGCCACACTCATGACCGATCTGCACCCATTAACCATGTCAGCCTCCCCAAGGATGATCTCGCTGATGATTTCCTATTCGTCATATCCATGGACGACCCATGGTACGGGGACATCCTTCTCTATTTACAAACACAGAAGTTTGCAGCGCGCTTAAACCATGAGGATAGGCAATGCATTCGACATCAAGCCATTCACCACTTGCAAATTGGAGATGTTCTGTATCGTCGAGGCATAGATACCATCCTACGCTATTGCCTCACCCGTGAAGAGGCCAAGAATATCGTCAACAACTATCATAGTGGAGCATGTGGTGGCCGCCTTTCAGGCCTCGCAAGCGCCTAGAATATTCTTCATGCCAGCTATTTCTAGCCCTCCATCTTCATCGATTGCACAAAGGCAGTCAATCATTGCCGCAGTTGTTAGCTCTTTTCCCCAAAGGTAAGAACCCCCCTCGCACCGTTACACCTCGTAGTCACAGTCGGGCCCTTCTGCAAATGGGCAATTGACTTCATGACAATCACCCCCATCTCGGATAATGGCCATAAATACATCATTATGGCAGTCGATTACTTCACCAAGTGGTCTGAGGCCATGCCCAAATTTGATTACAAAGCCAAAACTGCATCACGCTTCTTCTTTAACCATGTTATTACACGATTTGGTGTTCCTAAACAACTCGTCTCAGACCATGGAGCACACTTTCAAGATGCCGTATGGGATGAAATGTCAACCATGTTGAAGTTCGAACACTAGTACTCATCATCCTACTACCCCTAGGGCAACGACCAAGTTGAAGCAGTAAAAAAAATCATCAAAACAATGCTCCAAAGGATGGTAGGAAATCATAAAACCAACTGGCACCACATGTTATTCTCCGCCCGATGGGCTTATCGCACATCCACAAAAACCGTAACCGGTTTCACCCCTTTCCGCCTAGTACATGGCGTCGAATCAGTGCTCCTTATAGAGTTCCAAATCCCATCTCTCTGCCTCACGGTGTAACTCCTTCCTGATACTTCACCTTTAGAAGAGCGACTCCTCCAACTTGAGTAGACCATAGAAGACCGTCGAGCTGCTCTCCAAGCCATTGAAGCAGCAAAAACACGGTCAAAGGTCCACTATGAATCCCATTTCCACCCTCGCTCCTTCAACGAAGGTGACATGGTTCTAGTCTATGACCAACCCAATGATAAGTTGGGAAAAGGAAAGTTCGAGTCAATGTGGTATGGCCCATATGTCATCCATCGTTGCCTCAAAAAAGTGGCATACACCCTTATCGACTCTGATGGGAAACTCTTGGAGAACCCCCGCAATGGGCTCTACCTCAAGAAATTTTACACTTAACATCACCAATGAGTCGCTTCATTTTCTTTTCTTGTTTTTCAATGTTTTTTAGCAAAAATCAGGGGAAGCACCATCAGCTACTAATCCAAAGTCACCTAGAACCGATTCGAGACACCTCTCACACCTCCAAGCTCAAATCCTCTATCTCTTTATGATACCATCGTCTCATGTTTTATAAATTAATTTCGGGACCATTTCCCACCAGTCACCTTGATTTACAAGCCATGAAATGATGATGCAAGTGTTTACGGACCTGTACTTGTATCACACTTCTTGACCACAACTCATGCGAGTTCTTGGGCCACCGCCCATTAAGGAATGTTATTTTTTACTTTTATTTTGTCTTTTAACACATAGTTGTCTTTTCTATTTTATTGCACCATACGCGGACCTCTGCACCACTGTCCACAAAATGATTTCTTTTTCTTGCATGTATTTGGCATATAAGTTCCCTAGACTTGCACTCGCATCGCATGTAGTCAAGTCTATCCACCGCAACACACACACACGCTCTCTTGACCTCTGTCCGAGAGCCACCTCGGTTTGCATGCCTCTACCACACCAACCCGTGAGCCTATTCCGCGATCTATCCCACGCATGTATTAGTATGTTTGAGAGCCTTCTACTCAGTCCATACTACACAGATGACCTTTGGACCTCTGTCCACCATCCCGACATGGGGAACCGCCCGTGCCATTGCAATCGGTTGACCATATTGGAGTTTCATTTAATCCCTTTTATGACTCCTTAAAACAATGAAAATATTGCCGAGCGTAGCTGCTTCCTTTCCCGCTCGCTAAAGTATAGGAAAGGGCGTCTACATCGGATCGTTTACCTCCTTTTGCGGACCATGTAGTTCATCAATTGAAAAGGACATCCTTGGCACACTCAAGCCAAGACCGTTCCCCTTTGCATACTTTTATGCTTTCTCGGGCAGAGGGGCTGCACTCTATGAAAAATCTCACCACGGGTTGTCGTTAATCTCTTTTCTAGCTTTCTCAACAAGAAAATATTACCGAGCAAACTTGGTTTCATTCATGCTCATAAAAGTATTTGAATGACCATCCAGCCAGTATAGGTTTAACCTTTTCCGACCTAATTCAACTACCAACGGTAAAGAAATATCTCATCCCCCAAAGGATGGGCGAGCTCTCCTATGTATACTTTTATCCTTTTTCAAGAACAGGAGACTACCAATGAAAAAGAGCTCCCACTGGAGTCTTCTTTGTGCTTTCAGACTCTCTAAAATTGAAAGCACCATCGAGCATTTACCTTCTCGGGCTCGCCAAAAATCCACGAGATCATACCACAATGGTGTCCCTAGACACCACCCCACAACAAACAGTTTGGAAGCATTCCTATATTGGGTCACCTTTGTTCAAAGTACTCTACAATGTGTCTTCTTTGGATCTCATCAATATCAGAATTTTCTACCTCCTCCAAGTATTTTCCATCTGCAGTGACATTCCCAGTATTACAGCTATGATCCCATTCCCATGAGTCAGTTTCATTTGCTACCTAGTTCTCCCTGTCGTCATACTCTAAACAAATGAAGTTTGAGTCTACAACACCTCCCTTTCCCGTGTTCAAATATTTCCTCCCCCCCCTCCCCATTCAGTGAGTCAATTCACAGATTGCTTCACACCTTCCTGTTATCTCCCTCATGGTCCTGGTCAAGGAAACATCATTGCCTTGACTAGGGGCAGGTCTCCCTCTGTCGATGCTAACACACATATTCTAGGGGATAGACCCAAATATCCATGTACCTTGGTTTCATTAACATCATTGATGAGTTCCTTGGACCACTTGAGAGGAGTCCTTAGTGACTCTTGAGATGGTTGTTTATCATGTGCTCGACTCCAACTAGATCATCGCACCGTGGAGATTCGTACAGGGTTTGGTCCACACAATATTTGGTTGAAGACCTCAGATGTCACCTGACTCTAGCACATTGATGAGTCTACCTGAGGGACCTAAACAGGTCCATGTCCCTTGTGATTTTTGGGTTGCGTTGGAGACAGTGTTCAGAAGCCCCAGCAGTGCTTCTATATAGATTTATGATTGATTCAGCATACTTGTACCACAGAGACTCTGACTCTCAATCAACGGGTCCATACACCTATGTACCGTTCCAAATCTAGCAGCCCATCAGTCATGAAGATATAGAATTCCATGAGAATTCCATGGGTCCAATGTACCAGATCAGCATTGTATTCAGCCTCACATGGAGGCAATCATTATTGTAACATCAGTCGTATATGATCAACTCTTGTATTTTAGAGCATAGATCAAATTATTATTTTGACATTGTCACAAGCATGGGGATGCCTGCCTCGTCCATATACGTGTCACACATTATTTGTATCTCACCCATTGATGGGAACCATATTAATAAAAAAACCAAAAGCCACCATGCCCCAGCCCCAGAAGCACCACCTCTACGCAGCAAATCCTATGATGTCCGTCGGCCATACGTTGAGCTCCTGCCCTCACACATCAGGGGGCAATCTGTTAACTCAAAAAATCCCTCACTCAACTCTCCATGGCCTACACCACCCAAGGACACCATCTCATGACCCTCATATCATTCAATTAGTTCCCCACACCCTCAAAATAGCTTAAGGATGAAGAAAAGGGCTTAAAACCCCAAAAAGGAGCCTAAAATACTCTCCTAGGAGCTAAAGCCCCCATAAAGGGGCTAAAACCCTAAAAGGAGCTAAATTTAGGGTGGAAGGGGCTAAAATCCCAAAAAAGGGGCTAAAGCCATGGCCAAGGGCTTAAAACCCTAAAACCCCAAAAAAAGCTATAAAAGGAGGGTGGGGGTTCACTCTCAAAACACTTCTCTCTTGCATACTATTATGCTGCCCGTGGATGCCTTGAAACACCTTTGCCTCTCAAGGCACCCACACTCCCTCTCCTCCATCTCCATTGAGCCATAGCTCCCCCATCCAAGAGAGGTGCTTCCACAAGCAAGGGCATGGTGGCCCATTTCCACCCAAAGAGAAGGTATAGCTTGTCTTTCTTGTTTTCTTGCATTTGCTTATTAGTTTTCTTTTCTTTATAACCCATGATTTCATTTGCAGGTTTGTTTCCTAACTTTGTTTTGCAGGTATTTCAGTTTACTGTACCTTATGATTTGTTTGCAGGTTATTGGAAGCAGAACCCTAACCCTTATTTGCAGAGGGGTTCACCATCATTTCTCTTCTTTCTATTTGTAGTTTAGTTTACTTTTCTTTACATTCTGTTTCTCCATTTTTATAGTCTTTCCACACACAGGAACCTACCCTTCTGTCCTATAGACATAAGGGAGCGATTCCTGCCCCTGTAGCAAGGAGAAATCCCTACTACAGGATGGACACACATGTGTATAAAATAATGTTGAAATTAGATGTCGTCACTTCCGAAAAATAATAAATAATTGTATATTGTGAATTAAATTAACAAAAAAATATGCAGACCACAGTGCATTATGTGTAGATCATGCACACACACACACACACACACACACACACACACACACACACACACACACACACACACACACACATATATATATATATATATTTTAAATTATTAATGTAATATTGAATTATTGGGGCTAGAAAAGATCCACTTATTAACTTCTTCAAATTTTTAAGGTCATACAGTTCATTAAATGCAAAATTTCACACATTAAATGAAATCAGAATATTTTCAAAAAATATCATTGGGAAGCCAACATAATATTTTACAATTTGTTTTTTTACTGCAAGTCGAAATGCACATGGCATACTATGTGTTTCGAGGGATTCTATCTAGCACATGAGTAAATTATCAGGTTTTCATCGCCAAATTTGGCCAAAAAGTGTTACCCACCTTCATGGAATCACCATATAAACATGGTATATTTTCCAATGTCTATGATGTGCCTAGATTAGGTGTGATTTTGTTGTCAGTTGTGTAAGTTAGTTAGACTATAAATAATATCGAGTTATGGTCAGATCAATTTATTGTTAACATTTTGAGGCATGGGGGGGTTGTCTAGTGTTAATTTAGCATTTCTTGATTACAAATACAAGATATACAATTTATGTGACTCTCCCAAGAATGATTCTAGACCAACTACATTTGTTGCTTAGACCGATGACATAAGTCAACTTTGATATTTTAACTTTCTAAGTTTGAAGATGATGGAAACAAATAATATGGCTACTGGTCTCCCAAAATTGATTCCACGTGATGGAGTTTGTAAAGAATGTATGCTTAGAAAGCATCATTAGGCACCCTTTGATTCTAGAAAAATCATGGTGAGTGCAAAAACGACCGAAACTTATCCATAGTGATCTATGTTGCATGAAAAAACCCTCGTTAATAGGTGCAAAGTATATTTTGACCTTTATTGATGATTTCTCCATATTTAGATGGGTCTATTTCTTTAATAATAATATTCATATATTTTAAATATTCAAGTAATTTAAGGCACCGATTGATAAGAAATGTGACCAACTTATTAAGTGTCTAATATAAGAAAATGGTGGACAATATGGGAGTCAGCAATTTGAATATTACCTAGCATTGAATGGTATATATTGGAAAACATCTATCCCTCACACTCCTTTGTAGAATGGAATATCATAAAGGAATAATAGGACTTTGGTGGAAATGGATTGATATCTACTCTAGACGAAATATGTACTGACTAAATTTGGGTAGAAATTGTTTACTAATCAAACTATCTCATGAACCTTGCTCTGACTTTAGTTGTCAATAACATGACTCTAGTAGAGAATTGGTGAGAAAAGAAACATTTTGTTGGACACCTTAGTGTTGATGAAATTTTCATTGATGCCAACATGGACTTGCAGTGTCCCCATAGGTTTTCATTGATACCACCAAGTCTCACTCGCAGTTCCTTGGACCCCTTACATAGTGGATTTGTGACTTAAATCACCTTGTACCCAGTTGATAAGGTCCTTGTACCCATAAGTTTGGATCTTGGATTCAACACCTTGTTGAAGATTCTAAAGACCCTACTGATGGTGATGAAGACCCTGATATGGTGCTGAAGCCCTTGTGAATTATGGATAATCCCTATATTATTAGAATATGCATTAATGACCCATTCTATTGTCATTCATGCTCTGATGATTTCATGGTACCCCAGGAGAAGGTATAGCAACCCCATAAATGATGTCATGATGGATCTTGACCCTTGGAGGTTTCCTGGTGTGGTTGAGGTGGTTGAAGAAGCCTATGAATCCCCTTGATTGATGAAGAATCCTTGGAGAATCCCTTGGACCCACATTTGATGGCTTAATGGTTCTTAAAGGTGATTCAGTGGTCATCAATGACTTAATGAAGCCTTTGGAACCCTTGATGACTTGATGAAGATATTGTTGCCTGTGTAGCCCTTGTTGAGGTCATGGAACCCTTGTAGATGGTCATTATGCATCAGAAGGTTTAGAAACCACATAAATGGTGACATGATGACCCTTGGACACTATCTAATCATTGATGGTGCATTTGGAAATTATTTGGGTCTTGGAATCCATACATATGGTGGTTTGTAAGCCCATACTTGTTGGATTCTTTGATATGATGGAATCTTTGGTCATGATGACCTCATCACTTGGTGATGGATTCCGATGTGATGGGCTTGAATTCCATGTAAAGTATCTTGTTTAAATATTATATGATATCTTTGAAAGAGTCCTTGAAACCCTTACATGTGGTTCCTTGGGTATTGAAACCACACACTTAGTATCCTGTTGATGGTGATGTATGGTCATATTTCTGTTTATATGGGTATTGGGATGTAGATGGAGGTAGAGCCCATGTATGTTCCTTGATATGTTGAAGAATACTTTGAATAAAACTTTGAAACTATTGTAGTTGGTGGTATGGTCTTTTGCATCGTCATCTGTGGGGTCTTTGGAGTCCTGAGCATATTGAATAATTAAAGGTACTATACCAAGAATTTTCAAATAAACCCATCATAGTGAGATAGTCCTTGTCAATCCATTTCCGTTGATATGTGGATCATCTTTTAACTCTGTATGGTTGAAGAGATCTGAATTTTTGAAGTTGGTACACCCCACCTTTTGGGTCAGCCGACCAAACAAAAGAGAATTTAATTATTTGTAATTTTGAATTGCATGTCATCCCAATTTGAGTTACTAACTTTACTCCACAACCTATATAAATATAATATCAAACATTTCATTTGTTCATCATCAATTCTCTCAATATTTTTTCAACTCTTGGAGAAATGTGTGAAACTTTGTGGAGGATAAATTTCTAAGCATCTTCACTACAATTGGCATAACTTTCTCATACAAAATCAAAATTACAAAATTCTTGGCTCATTGGTAATATTGTTACGAGGGATATGTGGTGACATGATATAGAGCTTATTTTGGTTTTTCTATTGTTTCTTCATCTTGTGATGTTCTAAAAAGGTATGGTTCATGCTTTTTGGTTTCTCTTGTGATGGCACATGTCTCTTATGGATAGAGTTCATCTTTGATCTTAGTATGTGAGCCTCTATATTAGTATATATATTTGGAGTCATTATGAAGGCTATGATGATGATGTTGCATACCTTAATGCTATGATACGATACACTTTATGATGATAATGCATGTGATAATGATGTACACTCTATGATGTTGATGCACTCCTGTACAATATGATGTACATCCATACCATAGTGTGATGATGCTCTCCTATACACTATGATGTATAATTGATGATGATGATGCATAAACGGTGCACACTGAGATGATGATGATGATGATGTGTACCTGATGATGAGGATGCATACCTTATGAGGATCATGCATAACTATGATGATGACGTGTGACGATGCAAGTCTTATGCTCAGTGAAAGCATAGCAGAACTACTTGTTCAATAATTGTGTATGATGAGGTGTACTATGATTTGTACATGAGAATATTGACCAGCTTGACCAGCAGCATTAATGACCAAAAAATAATGACCGACAGTGATGAGAAAAATTGATGTGCAGAGATACTTGAGCAGCAGTGATGAGCAGTTGTGATGAGCACCAATGTTGAGCAACAATGATGAGCAAATTGACCAGATATTGATGAGCAGAATGACCAAAGACTGATGAGAAGTGTTGACTAGTAGAGTGATCAGAAGAGATTGGTGTGCAAAGCAGAGGTTGGTTTTACAATGACACCATATGATTTCTTGCAAGAATAATATTGCAATTGAGGATTAGACTCCTTAAACCCTTCTTAGTTAAAGCTAAGAAAACCAGGTTGGGTCCTGTTATGATATTTGGTGCTATTTTCATCAGTTGGTGCTGATTTTAATTGAGAATATTGTTGTCTTCCATGTAAAATAAGTAAAGATCAAAATTACATATATTCTTATGTCTCTTTTGATGTGATGTTTATGCTTATGACTCACGATTGATTCAACTGAAGAATATTATTATGCAATTAATTCTTGATATACTTTTATTGGTTAAAAGAAGGTAAAAAGGTTTAAATTTCTCACACACCGATTCACCCCCCCTCTCAATGTGGGAATTGTGTGCAACACTTATAACCTTTGGAATATTTTCTTGGACATGTATTGGTGATATCTATAGAAATAAATTGGATGCAAAAAGTCATTACTTTATCATGATGGGGTATTCTGATGAATCGAAATCCTATCATCTTATTGAACTTGTCAAAAAACATATCATATTGAGAAGGGATGTTATATTTAAAGATAATACCTCAATATTAAGTTATTCAACTCTTCTTCTAGTTTACTGCATAGTGATTGTTACAGTTGATTTTACCACACATGGTGGATCACACCTTTATGGCCTTTGTACTCTTATGTATCCGGGACTGCTACACCTACTTGCAATTATGTGCAGAGTTTAATCATTGTATTTTACTGATTGGATGATTGGTTCTTCCATTGGGTTGTTCATCACTCCACTTCTGGGATGGAATTATAATGTATTTCGGCCATCTTATGACCCCTCTGACCTCACACATTAGGGAGCATCTGTTACAGTTGATTTTACCCCACATGGTGGATCACACCTTTATGGCCTTCCCTGTCCCTCTGTAGACTCTTTTGACAACATGGACCATTTTTGTACCTTTGATGTTTCCAAGATCATCCCTAAAAACATGCAATAATTGCGATACACGACTTTTAATCCCTTTCTCATGTATATACGTGGTTTTGACCCTTAAACCCATGTACATCGGGATGTGTGCAAAAGGCCAAATGATTTTGGAGTTTTCCTTGATGTGGATCTGAGTCACTTGTCTCTTGGCCTTCCATATGCCTTGAGATCACTCAGATTTGACCTTCCATTACCCCATTGAAGATATATATAAGGAACCCTTTGGATACATTGAAAGGAGGAGGAATTGAAGAGCAAGAAAACTATTGTCCATTGTTGCTGGAGCTTATACTTGAGTCTGCATCCCTTTGTCCCTTGGAGAACTTTGTGTTCTTCCCAAGCTTGCCTTTTGTTTGTGAGCTTGTTATCGAGAGATGGAGGATTGAAGTGGTGGAGGCCCAAGTGGGGGATGCAGTTTCTCTGATTCACAGACATGCCGACAGAGGTTGTCACTATTGTAATCTCTATTTTATATTAATAAAAATATCTTTTCCTGTCCAATAATGTGTATTTAAATGAGTATTTGATCCATGGATACTTTTAAATGCTTATATGTTATTGATTATATATGCTAGAGTAGGTATAACACAATTATATATAGCATGCTTGTCTTGTTTGCTGACTGTTGAGATAGAAATTTATCAATACAAGCGGGAGTGGAAAAGCTCAATGGAGATCTACATCAACCGTCCGAAATAAGGTACAAATCAAGATCCTTTAGTGTTAGATGTTTGGTTTCTCTTGCATATAGGAAAGGATTGATTTCTGGAGTTAATTTGTCTGTTGTGGTACCCAAAGCCATAGGAATTTCTCTCTGTAACAGAATTGGCGACTCCACTAGGGAGTTCCTAGTCATTTTTCCTTTGGGAGTTTTTATCATCATTCAATGTTCTTGAATTACTCTGATTTCTCTATTTCTGAGTCAGGTATGGGGGCATGTTTTCCTGGTAGTGTCTGATAGGAGTAAATTTTGTCTCAGCTTATCTGTTTTCCTTCATTTTTATCTCTTTTTCTTCCTGTACGTGATTTTTTTCCTCACAGTCGCGTGTACATGTGGTTTTGACTAAGATATCCGTGTACATACGCAGGTTTTCTACACACAATCGTGTATGCCCTAAGTTTTTCCTTTTAGAGGAAGATTGAGTGTTGCTGGGTGAGTTTTGATGATTGCTGAGTCTCCTTAGATGATTCTAGAATCTATATACACCTCTGTTTCTGACTAGAGACTCTTTTTAGGGTAATTTTTTTTTAAGAATGTTCTTGTCATTGCATTTTCGATTTTTTGTTTTGGGATTAGTGCATTAGGTCTCTTTTACCTTAGTCCTTTGCGTTGGTGCTATTTGATAGTACTTGCAGAGTTTGGGGGTGGTAGATTCATTATTTTTCTTTATTATCTCATTTTTACTCAAAAAATCCAAAAATATTTGCTTCTTTGCATCATTATGCATCATTGCACTTTGCATTTTGCATGGTACTTGCATTAGGTTTGCTTAGAGAATTATTATTTAGGATTTCATATAGGAATGATTGCATTTGTCATTTGAAAAAAAAAATTGCATTTCACGTAGTAGCATGCCCTGTTTTTCATTAGACACAATGCATTTTCATTGATTCTTAGGTGTGCATTTTACTTCATGTTGCATCATAACACCATTGGTTGCATGATCATCTACCTTTTTAAGTAATAAGCCAAATAAAATAAACGCTTAATTAAAATGGATTACACTATTTTCTTTTATAGGGTACACCAACAAGATTAGGTTTTAGGGTCTTAGAATAGTTCATTGTGAGTCAATTCTCCAAGACCACTGAACAAAACATGTATGTGTCTGTCCAGGTGATAGTATGAAATTCCTTGGTATAATTATTGTTTCTCAGGATCCTACTCTTACAAGGGAGTTAAGCACGAGGCAGTGTGAGTGGTTAATGATTGGGATGACCCTTGGTCATAACTGAGTAGCATCAGAGATATTTCCAGGATTGTATTCGTATCTGGGGGATCTTTTGAGAGTTTCGGGCTTTGATACCCTGCCCATACGGTCAATCCCGCTTGTGACTGTCCACCTAAGCATTGATTATATTGGAGTGACCTTATTTTGCTTACCTAGGTTATCGAGGGGGTACTTTGCAAGGGTTATTCTACAGGTGTCTCAGGCAGGTTGGATTCGAAGAACATAGTCTCTATATGCGTTGAAGCTGAGGGCCACAATAATTGGTTACGAACCTCTGCTTGTTGTGTATGGGAGTCTCAAGCCTCTCCTAGGTGAGACATACCTGCTTCATTCGGGAGCTCACATATCCTACCCTTGTTTGCATGTGATTGGATTTAGATTATATAGGTGTATGCTCTGTGCATGCTAGCTTGCTTAGGGTTTGCGTAATTAGAAGAGTCTTTTCCATTTTTTGAGTCATTGTGGATTCAGGTGTAGCACTTCGTAGTTCTCCTAATTTAGTAGTACTTCCACCTTCTGCATCTCCTCCTCCTTTGGGAGAGAGAAACAGATAGTCTAAGCGGACTACTTCTCACATTGATTCACACACGATGGGAGATCACGAAGATGAAATTCCTGAGTTTCCTTCTCCACCTCATGAGGTTGGGGAAGAAGATCTTATTCCTACATATGATCCTTCACCTAATATACCTACACACTCTGGGTATGATCCCTCATTCACAGGTCACCAGTATTGGTTTCTAGGCGACGAGACTCATCATGAACCTACGAGCACTAGTTCTGTTAGTTATGGCATGTCTGGTATCCCTGCACATGATTCAGCACAGCATGTCAAGTTGGAATTTGAACCTAACACTATGCCTGGGGGCACTCCTATTCCTTTCCATGTGGAGAGATTTGGGAACATGAGTCACATTGCACCCTCCATCCCAGCGGTGGAGGCTACATCATATGTTCATCCTAGACCTAGTGTTAGTAGTCCTATTCAGATACCAGAACCAAGACGAGTGACTATAGGGAATACCACTTACATCACTTCACATGTCCCTTCATCCTCTATTCCTAGTTCTTCGAATTTTATTCCTCCCCCTCATTCATGTGGTCCTTCGGGCTGAAATGTTGCTACTAGTCA
The DNA here is from genome assembly GCA_001517045.1 of Pseudotsuga menziesii. Taxonomy (NCBI): domain Eukaryota; kingdom Viridiplantae; phylum Streptophyta; class Pinopsida; order Pinales; family Pinaceae; genus Pseudotsuga; species Pseudotsuga menziesii. The sequence goes on from LPNX011133611.1 coordinate 135,674, forward strand.
TGTTCGTACTACTTCTACTCGTGTAGTCGTGTCTCAGAGTCAAGTACCTCATGTTGTCTCGAGAGGTCATATTCCTACTTCTGGAACATCTTATAGTCTATCACAGGGAGTTCCCCATATTCCTACTTATGGAGTTTCTCATGGGACATCTTATGGAGCTTCTCATGGACAATATTATGGACCGCAGTATGGACACAGTTATTCACCTTATGGGTACGGGTATCAACAACCCGCTTACTCCCCGAATTATGGCTTTGTAGCTCTACATAATCAAGGTACACCACATTGTGGTGCTTCCATGCCACCCTACATGGGTTAAACGAGAGGAGGATACTATGTCCATGGCCATGGTGGTTACGGTAATCAATCTTATGTGAACCAAAATTAGCGGGGAGTGTGGCATCGACCTGCTCAACCTAGGCTCCCTTTCCTCGCAACGTTAAATTTACCTGACTTGTCGAGACTAATGAACGACCTGGTATCTCATGACCTGGCTTGGTCGACTTTCCCTAACAAGATTCCCTCGGACATTCCCAAATTCGAGGGAAAACCAGGAGAAGATCCTAGTGAACATGTTAATAAATTTCACCTTTGGTGCTCTTCTAATTCCTTACATGATGATTCAATCCATTTAAGGCTATTTCAATGCACCCTCACCGGGCCTACAGTGAAATGGCACATAGAGTTACCTAGGGGGGCATTAGTTTTGTTCAATGACCTAGCTATGAATTTTTTCAATCACTTCCAGCTACCAGTGCATTACAACATTGGTACAAAACTCTTGTCGACATTTCGGCAAGACAAAGCCACGCATATCTCGGACCATATCCAAGAGTGGTGTAGACGGACGAGATTGATTAAAGCCTTCATACCACCGGAGTTTCTCCTTGAGTGGTTCCTTAAATCGTTACTACCTTATATAGCGAAGGATGTTTCTACATCCAGAGTTCAGAACGAGGAACAAGCCATTTTTAGGGTGCAGGAATTAGATTTGATTTATGCTCAATCCGAATTGTTATATAAGATAATTCCTAATGCTCCACGTTCTAGTTTCGACCCTAAGGTCAAACCTAGAACACATGCCGATGGCATTGTTGGTTGTACGAGTACCAAACCCGCAGATTCGGTTGTGCAACAGGTGAGTCAATTTTCTATCAACCAATCTACCTCAGGACAATCCACGGCTTCGTCTCAACCCACCTAAATGGCGAATGTGCTTTCGGTGCAATCGGCGGACCAAAAGGGTAACTAGCAACCTGGAAGGAATAAGAAGTAGGGTAAAAACAATTGTAAGGGTGGGAATAGGAATGCAAATGCCAATTTTAATGACAAGAACGCCCGCAATGCTGGGGGCGACAAGCAGTCTAAACGTAAGGTTTAGTTTCCTTGCAAATTGTGTAAGGATGACCACCTCACTCACTTGTTCCCTCATATGGAAGATGCCTCGAGGTTCATAGCACAGGGCCCACCTGTGCTGACCAACCCTTTACCCCATAATCAAAACATGAACTCGAGGACCCATGATCAGTCTGGTGGAGATCGGGATTCACCGGAATCCAATAGTGGTCATGGTTGCATCAACATGGTGCGTGCTACTAATGTTGTGACTCGTGTGAAGGACTATGGTTCGTCACAACCAGACCTTAGAAAGAAACCTGCTCCACCTGAGAGTCCTTTGCGTATTGAAAACCCTGTGGATAAACCTAAATTCACACCTTGCATTCCTAAGGGAGTCCTAAAGCATTCGGTGCACAATCCTAATGCCTAAGCCACCTAGAACTATTCAGTTGTCGAGGATTTGGGCCACACTCCTTATGCGATGTCTCCACTTGAAGTACTTCAAAGTTGTCCTTCGCAAAGGAAGGCTTTGCTTTCTGCTCTTGGTGTTAACGATGATAACTCTTTTTCCATCATCAAATTTGAAACGGCGGGACTGCAACCTCGCTTTCCTTACTATGTGTCTCTCTTGATTCATGTAGAATGTCTTAACATGACCATCCAATGCACTGTGATTGATGAAGGTGCTGTTGCTTCCATGATGTCTTTGTCATGTTGGAAGGGTTTGGGTTCCCCTTAGTTGTCTAAATCTGCTACCATGTTGACTGCTTTTGATGGTATATCATTTCATCCGCACGGGATTCTTCCTTCTCTTAAGGTTTGTTTGGGAGGGAAGACCGTCACGATCGAGGTCAACGTGGTTGATGCACCCCTTGATTACAATCTGTTACTAGGTAGGAATTGGATGTATAGTAAGCAAGCCATAGCTTCTTCTCTATTTCGAGTTGTATGCTTTCCATTTAATGGGAAGATTCTTACGATTGATTAGACATAATTCAAAAATCTGAGTGTTACTGCATCATCGGGAGCTTCTATCCCGATTATCAATCATTCTCAGCCAGCAACTGTGAGTGTGGGTGTTGGCATGTATCCATCCCTTATGGGAACCTTTAGTTGTACTACATCATTTCTTATGATCAGCTCTAGTTCTAGTGGGGATTCATCTTCATTGAGTTTGGTGTCTTTTCACACTACCCATATGGAATATCCTTGGATCCTTCCTACACTGATTCCTTCGCGTAAGCCTATCAAAACAGATGTGTCATTGCCTGTAGCAATGATAGCATCTCAAGCGAATCTTGAATGTGTTGTAGAGCCTAGTCCTTCCTCTTCGTGGACGGAGGAGGAGGAACCATATGTGCTGCCTGCATGGGCAGTTGAGTCTTCTCATGCACATGATTGCCTTGATAGTGTTTTTCCATTAGATGAAGCTATTATTGAGGCCATGTCTAGGGTTGAACCACCTTGGGAAGATTTAAATCATAGATCTTATTTTCTTCCTGAGCTTAACCATTTGGAGTGTGAAGACTTTAGGGATATTATTAGTGAGAGAATTGGTAGTCCTATGGTTCCATTGAGCTCTCTTGGTCCGATGGCTGATGGAAACATGGCGAATATATCTCCTACCATTCCTATCAATATCTCTCATGATCCTGGCAAGATTGAGAATGTCTATATTGGGGCATAATGTTCCCATGCTGAGATTCAAGAGTATACCGAGCTATTCAAAGAGTTTTGTGATATATTTGCTTGGTCATATGAGGAGATGCCAGGTATCGACCCTCGTATTGTCGAACATGAAATCAAGACCTACCCAGGTGCGAAGCCTATTCAACAACGCTTACGTGTAGTGAATCCTAGAAAAGCACCCACGATTAAGGCTGAGATAGAAAAGCTGTTAAATGCCAGTTTTATCTATCTTGTTCCCTTGATGGAGTGGGTTTCAAACCCCATTCCGGTTGATAAGAAGCAGGGAACGACCCGTATATCGACTGATTTTTGTGACTTGAATCGTTCCTGTCGTAAGGATAATTTTCCCACACCATTTATTAATCAAATTTTGGATAATTGTGTGGGAAGCGAGGTATTTTCCTTTATGGACAGATTTTTTGGATACAATCAGATCCATATTAAACCCGAGGACCAACATAAAAATGCATTTATTTTTCCTTGGGGTACCTTTTCATATCAGAAGATGCCTTTTGGACTTAAAAACGCCAGAGCCACATTTTAGTGGGCTATGATCTTGATCTTCCATGATCTCAAATCAATTATTGAAGTCTTTTTGGATGACCTTGCTGCTCATTCTCGTCAGAGGATGCGTCATTCCTACCATTTGAGATTAGTGTTCAAAAGATGCCACCATTACTTGGTTAGGTTAAATCCTCATAAGTGCATCTTTTGCATGAATTCTGGTCGCTTTTTAGGGTTCATTATATCCAAGGAGGGTATAAGAGTCGATCCCTTAAAGTTTGAGGCAATACTTTAATTGTCTCCCCTGAGAAACATTAGACATCTTCAATGTTTGCAAGGCATGGAAAATTTCATGCAGAGATTTGTGGTTAACTTTGCCAATTTGACTAAAGGATTTATACATATTTTGAAGAAGGACACTACCTTTTTCTAGGATGAGTGAGCCCATGAGTCCTTTGATGCGCTTAAGCGAGCCTTAGCATCGACCCCCATGATTAGTCCACCTGACTATAGCCGTGAATTTTTGATTTATGTGGCTGCGTCCATCGAGACGATTGGTATGGTTTTGGTTTAGGAGGATGAGGAGATCCATGAGCATGTCATATATTATTTGAGCCAAAACCTTGTAGATGCGGAGATCCGCTATTCCCATGTGGAGAAACTTGCCTTAGCTACCGTTCATACGGTTCAAAGGTTGAGACACTACATTCTCCTTCGCCAGACCTTGGTGGTAGCCCGTGTCAATCCATTTCAGTTCATCCTCACTAGAAGGATGATCGAGGGAAACTATAATAAGTGGATTGTCATCTTGCAAGAATTCGATCTCAAGTTTGTTTCGGAAAAATCGAAAAAATCATTCATTTTTGCGGAGCTTATATATGATTTCCCAAGCGATGAGGAGGAGGAAGTTTGTGAAGATACATTTGTCGATGAGCACATTTTCCTAATATCAACTTTGGATCCATGGTATGGGGATATCATCATATATCTACAAATATTGAAGGTCCCTACTCACCTTTCACACGATGAATGATGACTATTACGTCACGTATCCAAGAACTACCTTATAGGGGATAACACATTGTACCATCATGGGGTAGATTCCATTTTACACTGTTGTTTAAATCATGAGGAGGCTGAGCTTGTGCTAAATGATTGCCATGGAGGGGCATGTGGTGGTCATTTATCTGGGCTTTTTACAGCCCAAAAAATATTGAGAGCGATTTATTTCTTCCCGTCGATCTTTAAAGATTGTGTCAATGTGGTCAAGAAGTGCCACCCTTGCCAGGTGTTTGCATGCAATATGCGCTCATGTCCTGCCCCATTATATCCAATTATCACCATCTGTCCCTTTACTAAGTGAGGGCTTGATTTCATGGATTGCAACCCAGCTTCAGCTAGGGGCCATCATCATATTATAGTGGTTGTTGACTGTTTCATGAAATGGGTTGAGGCTATGCCCATGATTAAATCCGACGGTGAGACAGACGTGCATTTCGTATTCAACCAAATCATTACTCGGTTCGGTATTCTGAAGGAGATTGTCATTGACCATGGTAGGAACTTTCAAAATTGAATGATGGAAGAGTTGGCCTCGAATTTAGGGTATAAGCAGGAGAATTCCTCTTCTTATTACCCTCAAGCGAATGGAGAGGTTGAAGTAGTGAACAAATCACTTAAGTCCATTCTCCAACAAACCATCGCACAAAGCAAGACCAATTGGCATACCATGTTATATCCTGCTTTGTGGGCTTATAGGACCGTGGTTAAGACTGCCACTAGTTTTTCTCCATATCAGCTTGTACATGGAGTGGAGTCGGTCTTGCCAGTTGAATGCGAAATCCCTTCATTGAAGCTAGCCATAGAGATTTTACCAGACACTTCCACATTGGAGGAACATTTGGTCCACTTAGAGCAGCTTGATGAGCATCGTCGAGATGCCTTAGTGGCTCTAGAGGTAAATACGTGTCGCATTAAGGTCCAGTATGGTAGATCTGTCCATTTGAGGAGGTTTAGTGAAGGAGATTTGGTCCTTTTGTGGGATCAAGCTAAAGAAACCTTGGGGGCAGGAAAGTTTAATCCCATGTGGCATGGTCCTTACGTTGTCAAATGTGTGTTAGAGAAGGGCACCTATGAGCTAGTAGATTATGAGGGGACAACCTTGGAGGAGCCTAGAAATGGGCTCTATCTTAAAAAGTACTATGCATGATCCTCAGCCAGGGCTGATTATTGTATATTATTGTACAATATTTTTGCATAGTTAGGTTTTTCTTATGGTGATTGGGTTTGTTGATTAGCTTTCATTTCTTATGGCATATGTGAGTGGATTCTTCCATCTATATAGGATTCGCTGATGGTGCTAGCCATCACACTCAACACTCAGCCTCTGCTGCTTGGGTGATTTATACTCCTACGGGTCAAGTATAGTCTTCAGGAGGCATATATTTACGGCCCTCTTCAAACAATGTTGTTGAGTATAGTGCCATTATCGAACTTCTACAGGATGCCATTTCACATGGTGTTCTCTCTCTTGAGGTACGTCTTGATTCACAGTTAGTAGTGTCATAGCTTAATGGCTTGTATCATGTTAGGGATCCAACATTATTACGAATATTCTTACGTGTGAGATTGTTAGAACGGAAATTTGACAACATAACATCCATACATGTTTCAAGATTTATAATCAAGTTGCTGACTCATATGCTAACTATGTGTTAGATTGGCATTTGTTTCACAAACCATAAGCTCATCACAAACATACATTTTTACACATATAAATAAATAAAATCAATCATCATAAAAGTTTTTCATTAAACATCCAAAAAGTGACGTCATAATACATAAGTGTCATAATACAAAAATGGGGCTTCCAAGCCACCAAAATATAATACACGATAGTACGAAAATGTGTCACTCCCAGGTGTCTAAGATTGGGGAGGAAGAGGGGGGTTCTGATCATGAATGTCACCACGGCTCTAGCTAGCCATCGAAATAACCACACCCATGCTCGTGGTACACCCACCACCTGACGTTGCATGGCCTCGGGCAAGTCCTCGACTTGCGCCATGGGTACTCTATGTGTCATCCGCATAAAGTTTGTGTGGATGCTTTGGAGCGTCCGCTCTGCATCCACACCCATGATGTCATCTCCTCTTCCCCTCTGTCTATGACGAGGGAAACCATCAAGCCACCGTGGTCCTACATCTGCATACATATGATAGGTTGTCACTATGTGTTGTCACACAAAAACATGTATTTTGGTTCCATATATCAAAAAACACAATAAAATTTAATAATTCAAAAAACTTTAAAAAGAGGGTTGGGATTCATTACCAATGTCACCGTATGCTGCTCCTGGTGGTAGGAGCATGTCAGGATCTCCCCAAAAATCTATCTTCGCATAGGGGTAATCATCAATGGCAACTATCTGTCGCCTCCACCATGGAAAGAAATCAGCTAGGCAGGGGTTAGACACCCTACCTCCACCTAGTCTTCACATTGCATCTGCCCAACGTCATTGGGCTAGATCTCGAACCCCATGAGGAGGAATGTCAACCCTAGGGCTTAGCCTTGGAACATGCTCAAAGAAGAACTTGCTCAGTATACTGCCAAAACCAAAGTTTCGTACACTTCCCATCTTGTAGTTACTGAGCTGCTACTTCATGTTACTCAAAAACACAGTGCTCCAGTCATAAACTGTGGGTCTCATGCACTCCATTACATAGAACATCAATGGAGTGAGGCTAGCCCTGCTATCCTACCGAGTGCCAGTGGTATGGCCTTCAGACCTAGCACCTATATGGACTTTGTCGGGATTTGGCTCCCAACCTTCTCTGTGTTCAGAAAAAAGTATACTGCAATATACTCATCAATGGTGAGGCCGCCTCTGGGCCTGCGAGAGCGTAGGTTCACCACTTCTCCCCATTGAGACAATCCTGTAATGAAGTATATGTCCTCCACCTCTATAGTGAGGGACATCCCGTCGATATGGAAAGACTCTGTGTCAAGATCCTAGTAGTCTACTAGCATCTGCAACAGTCTTGGTTTGGCCCTTAAGCCCCCAAGACACCAAAACTTGTATAGCCCACATGCATGAAGAGCTTGTTGAGCCATTAGATCACCCCGTACAGCTTCTTCTACATCCCCGTGTTCTCTCTCCCTCCATTCTAGAACCATCCTGCACATTTAAATTAAATTTTGGTCAATATTTGTCTTAAAAAACCTTAAACATGGCCGCATACGCGACTGTTTGCAAAACAGCCATGTATGTACGTGGTTTTGGGCCATTTTTTCATGTATAGCCAGCCCTATACACGAAAAAAGCCCCGATTTCCATGTGGACCAAAGCGACCATCTTAGACCGGCCTAGAAATTAATTGTAACCATGGAAATTGAAAAAATTTACATGCAAATGGAAGAGCAGGGCATGGGACGTTACCTGGAAAAAGCGGTGTTGAATTTCGCCAGATGAAACTCCCGGAATTCGCGTTTGAAGTTCTGAGCTCAATAGGGTAAAAATTTCAAATGATATATCATTTTTGAATTTTTTACTATTTATAGAAAAAATTTCAAATTTTTGAAAATTTTTACCCCCTTTCTATAGTTTTGAAACATTTCTGACCCTTTTGGACCGTTTTTTACTAATATGATGATGTAGGAGACCGTTTTGAGCGTCGTTTCAACCATTGTTTTGACTCATTCATGTCGATTTGAGGTATGATGTTTAAACTGGCATATAAGTTAGATTTCACCTTCATTTGAATTTTGCATGACCTTATGACCGTTATTATAACCTTAGGTACGAACCCATTCTATCCTGTCACGGAACCTTCTTGTTGTTTTAGAAGTAACATGATGTGAATGGTAGAGCTTGACCTTTCATGGGTGCCCTAGTTAGCTCCTTATTTGCATTTGGTGCCCATGTCAACAGTTTGTCCTTTAGGGTGTGGGATTCCATTGTATAGTATCACTATGTCATTTCGCAAGAGCCTCATACTCCTCTTGTTCTTTTGCTGGCCTCTTTCCTGAGGACTCCCTTATGTCAAGTTGTAATTGCATTATCATGAGCTTTTCCTACCTCATTGAACCTTATGCGGGCTTCCCTGACTTCTAGTATCAGCCATATATCCCAAGCTTGTCTCATGTCTAACCACGCAGAGCCATTTTGTATATCCTTTACAGCTTGATTCCCTATTTTTACCGGGAGGGGACTTTCCACCGAGTGTCACTGTCCTACACGTGTGTCCTTGCATTGAGCATAGGTATGTTCCATTGCTTGGAACTAGCTTGTTTGTCCCATTAACACTCGTCTCCTCCTAGTCTGTAACTATAAAGCACTTTTATTCTTTTTCAAGCTTTTCAAAATATTTGAAAAAGTCCAAAAAAATCAAAAAACCAAAAAGTCGGACAAGAAAAGATATTATCTTTGGTAGCAGTCGAGTCGTGTTTCCTTTGAACAAAGCACTGTATATCACATCCATTGGTTGGGTTAATAGTTTGACTTTAGGAGCTATACTCGTTTCTCTGAGTTTATCTCCACCGACTGGTTAAGCTTCCAGTCCCTATGCAGCCTCTATCGATGCCTCCTATGTCGCAGAGATGTCCCAGTTTTGTATATCAAGTCTATGCTACCTACATTCAGTCACCATTCACCTTTATGCTCTTGTTTGAAGGAAGTTGAAACCTGAGTCGGCCATTCCTCAGTTATCTTAACGTTGCATGTCAGCCATTCTTGGTACAGTTACTGGTTTGTGCACATTATAATCGAGTCCTTCCACATTATGCAGCTTTGTTGAGTACCTCATGTTGGATGATGGGGGATGTCTTAATGCCCTCCTTCTAGCAGATTTCATCCCATCGACTTCAGATCATTTATTCTAGGATAGGAATCTAGAGTCATTTTTGAGTTCCTTGAGACTTGCAATCATCAGTGGCAGGTTCTCTCGCCATCGATAGTTTTTGGGAATACATCAATGTCCCCTAATCGATGGATTCTCTCAAGTGTTTGACCTCAACACCTTTATTCACACTTGTTATTTTTCACTCTAGTACCTTGATTCCCATTTTCATTATTAGTGGGTAATCTCGCGTCTGTTAATGGTATACATCAATGACCGGTAATTAGACAATGGACTACCATGTTCGATCTCGACACCTCTATTCACATAGTAGGACATGTACTCGTAGCAGTTTGTGTAGAAGACCTTCCAGATTGGTGGCATCTCATATATGCTACCTCCTTGATTGTGCCAGTGTTCATGAAATTTCAGCTCTCGTGACTTGATTCCAGTATATGTCAGATATTTCCAACCATTATGGTAATCTTGATCCATTATATATCTTCAGCCTTCATGGAGATCATGATCCTTTGTATATCTTCATCATGGAGATTCTCAGATATCTATATTGTACGTGGCGATGACCACACATGTTTATTTTGTATCATTGCCTATTCATGGACATTGTACTCTTATGTATTCGAGACTGCTACACCTACTTGCATTTATGTGCAGATTTTAATCATTGTATTGTACTGATTGGATGGCTAGTTCTTCCACTGGGTTCTTCATCACTCCACTTCTGGGATGGACTTATAATTTATTTCAGCCATCGTATGACCCCTCTGACCTTACACATTAGGGGGCATCTGTTACAACTGATTTTACCACACATGGTGGATCACACCTTTATGGCCTTCCTTGTCCCTCTGTAGACTCTTTTGACCCCATGGACCATTTTTGTACCTTTGATTTTTCCAATATCATCCCTAAAAACATGCAATAATTTACATACGTGACTTTTAATCCCTTTCTCACGTATATACGCAGTTTTGACCCTTAAACCCACGTACATCGGGATGTGTGCAAAAGGCCAAATGATTTTGGAGTTTTCCTTGATGTGGATCTGAGTCACTTGTCTCTTGGCCTTCCATATGCCTTGAGATCGCTCATATTTGACCTTCCATTACCCCATTGAAGAGCTATATAAGGAACCCTTTGGATACATTGAAAGGAGGAGGAATTGAAAAGCAAGAAAACTATAGTCAATTGTTACCGGAGCTTATACTTGAGTCTGTATCTCTTTGTCCCTTGGAGCACTTTGTGTTCTTCCCAAGCTTTCCTTTTGCTTGTGAGATTTCTATCGACAGATGGAGGATTGAAGTGGCGGAGGCCCAAGTGGGGAACTTAGTTTCTCTGATTCGCAGATGTGCCGATAGAGGTTGTCACTATTGTAATCTCTAATTTATATTAATAGAAATATCTTTTCATGTCCAATAATGTGTATTTAAATGAGTATTTGATCCATGGATGATTTTAAATGCTTATATGTTATTGATTATATATGCTAGAGTAGGTCTAACACAATTATATATAGCATGCTTGTCTTGTTTGCTAAGTGTTGAGATAGAAATTTATCAATACAAGCGGGAGTGGAAAAGCTCAACGGGGATCTACATCAACGGTCCAGAATAAGGTATGAATCGAGATCCTTTAGTGTTAGATGTTTGGTTTCTCTTGCATATAGGAAAGGATTGATTTCTGGAGTTAATATGTCTGTTGTGGTACCCCAAGCCATAGGAATTTCTCTCCGTAATAGTGATCCTTTTTATATTATTGAAGAAAATAGATCGCATGTACTTTCATTTAAAGTTTCGACAAGACAATCAAGTGTCAAACTTTGTTCCTGTGACACCTCTATTGACTACAAATGATGACACACCTACTTGACCTCTTGAAAAAATTGATTCGGTTCACTAATGACTTGTGTACCTCAGTGGGTTGTCAAAACTATTGAAGCTATTGGACTTGATGTAAGTGATGTTAGTATTGGTCGACATACCCACATTTAGAAACAACATTGTAGTGTTTCCCTAATGGATAATTTTCTTGAAATATGTGATGTTGAAACCTATGCTATTTCTCAGGGATTGCATACATGGGGGAATTCTATGTCTACTAAAATTGTTTCCTTTATCATGAATTAGACTTTGGATTTAGTTCCTCGACCACTTGGAAAAAATGTTATGCAATGTTGAAGGTTATACAACACCAATTTTAGCTCTGACGATGTTATTTAATGTCACAAGGCTCATTTGATAGCTAATGGATTCTCTCAGCAATAATGTTTCAACAACACTGAAAAATTTTCCCTTGTTGCAAAGATGAGCTCAATTCAACGGATTCTTTCACTTGTTACGTGGTTTTGACAAAAAATTAATCAAATTTATGTAAAAAGTGACTTTCTTCATGACGATTTATCTATATATATGGAACAACATATGGGTTTTGTGATAGATTATAGTCTTACATGTCACATGAAGAATTCTTTGTATGTTTGAAACAATCCCCCTATGATTCGTATGAGAAGATCAATTACTTATTTATCAATATTCATTTCAAACATTGCGAATGTGATCACAATATTTATGTATTACATGTTCATGGAGATTGGTTGATTGTGGCATTTTATGTTGATTATGTAGACATAACTAGAAACAATGTTGAATTAATTATTTTGAGTTTGAATAACCAACTTGTAGATACCTTTGAAATGACTGACCTCAGTATTTTGAATTTATTTTTGGGTATTCAAGTGCTTCAAATGAATGATGGTATCTTTATTTATCAACAAAAGTATGCTTTGGATATGTTGAAATGATTCAAAATGGATGATTGTAAGTATTCTACTACACCTCATCAGTCATGCGTTAAGGACTATGACTCTTCCCAAGTCAACACAACCCATTATCAAAAATTGATCAATATATTAATTTACTTAACTCATAGTCACCCTTACATTTCCTTTTCTATTAGTGTGATTTCTCATTTCATGCGGGATACCATAGAAAGTCACTATAATGTTGCAAAAATAATTATTCGGTACATTAAGGGAACTTACCAATTTGGAATCCAATATTGTCATAGTTTAGACCCACTAGTTGGTTTTTCTAATATAAATGGATAGGTGACATTGATGACACGAAATCCACTTATGGATGTGTGTTTCGATTGAGTTCTAGGCCCTTGGTTTATTCGGGTAATAAACAAAAGTTAGTATCTATTTCAACTACAAAAACATAATATCGAGAAGATTCTAATGTAGGTATACAGGAGGTTTGGATCCATTATATTTTAGTGTCTTTTGGATTTCCTATTCAAGACTCGATTGCCATTCATTGTGACAATAAGAGTGCAACCCAAGTTTCTAATAACTTCATTTCTCACAACAAACTGAAGAATGTTGAACTTCATGTACACTACTTGCGACCTTTGATGCATGGAAATGTTGTGACTTGTGTTTATTAAAGAACATATGAATAGATTGTTGATATTTGAAGGCTTTACTAGAATCTAATTTTGTTAAAATTTAGGGTATGTATGGGCTTAAGGAAACAACAATTATGGAGGGGTGTTCAAAGGACATAATTTCACCTCCTAAATATCCAAAGTGTTGTGTTCATTTGGGGGGGGGGGGTTGGAACCAAAGGTTATGATGGTTCATCATGCATCTAGATATTTTAGAGACATTTAGTCAAAATACTATAGTCATATAGGTTGGAATTCAACTAAAGGATTGACTAAGTGGTCGATATATCAATAGGCTAAATGATCAATGAAGTAGTAGTAGGATCGAATAAAGAATCCGACTAATCAATAAAACATCATAGACTTTTAGGAAATGGTTAGAAATAACAAACCATATTTGTGTACTAGATCACCCTCAACTCAAGGAATTTTGTTGGATATAGACTAGAATATAAAAGAACAACCCTGTGGGTTGTATTGAAAAGGAAAATTATTGAATTATGATGATGCATTGTGATGTTCTAATCATATTTATTTGTGATTAAGTTTTGTAAATGGTGTATTTAAACACTACCTATCTTCTTAGAATATCCTTATCCCTTATACTATTTTATGTCTATCTTGTGTTTAAAGGGTTTTCAAATAAATACTTTCTCCTTGTATAATAAAAGAATTGAATCCTCCTTAAAATATTTAGTGTTGAAAAATATGGTGAAATATTTTCTTATTAAAAAGGAAATTCTTCAAACAACCTACCTTGTAAAAAAAAAATTAGATCTCCTTTACTTAGGATCTTTTCCCACCCAATGGTATAAACCAATTCATAGACTCTACATTCTTATCATGTTTCAATATAAAAAATATTATGTAGGCCACACCATTAGTCCTTTGGTGATATGGCCTAGAGAATGTATCTCACTAGGAAATAGAGGGAAAAAAACTACATCAATGGATAGGATTGGAGATTAGTGAGAAACATAGTCTCTATACACACTAAATTGATACATGTCCAAATATGCTTTTGATCTGCTAAGATCGCATTAGGGGAAAAACAAATATCATACATAGTATGGATTTACAAACTCATAAGAATGACATAGAGATCAGAAATAAGGGAGCTCATAAGACTCTTGGATTCAAATATCCTACTAGACTCTCTCATATCTCACCTAATCGATGATCCCGATGAGACCTCATACATTATTTTATAATATACTTAGCAATTTATCAATCATATGAGACTAGCAAGTGCAAGTTAGAAATAGAATTTTATCCTTACAAGGATGAAGGGGTATCCACTGGATTGTTGGATATTATCTCACCCCTTATTTTATTTCAAAATATGGGGACCCATCCTTCCTGTTTGAAAAACATATTATCCAAAAATGGAACATAAAAAAGAATATTAAACATCGTGGATTCATATAGATGAATCATGAAAACTAAAGGACAACATAAAACAAATTAGATTCGTTACATGCACCCACATACACAAATTATTTAGATTGATGACACCACTATTGAACATCAATAATTCACAAAGAAAAAATCATGTGAATGAATATGAGAGAGAAGTATTGATGCCCACATTGCTTCCCATCAATCTAAATAATCTTCACTATTGAAATCTTGTTCATATGGATATGGAGGATTGAGTTTAGTTAGGAAAGGTGAGATTATAGTAAAGCTTCTCTGGAAAGGAGAGAATATCATTGCTGGAGCATAATCGACTTTTGTTATGTAGGTTCATCCTTGAATTTATGATTTTATCTTCCACCATTTTTATCCATATTTGATATCTTCATCCATCATAAATAGTTTCCGTTCTATCATTACCAATTTAAAAGAAAACCAAAGCTAGAACTGACATCCTGTTAACATCTCATACTACAATGCCATAATGAACCGGTACTTATCATAGTTATTGATACTTACATCATGAGGAAATTATTGATGCATGAATATATATAGCCATGTGGACCATGTAAATGTTGGATAGACTGGCACAAATGTATTCTGGTTGTCATTGATGGCAGTACAGATTCAGATCAGAAGGAAAGAAGCACAAGATTGAAAGAGATGCATGCAGACTTGGTGGATAGAGATGGTAAAATGGCTATTAAAATGACCAATGGATTTTTGGTTTCGTGCTGCAATGGTGGGTGGCTTTTAGTTTGAATATCGGAACTTCTTTTGATTATTCTTTATCTTCTTACGGCGGATGGTTCCCAACTTTCGAGCCGCTACGACGGAGGTAGTTCCCAACTTTTGAGCCGTTACAGTGGATGGTTCCTAACTTTCAAGCCGATATGGTGGATGGTTCCGAATTTTGAGCTGCTATGGCAGAGGTGGTTCCCAAATTTCGATCCGCTACGGCGGATGGTTCCTGAATTTCATGCCACTATGGAGGATGGTTCTCGATGGTAGATGGCTCCTGACTTTCGAGCCTCTACGGTGGATGGTTACCGATGTTCGAGACAATACAACAAATGGTTCTATGGTAGATGGTTCTATGACGAATGAGCCGCTACATCGGATGGTTCTATGGCAGATGGTTCTGCGATGGATGAACCACTACGGTGGAGGGCTTATCATTTTTGAGCCACAATGACGGGCGAATTTCTCAGTTTGACTATAGGGTAAACTCCCAATTTTTTTTGTTGCACTACAGCAGATGGATTGTCAAGTTCATGGCCGCTACGACAATTGATTTTTTGTTCACATCTTTGTTGCTGAAGCACGATGGGAGCTTACACAGCCTAAGAACGAGGTCATGTGTTGGTGCAAAGGAATTGGGCAAAGTGCATAAAGGCTTAACACATGAAGAAAAGTAAAAAATGTTATGTGTATAATCAAACTATTGTTGTTCCTTCATTATTTTTAGGTTATAGAATTATAACTTATTCTTGATCAGGGTTACGAATCGTTGGGTGGTGTATAAAAGTGAGATGAAGCGATCTGGGTTAGTGCGACTATGTAGAGAAGAGACTAAACTCTACAAGGGAAGAAGAATGGTATAAATAAGAAATAGAGAAGAGCAGAAGACTGAGGATGCACAAACCAAAGACCAAATAATGAAAGAACAAAAGAATGAGTAGAAGAGGAAGAACTAATGAGGAGCAGAGATAAAAAAAAACTAGAAGAAGAATGAAGACAAATGCTGGGTATAACAGAATAGAGAAGCTAAAAAGATAGAAGCAGAATGAAAGCAAAGCAGAAGAACAAAACAGAGATGAAGAGGTAAGCACCGTTATATTAGTATCATTATTATGTATTGATTGAAAGTAATTGTAGAAAAACAAGGTGGTAGGGAGGTGCTAGGGAGGACTGTTGTCCTCAAGATTCAGTGGGTGCTGGAGAACTTTGAGAGTTGGTGCTCTCTACAAGTTGGTGCTTGTAATTCAGAGGTTGAAGCCTCATTTGAGTAAGAGCTCAAATAAAGAGAAGATGTACAGAAGTTGAAGCTTACCTGACATCCTAAGAAGAATAGGTTTTCCCTTTATGGGTTTCCTCATGAAATCTGTGTCTGTGTGTATTTTGTGTGATTGATGGATGATGGTTTGATTTACATATTGAATTTGTTGCAATGGAGTTTCTACTAGTAAGGAATGAATATAGAATTCCTCATAACATATTGACTATCATAAAACTTCAATGATAAAATATTTAAAATTGTATAATATTGTTTAAGCACATAAATTACCTGATTCACCCCCCCCCCCTCTTAGTTAATTGAATACTTTTAACAATTGGTATCAGAGTCAATTCCTTTAGTCTAAGGAATATCTGATAATATTAATCATGACAAGTCATGAAGTTTCAACCAATAAATCTCCTATGTTTGATGGAACAAATTTTTCTTTTTGGAAAGTTAGAATGAGAACTTACCTAATGTCCTTAGGTGCTGATGTTTGGGAAGTGGCAGAAACTGGATATACGAAACTGATTGTACTAGCTTCCAAAGATGATAAGCTAGAGTTTAGTTTTAATGCAAAGGAAATGAATGCTATACTGAGTGGTATTTAAGAAGCTGAGTTTGTAAAGGTAATGCATTTTGAATTTTCAAAAGAAATCTGGGATAAACTCATTAGTAGTTACGAAGGAAATGAAAAAGTAGAAGATGCCAAACTTCAGGCTTACAGACTGAAATTTAAACAGCTAAAGATGAATGAGGATTAGCCTGTTAGTAAATATTTCTTAAGAGTTGAAGAGATTGTGAATGCCATGAAGGGTCCTGGTGAGAAGATTGAGTAAGCTCCTCTTGTTCAAAATATTTTGAGATCTCTGCATGATAAGTTCAATCCAAAAGTCTCTGCAATAGAAGAAATGAATGATCTTAAAACCTTATCTATTGACCAACTTCTAGGAACTTTAACTACCTATGAAATGAGGATCAGTAAAGCTAAATCTACCATTAGAGAAGCTTCTTTTAAAGTAGACAAACATACAGATTCTAAAATGGAAGAGATTGAAGCAAAATTTGTAAGAAATCTGAAAACTGGATCAGGAAAATATAAAGGGAAGTTGCCTTTAAATGTTTCAACTATGGTAAGGTAGGACACTTTCCATCCAAATTCCCTTACAAGAAAAAAAAATCATAATTTTTTTGATGAAGAGAAACACACATTTAAGCGATACAATAAAAACAATAACTACAAAAAGAAAAGTTTGTGTGCAAATGATGTTGATCCCTCAGAAGTTACGGACAGTGAGTCATTTTGTGAAGATAAAATGAATGATTTTATGCTTATGGCCATAAAATATCTTGAAGTTGAATATGCTAGAAGTGATATGAACGATGAAGATGCTGTAGTTGATATGGAAGGTGAGTTAATTAGTGCATTGGAAGAAATTAACAGACTCGGGCTAAAGAAGAGAAAACAAAAACAATTGTTAATGCAGTATAAAAAGAATGTTAAAGAACCTAGTGCAGATTGTATCTTGTTAAAGGTATAACTAGAAGAAGCAAAGAAAATAAGCGATGTTCTAAAAGAACAATTATCACAGAAAAAGATGAGATGTGAAGCATTGGAGGAAGAACTAGTGAAATTCAAAAAATAATTGGAGAAATTCCAATCTCTCTATCATCAAAACTTGTCAAGTATTAAAGCTTCAGAAGAAATAAATAATATCTGGAGTAATCAAAGGTCTCCTTTGATCAAGACTGGTCTAGGTTATGAAGAAGGTACAAGTAGCAATCAATCAGAAAACAAGGAAACAACTAAAGTGATTAATTTTCAAAATAGCAATCAGACAGAGTACACAAAGTCATCAAATTTCATCAAAGCTGAAGCAAATAAAAAAAACAGTGAAGTCAAATTAATGAGTGGTAAAGATGATATAGCTACAGGAACAGATAACCATGTTCTTCAGTCAAGAAATCATGAAGAAGAGATTAATAACAGAATGACAAGGCAATCTATTCCAAGAATACAGTCAATATTCAGGTACCAAAATTTTTTCAATGGCTATTGTTATTGTTGTTCTAACTTCGGTCATAAAGCTGCAAGTTGTGTTTTTAACTTTAGAAACATACAACAAAGAATTTTTAGCAATAACCAAATGCTACCACATAGAGTGAAACAGACAATGAGAAAACAAGGGCATCATTCTACTCCATCTCCAACTAGAAGAAGAGTTCATGCTAGAAATATCAATTCTTTTGAGCTTTTGTACAACATGCCAGAATGTTATATTTGTCATAATTTTGGACATAAGGCCACATAATGTTATTTAAAGAATTATGAATCAAATTCAAGAGTAGATTATTCAGTTAAAAAGGAAAAAATATGGAAGAAGAAAGAAAACAACCAGTGTGGGTTAGTGCTTTTTGCTCAAAGACAAAATGACCCTTGGTATATTGATAGTGGATGTTCCAAACACATGAATGGGGATAAAAGTAAATTTTTGTCTCTGAGCGAACACAAATCAGGAAATGTAACTTTTGGAAATGATGCTCCAGGGAAAATCAGAGTCAAAGGATTGGTATGCCTGAATAGTGGTAAAGGGAAATCTCAAGATGTATTGTTTGTAGATTGCTTGAAGCATAATCTTCTTAGTGTCAGTCAGGTATGTGACAGAGGATGTGAAGTTATTTTCACCTCTAAAGAGTGCAAAATAAAATATGTATCTTCGGGACAATTGATTACCAAAGGTATAAGAACATAAAACATTGTCTATGTTTTGAAAGAAGATTAGGAAGAATGCCATCGAAGCAAGTATGAAGACATTTGGCTATGGCATAGAAGACTTAGACATTTGAATTTTGATCATTTAATCAAGCTTAGAAACAATGGAGCAGTAAAATATTTTCCAAAGATATCAAAACCATATGATTCTGTATGTAAACCCTGTCAAATGGGAAAGATGACTTGAACACAATTTAAATCCAAGAGTTTTACATCTACAGATAAAAATCTTCAATTAGTGCATGTGTATTTATGTGGACTATCAAGAAAGGAAGGCACAGGAAAATACAACTATTTTTTGTTGGTTATTGATGATTATTCTATACTAACATGGGTTGCTTTTTTGAAAGAAAAATCTAAAGCATTTGAAAAATTCAAAGTATTTAAGGCTCTGACTAAGAATCAAACAGGAAAATATTAAAAGCAGTAAGATATGATAGAGGAGGAGAGTTTTGTTCAAATGACTTCAAATAATTTTGTGATGAACAAGGAATTAAAAGAGAATATACAATTCTAGGGACTCCACAACAAAATGGAGTAGTTGAAAAACATAATAGATGAATTCAGCGTAGATGGCAAGGTCAATGATGAATGAAAGAAATATTTCTTAGACATTCTGGGTAGAGGCAATTCACACATTTGTTCATATTCTTAACAAAGCTCACTGAAGGCCAAACAATGATAAAACTCCTTATGAATTGTGGTTTGGGAGACCTACTTCAATCAAGCACTTTAAAGTCTTTGGAAGTAAATGTTATATCAAAAACAATGATGAACATCTTGGAAAATATGATGATAGGGCTAATGAAGGTATCTTGTTGGGGTACGCCACAAACAGTAAAGGATATAGATGCTATAATAAGAGGTTACATAAAATGGTTGATAGCATTGGCATTAAATTTGATGAAGGTATACATGTAAAAGACACTTATATAAGAAGTGTTGAATCAAATACGGAGGATATGGATGAAGATGAATAAGGACAGGTCCAAGAATCAGGAAAAGGAAGACTCTGAGCCAGATAATGAAGGTACAGATTCACAACAACAATCAATAAAACCTTCTTCAAGAACTATTCAAAAAAATCATCCTGAAAGTCAGATTATTGGTAACAAGAATGAAGGTGTACAGACAAGAAGAAAGTTACTCAAGGATTCATAATAGTCTCACATTGATTTTCTATCTATAATAGAACCCAACAATTTTTATGAAGCTAGTGAAGATGAATATTGGATAAAAGCCATGAATGAATAGCTTGATAATATTGAAAAGAATAATACTTGGGAACTTGTTCCTAGACCAACATACAAGAATGTGATTGGTTCCAAATGGGTGTTTAAAAATAAAATGAATGAAGAAGGACGCATTGTGAGGAATAAAGCTAGATTAGTCTATAAAGGGTATGCTCAAATTGAAGGACAAGATTTTTATGAAACCTTTACAACTGTGGAAAGAATGGAAGCTATCAGAATGTTTCTTTCTTATTCCTGTCAGGAGAATTTCAAAATTTATCAAATGGATGCCAAGTCAGCATTCCTCAATGGAGATCTAGAAGAAGAAGTTTATATGGAACAACCTAAAGGATTCTCACTAACAGACAATCCTGATTATGTATGCAAACTAAACAAGGCTCTGTATAGATTGAAATAAGCACCTAAAGCTTGCTACTATAGATTAGAAAAATACTTACAAGAAAAAGGATTCAAGAAAGGCACTGTTGATAGTAATCTGTACATCAAAACAGAAGGTGATGACTTATTAGTTGTTTTGGTTTATGTTGATGATATTATTTTTGGATGTACTAATGATTCTTCTGTTCAATGGTTTGCTAATGCCATGCAATATGAGTTTGAAATGTCCATGATTGGAGAACTGTCATATTTTCTTGGTCTTCAAATCACTCAGAGTTGTGAAGGTCTATTTATCTCTCAAAAGAAGTATCTGAAGGAGATGTTGAAGAGATTTAAAATGGAGGATTCTTCACCTGTTAGTACCCCTATGATTGTTGGCTAAAAACTTAGCAAAGATGATATTTCACCCAATTTTGATCAAAGAACATATAGGTCAATGATAGGAAGTCTTCTATACATCACTGCATCTCGTCCTGATATTATGCATGTTGTTGGAATGGTAGGAAGATTTCAGTCTGCTCCTAAACAAAATCACTTGGTAGTTGTGAAGAAATTTTTTAAATATCTGAAAGGCACAATGACTTATGGTCTCTGGTATCCTAGAAATCAAAATTTTCAGTTAATTGCATATTCAGATGCTAACTGTGAAAATTGTTTGGATGAGAGAAAAGAACAAGTGGAGGTGCATTCTTCTTAGGTGATCCATTAGTAGAATGGATGAGTAAAAATAAAGGTTCAACATCCTTGTCTACTACTGAAGCTCAATACATTGATGCTGCCACCTATTGTACACAAGTACCATGGATGATTCAGACTCTTGCAGATTTGGAGGTGAAATACATTGAACCCATCCCCATTAATTGTGACAATATGAGTGCTAATATTGTGTCTAAGAATCCTGTCCTACATTCCAAGACTAAGCACATCCCGATCAAGTATCATTTTCTAAGAGAGCAAGTCACAAACATAGTGGTTCAATTGAATTTCATTTCTTCTATAGATAAGATTGTTGATATCTTTACTAAACCTTTATCAAAGACTCAATTTGAATATATCCTCCAGAAATTGGGTGTCATGCCCTATTCCAGCTTATCTCCTCACTTTGATAGGGGGAGCTTGTGTTTATTGAACATCTGATAGGAATTTGAAGTGATTTCAAAGTTTATTTTCTCAGAAACAAGTATCTGAGTTTTTCCTGATAGGGGGAGTTGTGTTGTACACTGTATCTTTGACATTGATGTCAAAGGGGGAGAAGTTCATGTAATTTGGCAAAGTCACAGTTGGAATATCAGAAGAAGGTGTTTCAGAGTTAGATAAGAAGAAGGTGTTCTAGAGTTTTGGGTTTCCATCAATGCCAAAGGGGAAGATTGTTGGCTATACTGGAACATAGCTATTTTGGTTGTCATTGATGGCAATACGGATTCATATCAAAAGGACAGAAGCACAAGCTTGAAAGAGATGCATGCAGACTTAGTGGATAGAGATGGTAAAATGGCTATTAAAGTGACCAATGGATTTTTGGTTTCATGTCGCAATGACGGGTGTATTTTAGTTTGAATATCATAACTTATTCCGATTATTCTTTATCTTGTTATGACGGATGGTTCCTGACTTTCGAGCTGCGACAATGGAGGTGGTTCCCGAATTTTGAGCCGTTACGGTGGATGATTCCTGAATTTTGAGCCGCAATGACGGATGGTTCTTGATGTTAGAGCCAATACATCAAATGGTGCTATGATGGATGGTTCTACGATGGATGGTTCTACGACGGATGAGTCACTATGATGGAGTGCTTATTGTTTTTGAGCTGCAACGACAGGCGAATTTCTCATTTTGACTGTCGGGTAATCTCCCGATGTTTTTTGTTCCTTTACAGTGGATGGATTCTTAAGTTCATGGCCGCTACGACAGTTTATTTTTTTTCACATCTTTGTTGCTGAAGCATGATGGGGGCTTATGTAGCCTAAGAACGAGGTCATGTGTTAGTGCAAAGGAATTCAGTGAAGCACATAAATCCTTAATACATGACGAAAAGTAAAAAAATGTTATGTGTATAATCTAATGGTTGTTGTTCCTTCATTATTTTTAAGTTATAGAATTATAACTGATTCTTTATCAGGGTTATGAAGCATTGGGAAGATGAAGTAGCTCGGTGGGTGGTGTATAAAAGTGAGCTGAAGCGATCTGAGTTAGTGCGACTGTGTAGAGGAGAGACTAAACTCTACAAGGGTATAAGAATGATCTAAATAAGAAATAGAGAAGAGCATAACACTGAGGATGCACAAACCAAAGACCAAATAATGAAAGAACAAGAGAATGAGTAGAAGAGGAAGAACTAATGAGGAGCAGAGATAAAGAAAACCAGAAGAAGAATGAAGACAAATGATGGGTATAACATAATAGAGAAGCTAAAAATATAGAAGCAAAATGAAAGCCGAGTAGAAGAACAAAACAGAGATGAAGAGGTAAGCACCATTATATCAGTATCATTGTATTGTATTGATTCAAAGTAATTCTAGAAAAATAGGGCGGTAGGGAGTTGCTAGGGAGGACTGTTGTCCTCAAGATTCAGTGGGTGCCAAAGAAATTTGAGAGGTGCTAGGGAGGACTATTGTCCTCGATATTCAGTGGGTTCCAAAGAACTTTGAGAGTTGGTGCTCTCTACAAGTCAGTGCTTGTACTTCTGAGGTTGAAGCCTCATTTGAGTAGGAGATCAAAGAAAGAGAAGATGTACAGAAGTTGAAGCTTACTTGACATCCTAAGAAGAAGAGGTTTTTTCCTTTATGGGTTTCTTCATGAAACCTGTCTCTGTGTATTTTGTGTGATTGAATGATGATGGTTCACTTTACATATTAAATATGCTACAATGGAGTTTCTGCTAGTAAAGAATAAATATAGAATTCTTCATAACATATTGACTATCATAAAACTTCAAGGATAAAATATTTAAAATTGCATAATATTGTTTAAGCAAAGAAATTAACTAATTCACCCCCCTCTCAGTTAATTGAATACTTTCAACAGTAAATGGGACTACCCACTCACTCTCAAAAATTACCTATACTAAGATATATTTAAAGAATTCACAGTAATTTGTAAATGATCGTCATGGACTATATATATCTAGACAATGTTGACCTAAATAAGGGGCGTAATGTAGAACTCTTACATTGAATGAATAAATCATGATAAACTAATAACTATTATTTGTACAACATGCATATGTATGGTATCAAAGGCTAGACTAGCCTTATCTCTATTTACTAGACACCCAAAATAGGATTGAATGGGATAATTACCGTAAATTATAACCCAATTATAACCCAAAGGAGGACAATATTGTATAGGTGGAACTATTGCGTCTAGTATATGATCATGAACAGGGTTGGTCCTACTCACTTTTCATTTCTAAGCATTATATCTTTATGTTTTTTCCTTCTCTAAGACAATTGTATTTTCTAGGTTTATATTGGATATCAAGAGGTCATAGATATCCAACCAAAGACTCCATATGAGGACTCTATTATTTCCTTGTTCTAGCAATATTTTTTCTGGAGCATGCCTTTCATATGTTTTAGATATATTCTTACAATAATAGGCTAAGAAATAATTTAAACGTTTTATATCCATGTTCACTACTGGGATCTGTTGGGATCTCCTTGTTTAATGAAGATAATTTAATTTCACGTCCTTCAGATCTTCCTAAATCATAGATGTACACTTATTAGCTCTATATATTCCTATGTAACAATATAGAAACCCAAACAACATCTGATGCATTTCTAAGATAAACAAAAAACTATAATCTTGGGAGCAATATTTCTATGCAACAATATAGAAACCCAAACAGCATCTGATGCATTTCTAAGATAAACGAAAAACTATAATCTTGGGAGCAAGATTTTTAGAAAATTTTGTATCTTATGTTTTCATTTGGATAGCCTGTATCATCTTATCTCTACTTGGAACATTATTCTTTCTTAGGCAGGCCTATAGACAATTCACATCAACAACTTATTTTTCATAAAAATATCTACGATCTCTTTCCTGCAATAACCCAATTTTGTCGAAGGAATACTATTAGCACTAGCTTTCTAGGGAGTGCATGTGTAATTTTCCTTATATGGTGAATCAGCAAAACACTACATTGATTTCCAAAAGACATATGGAAAATCAAATGTGCAGTATTACAAAACTTTATCTCGTATTTATTTGATTATCTCATATCAATGTAATTATGCATGTCTCACTACTTTATATATTCTAATCAAATTTTCAACTATTTGTCCAATTATTTCTTCCCTGGAATCATGATTGAGTTTCCTTTCATACACATATACTAGGGGTAAAATCATGAATCTAGATGTTCATTTGGGGAGGCATTGAGAAATTAAAAGTTGTTTTCTAAGTTTTTTTTGTGTTTAGAATTTAACTTTTAAGTAAAAAACAAAACTTGTGAAGAATTTTGTTAGTTATCTATTCATTATCTAATCTTTAATAGTATGTTCTTATAAAATGAAAGAATCATTAAATAGGCATGTTTTTAGATTTCCATTTAGTCATTATTAAAATTTTGTTTTCTAAAAAAAAAATATGCTATGACAATCTATATAAACTATATAAATGTATGACCTATACTTTCATATCTAACAATTGAATACAATAATTATTTAACTTAAATTTGAATTAGATCAATGTGAAAAACTTGCTTAATATAAACATGTTTATTCATACTCAACATATTCCCTACTTTCCTCTTAAAAACAAAAAAAAACTAGAAAATACCCCTTAACTTAAATTTGAATTGGATCAATGTGAAAAACTTGCATAATATAAACATGTTTATTCATACTCAACATATTCCCTGCTTTCCTCTTAAAAACAAAAAAGAAAACTAGAAAATACTCTTTTGAAGGAGACACTCCAATGCTCGGTACCATGTTTTTTTTTCAATTTTTTTGTTATGTGTTTCTGAAGCTATTGTTTTTTCATTTCACTAAATTTTAATAACATTTAAAAAAACAGTACACATTTTAACATAAATTTAATTAAAATTAGCGGATCACAACCAAATTAAACAAAATTTGCATGTATTGAAAGTATATGCAATTATGAAAGTAATGGTATTAGTTTTGAAAGTATATTTTTAGTATTTGACATGGCCCACTCCTTCCAAAGTTGGATAAATATGGAGAGAAATGATGGCATGGCACTTTCTACAGATTTGCATGTTTTTGGCTGAACTATTAATTTGTCAGAAAATCAATACTTTTTACTGAAAGTTAAATATTTTCGATCAAACGTTAGATTTAATGGAAAAAAAAATTGTTTTCGGTTGAAAAAATATTTTCCGCTGAAAAAATGATCTTTCAAAACTTTTGTCAAACAAAAAAACAAGGTACCACCTTCGATAGAATCGATTCATATATATACATTAAACATAATACATAATTTAACATTTTCCAAAACATAACGCATTTTCATACTGGGTTTTACAAATAAAGGTTTTCATAGGCAATTTCTTTTAAGTTGAATTTTTTCTTGGCCATTTTCTTTTATGGTGAAGGTTTTTGTTAGCAAATGTTTTTATGGTGAAAATATTCTTAAAGGCTCTCTTAACCAATGTATTTTAAGGTGAAGGTTCTCTTGACCAATTTCTTCTAAGGTGAAAATTCTTTTGGCCAATTTATTCTGAAATGAAAATTTTAATGACTAATTTATTGCAATTATTTTAAGGTAATATTATGAAATTATCTTTTTAATTTATTTTGAGCTAGATAGAGTTTCAATTTTTCAAATTATTCATTTTTAAATGACTTGCAATTCGGTTTTAGGATGAAATTTTTATTTTTAGTTAAAGATGTTGGTTTTTTGAAAACCTATATAAATTGAATAATCATGGGAAATAAAAAAGAATGAAAAAATAAATATGATCGCACTCAAGATGATGCTCTCCATAATGAAAAGCAAAGACTCTACTACAAAAAAAAGAAACAGAAGCTTGCAAATATTGGAGAGATACTTGATAATGATGTAAATATGGATTTTGCATCCTAATGTTGATGAAATTAATGTTCAAAATCAAATTTAAGAACATGAAATTGAAGCATGTGTATATTATAAATATTTAATATCCAATAATATTGTTTATAATTTATCATAATTTTGAAAATAATTCGCAAGAAACAAATACTTATTTTTATCCTAATGTTGATGAATATGTTGAAGACATTGTTGAATCCCAAAATGAAGTAAAAATCGAGTCAACCACTAATGTTTGTCTATGTGTGTGAACCATATAAAAATCATTTTTAGAATTTTAAATATTTTCAATTAGTTCATGATTGAGTTTTATTTTCTTAATAAAATTTCTTAAATGTGATATCTATGTTTTATTATGTTTATAATTTAGTATATTTGATATGCTAAATTATATTAAATTGAAATATATAGGAACTATCAACATTGAAGAATAAATGTTACAAAACATAAATAGTGACGAAATTTAGGATAAAAAATACCATATCATGCTCTACAGATTTATGAATATTTCCTAAAAAATCAATCAACGGTGACACAAGCTCAAATTTTGAGATATTTTAAAATATGCCACATCATTTTTGGGTATCCAAAAGGTGACAAAAGATTCAATGGTGAAGAAAAATGTGTTTGAAAATATAGTTGGTGCAATAAAAAAATTTGGAATATAAAAGAAAAATATATATACTAGCATTGCATGCAAAGAAATACAAACAACAATTATTCCATCTAGTATTATAAACAAACGTTTGGCAAGAAAAGTGGAAAAAGGAATAGGAACCTCATGAAAAACATTGTACAAGTATAACAAATTATGATTTCAAATAGATGAAAATGGAGAGCTTGTTTGTTGGGAAGTTATTTATAAGACACATTACAAAATCGACTCGGAGAGAGTGTTAAATCTATGGTGCATGAATATTGGGTGATGAATTCTCAGGTTTCACCAAATGTAAGGGATGTGATAGAACGAACACTATCATAAAAATAGATGAACCTTGTGGAAAACATAGATTGAAGATGGCTCAAATAAAATTGTTCAATAAATTCAAAGAGGATCGCAATGAATTTAATATGTCAATAAATACAATTGTATAACAAAATTCATGGTATGTTAGTCCTATATGTTTTGTCCAAGCTCACCTCCTCCTTCCACAATATGTGATTTCATATCTGAAATTCTATGCAAAAGAGAAAGTGACGAGTTATTTTACCATAAAAATGTGTCAATGGAAATAAATGTGATAATTGTGGAAATCTAGATTTATTCCACTCCAAATATTGTATTAATAATTATCAATCATTGTCAAATATAACAGTTGATTTGAAGAGATATGAATATATCAACTATGTTTGCAATGTTCTAGGTTCTGCAAATGTTCTTTCCGAAAGTATTGATTTACAAGAGAATAAAATATATGTGACATAATTTTTGAAGAAGTTTGAAAAGGAAATATATAAGTACATGAAGCATTCACATAAAGCATGATGGAAAGACCTGCATTTTCAAACATGTCGTGATTTTTTTCTACTAGGGACAATTTTGTTGGTGGTTTATTTTGCTAAGGATTACACATTTGATGTACAAAAAGAGATACAAAGTGAATATTATCGTCCAAACCAAGTTTATATATTTGTCCTATATATATATATATATATATATATATGATCAACACAATGTTGATGATATATAAAGCACCAATGGAAATCAACATGTGATCAAATAATATCAATTTTATACCAATGATGATTACACACATAATACACATTTTCTATGAAATATGTTTGATATTATTTATGATTCATTGAAACAACATGGAGTTGAAATCAATGAACATTGAATATCGACATATGGATGTGCAGGGTAATTTTAATATTAGCAGTCATTCTTTTGGTTATGTCAACTTCATAGGAAATAATACATTAAATATTGTTGGAATTTTCTTTGAGACTGGTCACGAAAAAATGGGAGCACGATGGTGTAGGAGCATGTGTAAAATTAGCACTTTGAAGGTGGTAGTTGAACCATTCTATAGACATATTTATATCAAATGTTCACCAGTTGTTCACTGGTGTCATTTAAATCTAATCCATGAATACAATCAATAATCAAGATATGTGTGTAGGTGTGTATATATTTTGTTTCTAATTTTTTTTATTAATTTTAAATTTAAAAACAATATTTATAATAATTCAATTTGACTTTAACATGTACAGTAACCTTTTATTTACCTACATAAACTCTTAACACCACATGTTTTTTTGGCATATTAAAATCCAAGATGTAGGAATATCTATCATGTATGATGCTAGCACCATACATAGGACTAGCGACTTTCACTCAATTAGACCAAAAGCCTTCCAAAATGTGTTTGCATTTGATAGTAGGGAGAAGTCATGATTTTGTCCAATTAGCATAGATAACACTAAATACACAAAGGTTTTTGAAAACACAATTGACAAATATGCTAAACCTTACAAACATACATAAATTAATCAAAAGGGGAAAAGGCCTCTCACAAGATTGTAAGAGTTGGAATTAGAGAGCATTGTGGTATTTATTGATGGTGATAGAATTTATGATCATGTTAGAAAATGTAACAATACAAATATCCAAAAATATTTTTTATTTTTAAAAATGGTTCATTGTAAATAATATATATAGTAAATTGCACATTGATAACGAATTGCTTGTTAATGAAGATGAAATTGGAAAATGGCCTTAGATGCATGAGATTCCTTCATTGTGATTGCACCCATAGACAACAAGAAAATTTTAAATAATAGTATATGTGATGCACTGAGAGAGATATGAAGTTATTGGAGGCCTATAATGATAAAGGATTTATATATGAAAGAGGATCCATTATACGAAAGGTTATTTTTTTCAAGAAACCCATGAAACTAAAATTCATATTCACTTTCAAGACTATGTACCTGACACCATAGGTTGACAATATAGTTATTTGGTATGCACAACTCACATAAAATTAATAGAATTTCCATCTAGGAAAAAAATGAAAGCTAGAAGATGGAAAATGACAAAAGTTTATCATGAACGAATAATTGAAGACAATTATATTCCATTGTGATGTTGTTTGTAAGCAACATTTCAATATTGTATATTCACATTGGATATATATGGATATATAGTGTTCCATGTTTATTGGTTTTGTACTGTAACACCCAAACAATAGTGATTTTTAATATTGTTGATTTTTAAATTACATTGTTGTTGGATGGTTAATTGATTGTTGGATTGTTGACTAGCTTCTCTCTAGAAACATTTCTTGTCCATAATGTTGAATGGATATATTTTCTTATGGGTCAAAATGGTATGAATGACACTTTTTTGGAAATAAAAAAATGTCATCTATTCTAGTGTACAAAAATCTATTAACATGGGTGCTTTAATGAGATATTTATTTTATTAGAATAAAAGTTGGTAATTCTTAATTTTCAAGATAAATAAAAACTAATTAATGATATTATAATGTTTATCATGTTGCTTGTAAATTAAATATTACTATTTGTGCTAGTTGATCATTTAATCAACTATGCTTAGTTCATCCCTTTGAATACCAACTTTACAATTTCATAATTGTTGAATTATAATATTGTACTTAGAATGTTGAACTATGTTGTTGTACACATGAGAACATGGTATTTTTGTGCTAGTTGATCTAATATAGTTATTTTACAATTTATTTTTAATAAATATCTTGAAAATTATAAAAGAAACTATTAATCCATGAGAGAAGCTCATAATTTAGTTTAAATAAATCCTTAGAAACTTAGAAAAGAAATTAGATACCAATTTTCACTACCCAATTTGTAAGAACATCTACCCCCATGCTAGGATTTATAAAAAAGACCCTTTCAACCAATATATTTGGATGGAGATTAATGACATTAATGATAAAACCCTACATAGAAATATGTTATTTTGCCCCTTTTAATTCTAACTTCTATAAGAAAAACAATTTAGATAAAAATTGTCCTTACAATGGTTTAGAGAATGGTATTTCTAGCCTAAGGAATGAGGGTAATATCCTCTTAATGGGTGACTTTAATTCTCGAACTTCAAGCAACCAAGATATTCTTCTAAGCAATTAGTCCAACTCTAATCCTATTTGGTTAGATGAAGACCTTAATCTAGCTAGCAGGTACAAAAGAAGCTCTGAATATCTAGGGTAAAATTTGTTTGGGTCTGAGCTAGTCAAGCTCTATAGTGCTCAAGATCTCATTATTTTGCAACGGTCTAAATAAGTGGCCCAATTCTAGCCAGATGATATGTATCCATGGTCTTGGTAGCAACATGGTAGACTATGTTATTTATAATATCCCTTTATGCAACGAAATAATAAATTTTGTTATCTTAAATGACCACGAGCCTGACTCAAATTATAGACCTTTAATTGTAACTCTCAATTTTGTTATGCATAGAGATCCCATAGAAGATAATCCTTATAGCCAAAAGAACTTGATCTTTGATAAAAATAAAAATGATCATTTCCTAAATGAATTAAAAATGAATTTTCTTCCTTGATCAAGTATAGACAACATAGAAGACCTCTATCATAATTTTACTATAGCCCTCTCTTATTCTATTAAAAAATTTTCAATTGAAGTTTCAAGTAATAAAAAAAATAGCCAAAACAACCCTTGGTATGATAAATATTGTAGAAGTGCGAGGAGAGAAATTAAGGAATCTCTTGATGAGTCTCTTAAAATTGACAAGATAAAAATATACAAATCCCTTACTAAAAGGAAAAAAATGCAATATATTCATAAAAGAGAAGAAAATATCTTAAACCTCTCTAAGGTGGATCCTAAGAAATTTTGGAGGCAGATTCTAACTAGAAAAACTAAATATAATAATAGAATTTCTTTACACGACCGGAATTCCTATCTTAAAAATCTTTATGAATCCCCAAATGTCATAGACAACTCTGAAACCCTACTCATAATGGAAGAATCTTTCTCATTAGAAGACATATATTTGGGGGTTAAGCATCTGGAAAATGGAAAATCTAAGGACATTGAAGGTTGCCAGGCATAAATATTAAAAATTGGAGGTCCTTTCCTCATCCCTCACATCCATAAGCTATTCAATCAAGCAGTCAAGAAAGGGTTCCCTAAATCATGGACCCGGAGCCTCATTATCCCTATTTTTAAAAGTGGGGATACAAATAACCCCTCTAATCATCAGACAATTATGATGAGCCCTCTCTTAGGTAAGTTATATGGTATTATTTTGGAGAAGAAGATTAGCATATGGCTTGAAAGGGAAGGTAACAGGGCTAAAGGCCAAGCAGGTTTTAGAAGGAAGAAATCGACAACGGACCACCTCATTACGCTTAGGATCATTATGGAGGAGTGTTGTAATGATAAATCCAATATCTTTTGTTACTTCATGGGATTTATAAAGGATTTCAATATGGTACCTAGAAATAACCATTGGAATAGATTAGAAGAGCTAAATGTTTTTTTCGAGTTGATAGATGTCGCAATTAGGTTATACGAGAATGTAATTTCCAAGTTTAAGAGAAACGAGGGGTGGTCGAAAGATATTAAGTGTAATATTGGAGTTAAACAAGGTTTCCCCCTCTCCCCCACCCTATTTGGAATTTACATCAATAAGTTAGAAGGTTGTTTAGAGGAATCAAGTTGTGCTGGAACGATCTTAGCTCGAATAGGCATCATCCTTCTTCTCTATGCTGATGATATTGTTCTCCTCGCAAGGTGTCCATTTGATCTTAATAATAAACTAAGGCTTCTTAAATATTTTTTCTCTACCATGGGTATGACTGTTAAAACTTACAAAAAAAAAGTTATGATTATCAAATCCAAGAAGGACACTTACGCTAAATTTGTGTATGACAATAGCAACTTGGAGAAAGTGTCTTCTTACAAATACATAGGAATTGATATTCATCACAAGCTCAACCGGAACTATATCATTGAGAAAAGGATTAATGGAGGGTGTAAAACTTATTTTTGTCTTCAAAATAATTGTAAAGCAACAAACTTTGTGATGTGGGATAAAAAGAAGTTCCTCTATGAAAATTTAGTCACTCCTGTTATCTGTATGGATGTGAGGATTGGGGTTGCAACATATCTAGAGAATCTTGGAGAAATATTGAGAAAATACAGAAGAATTTTATTATGTATAACCTCAAAATTAAAAGCAACACACCCTAACCTATTCTCCTTGTAGAAGTGGGTATTTCCCCTATTGAGAGCCTAGCTATGACTATGCTCCTATTGTAAAAGCAAAAAATCAATAACATGGGAGACCATAGACTTCCTAAGCTAGCTTTAAATTCCCTCCAAAACCACATAAGGCTCAAGCGAGGTTGGTATAAAGATGTTAAGGCTTGGTTAAACCATTGGGATATCGACGAAAATTGTTGCATTGCAAATTATCAATAACATTAAAAATATTGTTACTTCTAAGTTTAAAGAGAAAATGTGGTGTGAGAAATATTTAGAGGCTAAAAGAAAATTAATATATTATGAGGAGGTCATCAACCCTACTCTACAAGATCAAAATTATCTCTCTATTTTAACCAGTTCAAAGAAAAAAATTAATATAGCCAAGATAAGAACGAACTCTCATGAGCTCCATAGTGAAACGGGTCGTTGGGAAGTTCCTAAAACACCATGGGTGGAAAGGATCTTCCATCTCTGTGAGAATATGAGCATTGAGGATGAAAATCACTTCCTCTTAGAGTGCCCTGCATACACCCAAATTAGATCTCGGTTTCATAATATTTGTTGCAATACCAACCTTCCTAGCCTTTTAACATGTCAAAATTATAGTGAGCTTGGGACGCTTCTCTCCAAGCTCTTTGAGCATAGGAGTACAAATTAAAACAAACTAATTCATTCATTTATTTACATCTGATAAAACGAGTTCGGTCTCAGTGGACATTAACCATCATCATCAATACTAAAATGAAAACCAAGTAAAACCGAAATTCAAAGTGAACATTATTAATTATGAAATCCAAATCAACACAAAACATAAATTCAAATTGAATACTATTCATTCATAAACCAAAACAAAAACAAAGTAAAATAGAAATTTGAAGTGAGCATTATTAATTCATATACCTTAATCATTTAAACATTTTTTTAAAACATGAAATCTTTAAATACTAAATAAACAAAATTAAATTCATAATTAATCCTCTATGGGCAAAAGCATGGTATTGTGACTCCCTTTTCAGCAAGATAAATTTATTATGTTTTTTATAAATTTATTATAAAAATTAAAATATATATTTAAAAAAACGTAAAAGTAATTTTAACACTCACTTGTATATTATTATCGTATTCATATAAAAAAAATTGATTTTGAAGTTTTAAAATGATATTTTTTGGGTCTCGCTTTTACATATACATAAAAATTATTATTTAGATTAATAATTCAATAATAATTAAAATATATTACAATTAAAAAATATGTACAACAATATTAAAAGTGTCTCAAAAAATTGAAATTAAAAAATAAATGAAGATAGATAT
Organism: Pseudotsuga menziesii; assembly: GCA_001517045.1. Lineage (NCBI taxonomy): Eukaryota > Viridiplantae > Streptophyta > Pinopsida > Pinales > Pinaceae > Pseudotsuga > Pseudotsuga menziesii. Next base: position 169,901 of record LPNX011133611.1, read on the forward strand.
GGGGGGTCTCAGTTTTGTGAGTTTTTATGAGACGTTGAAATAATAATAAATGGGCTTTAAATAAAATGAAATAAATAACATAGAAATATTTTTTTAATCTGAAAAAGAATACCCCATAAATCTCATCAATATCGAAATTTTTTGTTTCATTACAACATTATCTAATGCTTAATGGATTTGTAGATTTATTTAGTTCGTTATATTTTATAAAAGTTCATCGCCTTAAAATAGGAAAAAATGAGACACATTACCATGATTTTACCCCTATTCTATAACCGACCTTTACCGTATTTGATACGGGTGATTCCATGAAGATGGGTAACACTTTTTGGCCAAATTTGGCGATGAAAACCTGATTTTTTACTCATGTGCTAGATAGAAGCCCTCAAAAC